>VWZI01009181.1:266155-345166 GCA_013396835.1 Psilopogon haemacephalus
TTTTTTTGGTGATTCATTCAGTGTTTATTCGCTCAGTAAACAGCCCTTTATTGCTTTTTATCCTACAAAGCAAATGAGATTATTGCTTAAATTGTCCGGTAGCGACTAGCTTCTGTCCTCTGGCTTGCTCGTTCCGTTTGTTTTTGTGTTGTGGTTTTGGAAAAGAAAACTTGTTTAAAATTAGCTCCCCAATAAATCACAGTAACAATGAAGCGAGAGTTTCTGCACTGTGACAGATTTGTAGCTTTTTTTTTTTTTTTTTTTTATGTTTGTAATGGTGATGGGATGTTTTCTAGCTTGTTTGTTCCCTTCTGCCTTCGTTCTCCCAAACTCTGATGTCTGCTGCAATGAAGAATCATAGAATCAGTCAGGGTTGGAAGGGACCATAAGGACCATCCAGTTCCAATCCTCCTACTATGCCCAGAGACACTCTTCCCTACATCAGGCTGCTCACAGCCTTATCCAGCCTGGCCTTAAACAACTCCAGGGATGTGGCCCCAACCACCTCCCTGGGCAACTCATTCCAGCCTCTCACCACTTTCATGCAGAAAAGACCTCCAGCTCCTCACCTTAGGTCTGAATCTCCCCACCTCCAGCTTTGCTTCGTTCCCCCTAGTCCTGTCACTACCTGACAGCCTAAAATGTCCCTCCCCAGCTTTCTTGTAGAAAATCCTAAAAGTAGGAGTTTGGACTGTGCAGCTGCCTCTGTGGTATTCCCAGGATGGAAAGGTGAAGAAAAGAAGCAAAGAGATTAAAGCAGGCAGGAGTCTGATGCTCAGAGTTGAAAGGCAACAACCCTAGCTCTCATCTTACACTGTTCCTAAGAGCTTGAGTGATTTCCTTTACTTGTTTCTGCCTATACAATAAGGTTGATGAATTCTGGAAAAGGATTCAACATCTTTGGATCTCTAACAAGAAATATTTTTTATGATTCAGAGACTTTAAAGTAATTCCTAAAGCAGCTGCTCTTAAACATACAATCTCCCAAAGAAGATGTATGGTGGAGCAGCTCTGAAGGCCTCAGAATAGGAAGGTTGGGAACACTGTGGTGTTCTTCAAGGAGAGCAAGTCAGCAGTAGCCAACATTTGCTCTTTCACTTCTTTCCTTAGTGTGCAAATGGAGCAGCCCATAATTATTCCTCGTCAGGAGGCCAAGTGGTATATTCATAGAATCATAGAAGGGTTTAGGTTGGAAGGGACCTCAAAGCTCAGCCAATTCCAACCCCCCTGTGCCATAGTCAGGGACACCTCCCACTAGAACAGGTCACTCAAGGCCTCATCCAACCTGGCCTTGAACATCTCCAGGGAGGGAACAGCCACAACCTCCATGGGCAACCTGTTCCAGTGTCTCACCACCCTCACTGCAAAGAACTTCGTCCTAATATCCCATTTAAATCTCCTCTCTGCCAGTTTGAACCCATTCCCCCTCATCCTGTCATTACAAGACCTTGTGAATAGTCCCTCCCCAGCCCTCCTGTAGTCTCCCTTCAGATATTGGAAGGCTACTATAAGGTCTTCTTTAAGCCTTCTCTTCTCCAAGTTCTTTAGCCCTCTAATCATCTTCGTGGCCCTCCTCTGGATTTTCTCCAACACTTCTATGTCCTTCTTGTGTTGGGGCTCCAGAACTGCACACATTACTCCACGTGGGGTGTGAGGAGAGCAGAGTAAAGGAGGAGAATCACTTCCCTTGCCCTGCTGGCCACACTTCTCTTAATGCAGCCCAAGAGAATGGAAGAGTCTTTCTCTCTTTCAGGCAGCAACATGTAATTGGCATTTCTTGTTTGGGTCCTGCCAACTTTCAGACGTTAGCAAAGCATTTCACTGATAATCATTGATCCTCTTTATTTATGGAAAGCTAAGCCCTCGTGCAATTCAATATTCAAGAGATGCCAATTTTCGATGAATACCTGAGAATGACTTGGTCGTTTTCCATTTCTGTAATTACTTCTGCATTGCTGGGGTATGAATTGCGTTCTTTAAAATCCACCTAGAAGTGGAATGTGGGTGAGGAAGCTGGGCTTGAATTTTTTTTTTTTTCCCTCTTTCTGAAGCCAGGCTTCTTGTTTTCAATTTGGATACTGCGAGCATTAATGTCCAACCTCATTTACTAATGTCAGTTTCCACACTCAGATGGATACCTTAAATTAATTGATCAAGAATTGCAAATTGTGGCCCTCCACCTGTTAAATATGCAGCTGGGTCTGTATTTTCTCTAATGGACACTGTATTTTCTACAGGAGTCTTTGCATTTACCTTCTTGACAGCTTTTGAGTGACCATATTTTGCCTTTGAGTAAATAATAGAATGTCCTGGATTTAACGCTTTTTCCTCTTCTGTGTTATATTCAATTGTCTGATTAGTTTACAGAACCTGTTTTTAACCTCACCTAGGCAGTGACACAATTCTTGAACAAAGCAGATCAAGTTTAGACTTGAGTATAAAGAAAGGCAACAAGCAGGTGAAGGGTCTAGAGAACAAGTCTTATGAAAAGCAGCTGATGGAACTGGGGGTTGTTTAGTCTGGAGAAGATGAGGATGAAGGCAGACTGTGTCACTGTCTACAACTCCCTGAAAGGAGGCTGGAGCAAGGTGGGTATTGGTCTCTCCTCCTACATAACTAGTGATAGAACAAAAGGAAATGGCCTTGAGTTGCACCAGTGAAGGTTGGATCAGGTATAAGGAAAATTTTCTTCGCTGAAAGAGTGTTCAGGCATTTGAACAGGCTGCCCAGGGAGGTGGTAAAGTCATCATCCCTGAAGGTGTTCAAAAAGCCTGTAGACCTGGCACTTCTGAACTCAGTTGGCATGATGGGTTTAGGTTGATGACTGGACTCAGTGATCTCAGAAGTCTTTTCCAACTTAGCGATTTTATGTCCCAGCCCCACTGGAGTCCCCAGCCCACTGGCACCAGAAATGAGATGGTACATCCCCATTGTCTTGAGCTTGCAATATAGTTTGACATCTCAGAACTGATTACCATACCTAGTGGTTCCCAAAATAAATCTGACATGTGAGCTAGTGCCCAACCTTGCTCACTGTGTAGAGTAGCCTATGTGCTGCAGAGCTCCAGCTCATTGGTCATATGGGTGTCTGCCAGCAACTGAAACTGAGAGCAAGGCCTGGAATACCATGGAATTAAGCTTTAACAGCCACATCTCCAGTGGTTCCTCTTTGGGATGGAACAGTATAAAAGCCATCCTGACTCTGGGGAGAAAAAAAAAAAATCTGTAAACAGCCCCTGTTTCCTTGATGCTAAAATAGTCACTAGGTGTCAATTCAACTGCTGCAGGACATCATCTGCATGTACATGAAAGGGCAGATTTCAGAGTCAGTACTGACAAGGAAGCAGTGTCCTCCCTTTGGGCAGGCAGACAGCAAGCTGTCAGGGAGGCCGTTGAACATCTCCTCTCAGTTCATCACATGCCAGTGGCTCTTGCATAGGTGGTGACTCAGAGCGATGCTTTGTGCTGAACAGGCAGTGGGAGGGATGTGCTGCCCTGCAGGAGGTGTGCCCACCAGCCCTGCCCCCCTGCCTGCAGCAAGAACATCCCAGTGAGACTTCTGCCAGTTCTGGCTCCTGTATGGATGTGAGATGTTTGGTTTCACAGGGTAGGAATGCACCCTGCTTCGTCATTTCCATGCATAAGAACCTCTTGCTAAGTGCATGGCCTCATCCATGATTAGATTTCCGTTTCACAAGGCAGCAGTGATTTATGAAGCATATTTTCATGTGGTAACCAGAAAATGTTTCCATTTAATGATTGGACAGTCTACTTTCCTTTATCAAACCTGCTTGAAAACCTTTTATTGTTCTAAGAATGCATTCTCACAGGAGATTTGGTGCTTTAACCACACTTCATTTTAAAGGGGCTCTGCCCCTCTTCACTAAAGCTTCCAGGTTGCTAGATGAAGTGTGCAGGTTGCAGGAAAAAAAGTGAGGAAACATGAGCTGACAGTCAATGTGCCAAGCAGGAGCTTATGAGTGTTTCTTCAGTTTCCACCCCTGACACGGGGATTTTGGGTGCTCTTAAGCGAGTTCTTTTGCTTCCACACTGTCAGCTCCCCACGTGAAGAACAAGAACAATCCTATTCATTTTCCTTTGCAGTCCATCAGCCTGTTTGTCTCTTCAGACTCTTCACTGGAGGCTCTGGTTCTCACTGGGGCTTGCTGGGTGCCCAGCGTGGCGGAGGGTATGCAGCCTTGGCTGTCACAGAAGGTTAATTAATCATTCAAATAAATCATGTCAAAGAAGCATTAATTAATCATTGCTCCAGAAAAAAAGATTTGCCACAACTGCTTGCTGCGGGCCCTCAGTGCAGCCTCAGAGCTGCTGGAAACACAGCATCTTTTCCAACATGGCCCATGGACATGATTAAAGAACTGCCTCAAATCATCCCAACTTTCTCACTATTAAACAGCAGCTACGTCTCCTTCTCTTTTTTTGATTTTCTTTTTTTTTTTCCCTTTCTTTTTTTTTTTTGGAACCTGGCAGCCTTAGTCAATAAGCCATAAGCACCGAGCTAAGAAGAACTGCTGTCATCAGACAAAAAAGGCCCTCCAAGTCCACATCCCTAACAACCTATTTTAATAACAAGAGCAATAACGGGATTTATTATGCATGCGGCTTTCTGCAATCATTTCTGAAGAGAAAATTAGTTTGAAGCCTCAGGCGACAGTTGAACTCTCAGAGGCGCCTAAAATAAAATGGTGGGGGGAAGGTAGGGAAAGGGAGTGGGCTGGAAAAAAAATAACAACTGGGGGAAAAGAAGTGTGATGCGAAAAGTTATCGGAGCAAGGACGCTGCTAAAGTTTACCTGTGACTTGCTCTTGTCCTCTGGGAAAGGGACAGAGTGGTGGCCAGAAGCCAGGGGGTTTGGCTGGGCTGCTGGTGCTGCAGGTGCTGTAGGAGCTGTGGTCCAGCATCATGGCCCCAGCGCCTTGATTTACTGCATGGGTGGAGAGGCCATAAATTACAGAGAGTTCTGTGCTGAGGAGTAAATCTCCACTCAGCCAGGAGGTTAAAAAGAAAAAAAAAATGTTAGAAAAAAAAAAAAAAGATAGAAAAAAAAAATAGAGGACAAGGTCTGGGTGAGCTGCTGTAGGCAGTCTAGGAACAGGACCATGTCCAGCCCTCACATATAACTTCCTAACCTGGGCAGTTGCCCCAGGCACCAGCTGCCACTGCATCCATACCTGCCCCTTTGCAACCACCTGAACATTGCTTCTCTTACTAATCAGCTTGAGGCCCACCTTGAAACAGAGAAATGTTTATGTACTGACACCACCCTGCTCTGAGTGACCAGCAGCATCCTTTGGTTAAGTGTAGGGAGAGGGCATGAAGTTTGGGAATGGGAAAAGGCTGCTGTTCCAATTGATGCTAATGACTGTGTGCTTTTCTGCTACCAGGGGGAGGTCAGACTGGAAACTTGCTCCTTACAGACATGTTGAGTTCCTTCCCAAGTCTGCACCTGCCCAGACCTCTCCAAGCCTGGCCTTGTGGCATGCAAAAGATTTTGAAGGTCCACAGGTAGATGGTGTTTGGTAGCTGTGATATGATGCGATATAGCCTGAAACTCACAAATTACTTCATCAGTGTGATGCTAGAAGCTGCCCCTAAAGGAGTACCCCATGCAGCCAAGTGCTATGCAGAGTGGTGTCTATCTTCAGCAGGGATCCAGAGAAGAAACCAGTATTTGAGAGGCAAGGCTGGCTGCTCCCCTGCCTGGTGCATGGCTTCCTCATCATAGGGCCAAACTAGCAGTGATGGACTCAGGTGCTGCAACTAACCCATGTCCAGGCACCATGGTACGAACCCATCCCTTCTCTCTCCTAACAATCAGGGCAGGTCTCCTTTCCCCTGCTTCCTGCTTTGCATTCCCATTTCAGACAAGAGAGGAGCAGGACTTGAGACTGATCAGCACAAAGTTATTCCTTCTAAAGTAAAAACAACAAAGGCAAAGAGTGTGTCTGCATACATCTGTGTGTGTCTGCATATATATGTGTGTCTCCCCATACATCTGTGTGTGTCCCCATCAGAGAAAGACAACCCCTGTAGCTTTTGGCCATGTAGAAATGAGTGCTACCTTATATATATATATATATATGATTCTTGGGGATATTTTCCTCCCCTTCCTGAGGCAATGCATGAACTTAGCTGCTGGAAATTGTGTGGACCCAGCTAACTGAGACTGAGAATCTCAAACCTGCTATTAGATGCTCTTTGCTTTTTGGGCTCTGGTTTGAGGGCAGATTACTTCAACTCTGGAGCTTGGTGCCACCCCTTCTGAATTGCAAGGGATGGCCAAAGAAAAGATTGTGGGGTTATTGTTCAGAAAGTCATCATGCCAGAAAATATATGATGGCTCAAAGGCAACATCAGAGAGCAGGGTCTTCTGCTGGTTTCACCCAAGGCCTTGGCTAACCAGATAATTCCATAGTGATATTTATGGCTTGTATGCAAAAAGGAAAATGGCCTGAAATCCTGTGGCTCTTTGGTGCCCATGTCTTCCATGTCTAACTGCTTATTCATTCTAAAAAAGTGGGATTTAATAAGACAGCTATGGTATGTTATTTAAATACCAATTGATTATTAAAAACATATTTATTTATAACTACAAATTATAAAGTACTTGGGGAAGTGCAGCCAGTGAGATCGGTGGGCTGCCTGATGAATATCCTTCTCTAACCCCATCATTTCATATATAGAAAAGGGGTTGAGTTATGCAGTGGGAATAAAACTAACTTAACTGCCTTTATGGGTCATTTCTTTCTTTGATGAATACTTGTAGCTCCCTTTAACAGTAATAGGACCTTTGCTTTCCAACTGAGCAGAAAATAAACAGACCTCACTGTAGGGGCTCTATTGCCTTTTGGGGGGCTCGGAGCAAGGTTAAGCAGAGATGGATTAAATGTTCTCTGCTTTCATAAAGCACGCCTAAAATATTCCAGAGTAAGATCCTCTTTCCCCATTTCCTACAGGGGCTGCCCAGAAGCTTGTGCTGGTTGCACTGGTGCCTGCCAGCAAAGCAAAACTTTGTTAAAGCAAGCAGCTGGCTAATTGCCCTTGCAAGTCGGTGTTACAGACCCACAGCACCAAATCAAACTCCACTTTGCAATGGCAGGCTCCTACAACATGGTAGTCCCACCAGAAGGCTGGATTGATGATGAAGAGGTCTTTTCTAGATTTTTTTTTTTTTTCACAGCAGTTTATTCTCTCTTTCACAGCAGCCTTTTCTCTCTTTCTCTCTCATGCTCATTCCTGATCTTCTTTGGTGGCTTTTGCATCTGAGGGTATAAAGACATATTGTAAGCTAGAAGAAGTACTTTTTAGGCTATCAGGACTAGAAGGAATGGAGCAAAGCTGAAGGTGGGGAGGTTCAGATTGGATGTGAGGGGGAAGTTGTTCAGCATGAGTGGTGAGAGCCTGGAATGGGATGCCCAGGGAGGTGGTTGGGGCCACATCTGTTGAAGTGTTTGCAGCCAGGCTGGATGAGGCTGTGGGCAGCCTGATCTAGGGGTAGGGTGTCCCTGCCCATGGCAAGGGGGTTGGAACTAGATTATCTTTGTGGTCCCTTCCAAACCCAACTGATTCTATGATTCTATGATTCTAGATGAAGAGGTCTTCTCTAGATTTTTTTTCACAGCAGCCTTTCCTCTGTTTCACAGCAGCCTTTTCTCTCCTTCTCTCTTTCACAGCAGCTTTTTCTCTCTTTCTCTCTTGAACTCATTCCTGGTCTTCTTTGGTGGCTTTTGCATCTGAGAGCATAAAGACATATATTGTGAAAGCCAGAAGAAATGAGAAATGCTCATCCCATCCTTCACATTTGGTTTGCTTTGGTTTTCTCCCTCACTTTATTTTGCTTTCACTCTCCCTTCCCCTGGTTAAATTATATGATTAATGAGGGCTTGGAAAAAAAAAAAAGGTAGCTGTTTCCTGACTCATTTTCCAAATGCAAAATGCAGCTGCTGCAGCAGATTCAGGTTCTGCAACTCCAACAAGCTTCCACAGCACAGCAGGCCTGACTTGTAGCCAAAACAGAGAAAATCTGATACAGTTTTTATGTCTCTGCTTAGGGAAATTAACCCAAAACAAGGCGGTAGCTGAGAAACACGATAATGAGAGAGGGGAGAGGGAACTTGTTCGTGAAGAAAGAAAGAAAAAGGAAACCTATGCAGGTAGGCTCCCAAATAAATGGCAAACACTTTGAAGTCCTGTATCCTGGTGGTTTTACAAAATAACTTTGCTAAGAAAATGGCTTGTTTTCCCTTTGTCAGCTTCAGTCAGTCCGAGGGGTACACACCAAAGTGTCATATCACCAGCAGGTATCAGCCAGCATGACTCCCCTGAAATCAATGTAACTACATCTACTAACTCATGAGGCAGGTCCAGGAAAAGCAGCCACATCCCTAGGTGGTGTGTTGTAGTCAGACCTTGCTGCACCATGGAGTCTTTCCACAGGTCTCCTTTTAACTCCTGTGTTCATTGAATTCCTTGATGTTATTTTCTAAAATATAACTTGATTCACTATTGGAAATTACGTGCAATTAACAGATCAGGTCTCATTTTAACTCCTGTGTTCGTTGAACTCCTTGATACTATTTTCCAAAATATAACTTGATTCACTACTGGAAATTAAGAGCAATTAACACATCAGGTCTCATTTTAACTCCTGTGTGTAGAAATAAAAAAAATAAAAATAAAAGAAAGGAAAAGAAAAGAAAAGAAAAAGTGAAAATCCATTCCTAAAGAATGAAAGATCTTTAAAAACATCTTCATTATGTTTCAACAACCATCTTGCTTTGGCTGAAAGAAAATACTTCTGTTTATTAATTAAGAGGAATTTGTTTAAGTTAGTTCCACCAAACAAACACTTTTCTTTGCCACAAGAGGCCAAATACTTTGAATTTTCATTTGCTTGGGGGGTGAATCCCTGCTGTTATTGAACTGAATGCTGTATAATTCAGAGCAAAAGCAGTGGCAGGCCAAGCCTTGCAGTTTTTACAAACACCTCTTTAACCCTCCAAGTATTTCTAAGGCACCCAACCACACCAGTATCTGAGCTCTGAATCATAGGCCAAGCCTTGCAGTTTTTACAGACACCTCTTCAACCCTCCAAGTATTTCTAAGGCAGCTAGCCACACCAGTATCCGAGCCCTGAATCATTTATTTGTGAATATGTGGCCTGTTAAATCTTATTTTCTCTGCCCATAGTTGGTGGGAAAAAAAAAACAAACCAAAACAAAAAACAGAACCAAAAAAAAAAAAAAAAAAAAAAACCCACAAAACCCAAACTGTTATCTTCTTGCAGTTTGCTCAAAATTTCATCCTAACAAATTTGAGTCTGGTCAAGAGGTTTTTTGGTTTTGTTTTTTTTTCCCCCAAGTTGTTGCTGGTTATGAAGCAGATGATGAAGCTGTCAGTGTAGATCATTAATGTCATCTCCCACCTGTACCACAGCACTGAAATTCAACAAGAAAGGCTCTGAAGAGCCCTCTGCAGAGGTCTCACTGCAGATCTACAATTTTTTTTGAGCGAGATATATGTCACCCTAGAAGCAAGTCTAAGTACCAGCTCAGGCTTTCCCCCTGCAATGAAGAAATAGTGGTTTCTGCCCAAGTCCACTATAATTTGATTGTTTTTGTCCTCATTTTGCAGAGAGGCTGGTGTGAGGATGGGCTGGAGCAGAGGCTGGCTGCTCATCCTGCTACTGTTGTGGTTGCTTTAACAGATCTCTAGAAATGAAATAGTTCACATTGTGCCAGGAAGCAAAGTCCTGGTCTCAGCAGGGTTGTTGTTTTCGATAGACAAGATCCCAGTCTGAATGAGGTTCGGACCTCGACCCAGCCCTCTGAATCCATCCAGTGCTCAATCAAGGCAGGATTTAGAGCTGAATCTGTGTTTTACAGCTCTGGTTTAACTTCAGGCTTGCATGTGAAACAGAGTCTGGGCTGATTTATCTTGCACCTCTGTGAGTCCCAGCTCTGCTTTGTGGGGAGGGTTCTGCACAGCCATGTCCTGCACAGCAGGTTGATGTTCTTCTTGGTTTGTGGTCCAGGCAAAGCCACCTGGCTGGAGAGCAGACATTCAGCTGTGGGGTTTTGGACAACAAACCCACACCTAGGTACCACTCACACTTATTAATAGCATCACGGTGATGTCCAGTACAGTAACTCTGGAGGATTCTGTGAATTGAAGGGTGAAATAACTTCACCAAAAGACAAATAGTGGACTATTCCTTTTTGTATATTGAACATTCCTGTAGGCTCTGTACTTGCTCTTTTCAGACAATGCTTTCTTGGCTGGATGGATTATTCTATATCACCTCTCTAACCTGCTGTATTAATTTCCATTGACTGTGAAAAGAACTTGTCAAATAATGAGGAAAAAGGTGGTGGTGGTGGTGGGGGGGGAAGTCTTTTAATCCATAAGGCACAGTTCTTAAAAGTACCTTGTTGTGCAGTAGCTGAATTTGTCAAGAATATAGGGCTGCTGCTAATTGTCTGAATAAATTACAGCTTTGGAGCCTGGAAGCCACAAATCATGTCATTGTAGCACTAAGCCATTCCTTTATGGAATTGGTCTTTTACAACCTAGAAAAAAACTTTTTAGAAAACTGCCCTACGGGGAAAATTAGAAAAAGAGAAGAACAAAGTGTGTGGATGTGTCTGTGTGCCTGTGTCTCTGCCTCTGTGTGTGTTTATCTACATGGGGATGTGAGCAGGGCAGCTCTGTAGAGTCCCAGCAGCTGTCTCCAAGAGCAGGGCTCCCAACATATTCTTCTTTTACTCTGATACCAACCAAAGTGTCTGCAGCAGGAAAACCACAGGTGAAACCCTTTGAACTGATGGAGAAATGAGCAGGATTAAGAGGATGTATTTATTTATTTATTTATTCGTCTATCTAGCTAGCTATCTATCTATTTATTTATTTATTTTGGCTGAGGGAGGGAGGTTGGTGGTCACTTCTGCAGTATGGATGTCAGACCATTCCTCCTTGGGGAAGCCAGCCTCAAAAGAAAATATTAAATGTGTAACAAATGCATACTGCAGATTCATGTGACACTGACTTTCCTGCAAAGGACTTTCACAAAGCACTATTGACCATTTTACCTATAGAGATACCATTCTTTTCACAAGTAAGAAGGAACAGGTACATGCCCCCCTTATAGAACAGGCACATATTCTGATTTTTCCCTCCCAGTGTTAGCTATGGTAAAAGAAAAATGAATACAGAATTTTTTTTTCTTTTTTTCTTCAGAAGTATCTGGTTTCAGAGTGTGGGCTGGGTCCTGCTCTCAACTGCTGTCATTTGAAAGACTCCTACTGAGTTCAGCAGTCTTTAGATGGAGGCAAGTCCATGTGCAGTAATGCAGTGTGGCACAATCTTTAAAGAGGAGTTTAGCTTTGTGTACAGAATGGCTCTTCAAGATAATTCTTAGTTCATACTGTGAACTAGACAATAAAGTGGAAAGTGCACTCTGGGATTTCTGAAGCTATACTCAGGCTCTTTCCCAGTTTATTAGCAGTGTTTAGCAAAGTACTTCAGGCTTCTTTGTAGACCACAGTAATTGGTTACCAGACACTAGAGGACAAGCTGCCTGATAAAATTCAAAGTCTGTAATGAGGCAGACAGGCATGATAACACAGTAATAAATCACAGCCGTTAGGGCATATTCCTGGGATGGCTGGCACAGGGGTTCCAGTCAGGAGTCAAGAAGAATGTGTAGCTCCATGTCATACTTACCTTTGTGGTCAGATCTCACCCTGGATCCTCTCCAGGTGTCAGGTCAGACTCAGCAGTGAGGCCCAAACTAAGGAGAAGGCAACTGCAGATTAAATGCCAGGCAGGAGATGTGCTCAGACATGTTCTTCAGAGGCTGCACTAAAAAAACCCCACAACCCCATAATGATTATACACTTGAGGAAGTTTAGTAGTTTAGTTCCTGAACCAACTATCCCCCAGTGATTACATGAATAATTAATCACAAGCCCTGGTAGCTGCTTAGAATCATTCTCTGCACAAGCTGAAAGTGGCATGGGATAAACAGACTCCACTGATTCACTAAGCTGAAGAAAAGCTCTGCAAAGTTGATGGAAAAGTCTCAATGTCATCAGTTGCTCCAGATCCTGCAACATCTGCTTGGGACAAGCATCACAGGGACAGATGTGCTTTGCACCAGTAGGGAAACATCTGCTTTCCACCACCACACACCACAACCCTCTTGCCTTTTTTTAGTAGTCTCCATGGGCAGGCTAATCCTTGTGCCAAAGGGAGCTAATGAGAAGAAAGCTTTTCTTCCACCAAACCTGCAGTGCATCTTTAGTTTTAATGCACAACCTCTTGCTTAGACGTTTCTCTTTTAACTGGGATGTAGCTTGCTCTTCAGGATGTATTCTGCCCTGCCAAAACTCATTCAAAATCATTAGCCCTGTCCCCAGGCCTGTCAAATCACAGCAGATTACTCCATCACTTCTTGTCCACAAACTATCTTCCACCTTCCTCAGAAGCACTGGGTAGGTAAAAAGCTGCCATAGATGAGCTCTCTTGACAAGCAAGTGTGATGGTTTCAACAGAGGGAGGCAGGTGGCTGGTTCCAAAACTACCAGCCTCATACACCAGGGTCACGAACTCCAGCTCCACACTTCTGATCTGTGGTTTGTTCTTTTTTCAAAGTGTGGATAATATTCTGTTTGAGAACAATCTGCAGGCACTTGCAGAGGCATCAGGATGCACAGCGTAGAGCAGTCCCTGGACAACACAGGTGCCAGTAGATGGCTTGGCTTTTGTCACTGAGATTACAGGATGAATTGAGCTCAGCCTCTGCTGATGCCAATATTGTTTAGTGTTCTGTAGCATGGATTCACCTGAAGGTGAATGCTGCTCTGTTCCATTTCCCGTGTGTGGTTTCCTTGGTCTTCAGTGTTTTCTTGATGCTTATCGCTGTGGTTGTAACACAAGGTGTGGTGGGATAGATACCATCGTGCACCTGAAGAAAGACAAACCAAGAGCTGCACGTTTTTTACAACACTGTCAGTTAAAAGAAAGAAAGAAAGAAAGACAGAGAGAGAGAGAGAGAGAAAGAAAGAAAGAAAGAAAGAAAGAAAGAAAGAAAGAAAGAAAGAAAGAAAGAAAGAAAGAAAGAAGGAAAGAAAGGAAGGAAGGAAGGAAGGAAGGAAGGAAGGAAGGAAGGAAGGAAGGAAGGAAGGAAAGAGGGAAGGATGGAGGGAGGGAAGGAAGGAAGGAAGGAAGAAAGGAAGGAAGGAAGGGAAAGAAAAGAAAGAAAGGGAAAGAAAGAAAGAGAGAGAGAGAGAAAGGAAAAAACCCACAAAAAACACCTAACTATTTTTTATTATTTATTTCCACAGCTCAGGTTGAAGGAAGTCATGACTGAGCTCAAATAAGGCTCATAAGACTCAAAGGTTAAAATGTAGACTTTACAGATTAAAATGTAGACATTTTTATGTTGAGGATGAGAGGAAATGGCCTCAAGTTGCACCAGAGGAGGCTAGACTGGAGAGTCTGTCTTTACTGAAAGAGTGGGCAGGCATTAGAACAGGCTGCCCAGGGAAGTGGTGGAGCCACCATCCTGGAGATGTTCAAAAAAACCAAACCTGTAGACATGAAACTTTCTGGGCATTGTTTAGTGAGCATAGTGGTGCTGGGTTGATGGTTGGACTTGATGATCTTAGACGTCTTTTCCAACCTCAAAAATTCTCTGATTGTCTGATTTATATGTCACCCAACAGTTTGGGTCACTCTGTAATGAAGGTTTTAAAAATGCTTTTATGTGTTTTCAGTGTTAAGAGAACTCCTGGAAGATCTGGTGCAGGATTTGTGAGGCAGGACTCCATCACACAACATCCTTAAGGGCTGCTCCTGCTGAGTTATCTTCCCATGCACCCAGCAGAAGACAGCTGCAGTTTGGCTCTCCAGAAAAGGAGCTCAGGGGGAGCTGCCTGCACCCGTGATTTGCAACTACCTTCACAAGTCGGATAGTTGAAAGTTCCCTATGGAGCCCCACAATGAATTCAGGTTTCTTCTACTCTCTGCACCAAGCAGAGTTGCTCTGATGCCGTGATAGGACGTTGCTGCAGTCCTCAACCCACACAACACACTCATGCTTTGGTATAGGTCGATCCCAGATGCACAACTCTTCCATGCAAAGGCACAGGTCCTGCACTGCTGTGTGGCTTTGTGACCACCTCTCCATCTTTATTCCTCCCCCAGACTGCCACCAGAGCTGCACTTGCTGCTTCTGCATGGGATTTTTTGCTGCCGTGAGTAACTGTACCTTTATCTCTGGGTTCAGTTTGGTGCAGAGCAAATTAATTCCTTTGGCAGATTTTTTTTTCCCCCCTGTCAGTGGGGGGTTCTTACGGTACGTTATCAATGCTCCTCGCCCTGATGATGCATAACACTAATCCATCATTAGAGGCAGAGTGTGCTCTGATGATGGATTAAAATAATTTATCATAAGAACAAGGGGCTATAATGTAACACCGTCAAAAGATAGCACCATGCAGAGACAAACAGATCAACGAGGAAATTCAGTAATGCTCATCGAATCAAGTGGCTCTGCTGCCAAGAGGCTCTTCTGCAGCAAAAGTTTGGCAACCTGCAAAAATATCATTACTCTCCTTGCTGAAGCAACTCCTGGCAGTGAGGGCGGTGATTTAGGATTTTCCTTTCTTCTTTTTGAATAACAAAGGGAGCCTCCTGTTGCCAACCACCCCCATTCTGGGACCTGATATTCCAGGTACAATTGCAGATCTGGTTTCCTTTAAAGTGCTAAGGCCACCCAGGTAAGCAAATGCAGCTTATTAGAATCTGCAGGTTAGCAAATAACAGCTAATTAACCAGTCCACAGCAGGTTTGCTGCAACATGGTTAAGTGGCTGAAAAAGAAGATTTTAAACTAGACTTAGCTCATACAATCATAGAATCAGAATCAGTCAAGGTTGAAAGGGACCACAAGGATCATCTAGTTCCAACCATCTAGGACACCCTACCCTAGATCAGGGTGGCCAGAGCCTCATACAGCCTGGCTGCAAACACCTCCAGGGATGTGGCCCCAACCACCTCCATGGGCAACCCATTCCGGACTCTCACCACTCTCATGCTGAACAACTTCCTCCTCACATTCAGTCTGAATCTCCCCACCTCCAGCTTTCCTTCATTCCTCCTAGTCCTGACACTACCTGATAGCCTAAAAAGTCCCTCCCCAGATTTTCCGTAGTCCTGCTTCAGATACTGGAAAGCCACAAGAAGGTCACCTGGGAGCCTCCTCTTCTCCAGCCTGCACAGCCTCAACTCTTTCAGTCTCTCCTCATAGCGGAGGTGCTGCAGCCCTCTCAGCATCCTCATGGCCCTTCTCTGGACATGTTCCAGCATGTCCACATCCCTCTTGTAATAGGGGCTCCAAAACTGGATGCAGTATCCCAGGTGGAGTCTCACCAGGGCAGAGTAGAGGGGGAGAATCACCTCCCTTGACCTGCTGGCCACACTGCTCTGATTGACTTTCTGGGCTGCACACTGCTGGCTCATGTTGAGCTTCTCATCCACCAGCAGCCCTATCAGCTTTCTTTTGGAAGTTCTGCATTCCCGTCTAGTGCACATTTGCTTAACTGTAGCCATATGTTTGTGTGGATTTTTCAGAATGTGTTAAAATAGGGATTAATTGAAACACCTATTGAAATGCTTTACTGAACATAAGTTTGCAAAAGGATCACAGGCTCAGAGGATGTCAGGGGTTGGAAGGGGCCCAAAGAGATCATCAAGTCCAACTCCCCTGCCAGAGCAGAACCAGATAATCACTAACTGAAACACCTATTGAAACGCTTTTCTGCGTTTAAGTTTGCAAAAGGATCACAGGCTCACAGGATGCCAGGGGTTGGAAAGGACCCAAAGAGACAATTGAGTCCAACCCCCCTGCCAGAGCAGGACCAGACAATCTAGCTCAGGTCACAGAGGAACACATCCAGACAGGCCTTGAAAGGCTCCAGAGAAGGAGACTCCACAACCTCTCTGGGCAGCCTGTGCCAGTGCTCTGAGACTCTTACAGTCAAGAAGTTGCCCCTTGTGTTGAGCTGGGACCTCCTATGCTGCAGCTTCCATCCATTGCTCCATGTCTGGAGCTCCATTGCTGGACTAAAAGCAAACATCGTACAAAAGATTGAACAAAACCTCAAAAGTTTCTGTTTCACTGCCCACCAACAACAATATTTTGAGTTGCCTCTCAGAAATAGATTGTCAAAGGTCCTCTGTCAGGTGAAACACAGTAGAGAATATATCTGCTGAAAGAACAGTGCTGATAATTCACAGAATAAATCAGGTTGGAAGGGGCCTTGGGATGTCGTTCACTGTTTTTCTGTCTCGAAAGCAAATGGACAAATGCAAAACAAAACCAACCCCAAACCAGAGTGATCTTAAATTTTCCCTGCAATTCCAGGGTTCGTGCATCTAGCCGAGGAGGCACTGACTCCACAGGATGCATAAAAGTACCTCTGTGCATCATTGATTTTCTACAGGCTGAATGACAGTGGTTGCCAGTCTTCCTATTACTGTAATTGCTGGCTAAATGAACTATAATTGTATTAAGTGGGAACTCTGAAATATGTATGTACCATATAAAAAAAAAAAAAAAGGAGCTGAAGCATTGCAGGCATAAAAAATTTGATTTGCAATAAGTTTTGGGAGGCAGGGGGATTGGTTGTATGGAAATTGGTACAAGAGAGTGTGGTGGCTCAGAGTGCTCCAGGTTTGGGGTTATGAGGAGGGGCAAAGCCTCACTGCTATGATTACAGCCCTGGGGGTCTGAGTGCCTGCTGCAGCCAGTGTAGTAGGTGTGCTCTGAATGCAGGGATGCCAGCAGGCAGCAACTGAAGCAAGCCCCCACTTTGTGTTCTGTTTAATAGAGTGTCAGGCTGATGTGCAGCTCCAGCCCAGCAGGCTCAGTGAAGCAGTTTCACCTGCAAATGGCACAGCTCAGCTCGTGATGTGCAGATTGCTCTGGGTTTCACAAATCAAAACTATCTGCAGTACATCTTTAAGAAAACACAGGAGCACTCCGTGGCAGGTAGTGTTGCAGAAGAACATCTTGGTGCCTATCAAGAGCAGTGTGTGGGCAGTGGAAGGAGGTACAAGGTGCAAGCTGGCTCCCATAGAAGAGTTATTGTGTTAATCATAGAATCATAGAATGGTTTAGGTTGGAAGGGACCTCAAAGCTCAACCAGTTCTAAACTCCTGCCATAGGCAGGGACACCTCCCACTAGAACAGGTCACTTAAGGCCTCATCCAGCCTGGCCTTGAACACCTCCAGGGAGGGAGCAGCCACAACCTCCCTGGGCAACCTGTGCCAAGGTCTCAACACCCTCACTGGAAAGAACTTCCTCCTAACATCCTGCTTAAATCTCCTCTCTGCCAGTTTAAACCCATTCCTCGTCCTGTCATTACAAGACCTTGTGAATAGTCCCTGCCCAGCCCTCCTGTAGGTCCCTTTCAGACACTGGAAGGCTGCTATAAGGTCTCCTGGAAGCCTTCTCTTCTCCAGTCTGAAAAGTCCCAACTCTCTCAGCCTGTCCTCATAGCAGAGCTGTTCCAGCCCTCTAATCACCTTTGTGGCCCTCCTCTGAACTCTCTCCAACAGTTTCACATCTTCTTGTGTTGGGGGCTCCAGAATTGCACACAGTACTCCAGGTGAGGTCTGAGGAGAGCAGAGCAAAGGGGCAGAATCCCCTCCCTTGCCCTTCTGCCCACAGCTGCTCTTGCTGCAGCCCAGCACACAGTTGCTGTCTGGGCTGCACTCACACTGCAGCCTCATCTTGAGGTTTTCATCACCCCAGCCCCCAGGTCCTTTTCCTCAGGACTGCTCTCCAGCCCTCACCACCCAGCCTGTATTTGTTCTTGGGATTGCTGCTGCCACACACTGCCTGCACAGAGCCCATGCTCCTGGCCTTCACTTTGCCATTCCACTCACTAAAAGCTGCTCCTTCCTTACCTAATACTGAACAAAATAGTGATGGATTGCACACTGCTTAAGGTTTTAGTGTCTTTTTCTGTTTCCTTTGACTGTTAGTTGCCACTCATCTTTGTAGTGAAAGAATTACACTGGTTTCAATGCAACTTTTCACCTTGATGTGAAAACTAATGGGGGTAATATTTTTAAAAGTCAGATTGAACTGTTTTCACTTAGCCAAGCCAATTTCTCCAGCATATTGGTTTGCTAAAACCTGACATTTCAGAATCCTATTTTGTTCTAATTTCAGATAGGGAAATTGTTTCCTTCCTGGGCAATTTAGGATATATTTGGGAATATTTGTGGGTGCTTCACTTTGGAATGTGGCTGAAAAGAGTACTGGTGGGGCTGAAAAACACAACAGAAAACGATCAGGATGCTGCCCCTCAAAATTCTGGTGTGAAAAACCAACCAAATGGAAATAATGCTCTCATTAAAAGTTTGGGGGGAGTTTCTGGTGGATTTTTTTTTTTTTTCCCTGAGCAAAGCCCCATAAAATGCCTTCTCTCTGTTGGCCTGATGCAATAGTGGGTAACCACATTCCCACCCAGGAGGATGTGCTGCCAGTTCCTGCAACAATACTGCAACAAGCCATGTTATTTCCAGGGTGGAAAGACAAATGGGCCTTTGTGGAGAGATGCAGCAGAATTCCAGCAGCTATTCAATGGAAGGGCAGCCTGGCCATTGTGTCCCTTGCTCCTGGCTGAGTCCTTAAAGCAGTTGCTGAAAATGTTACAGTAACATTATTGTAAGCAGCAGGGAAATAATCTACCCTCCAAATCTTCCGCACAGTTCCTATTTCACCAGCAGCAAATTGATTGCTTGCCAGGAGAGGTACCCACCTCTTGCCCTGACTGGGTAAGCTGGGAGCATTTGGCAGGGGAGATACCCTCCTCTTGCCCTGACTGGGTAAACTGGGAGTTTTTGTCAAGAGAGATACCTTCCTCTTGCCCTGACTGGGTAAACTGGGAGCATTCGGCAGGGGAGATACCCTCCTCTTGCCTGACTGGGCAAACTGGGAGTGTTTGGCAGGGGAGATACCCTCCTCTTGCCTTGACTGGGTAAACTGGGAGTTTTTGGAAAGAGAGATACCTTCCTCTTGCCCTGACTGGGTAAACTGGGAGGAGCTCTCTGCACCAGTCAGTGCATGAGGGTTCACCCTGTCTGCCCTGAAGAGCATCCAGGGCAGGGACTGACCCAAGGCAGAGGAATTCTGGCTTTGCAGCCAGAGCATTCTTAAGGCATGGCAATTCCATGCCTGGGAAACAGCCCATTGTGACCAGTGATGCAAAGATGCCAATTAAAGCAGTCCTCAGGGTGAGCTCAGCCTCCCTGGCAAATGTCAGCTCAGCACCAGAAACTGCTGGGCTAATGGACAGGAAAATGGACCAGCCTGCTGACTGTGGCTGTGAGCTGCACCTGGGTATTTGAAGGGTTTGCAGGAGCTGAGACTATCCCCAGAGGCTGCTGTAATGAAGATGTTCTCTTATGGTCTTTAAAGCTCAGCCTTACCTGGATGTGGTAGGAAATTCATTTCCCATGCTTGTCTGCACTGGGGTGCTTGGCAATGTTAAAATGACTTTGCTAATCCACCAATCCATCCACCAGTCCACCGGGATCCAATTCTAGTCCCTCATCAGAAGAGAGGGTGGACATGCTTTCCCATTTCTACATGAAACCTGAGTTTGTTTATCCTGCCCAGGCAATGCTACTTGCTTGGGTGGGTGGGTAGGTTGATGGATAGATGGAAGGGAGGAATTTCAAGAGGGAGAAAAGTCTCAAAATTAACTACAAGCAAGTATTTTAAGTTTGGTCCTCCACCTCCTCCCACCTCTTCCTAGTGTTTAATTGAGTCATCTGTAAGCATTTTGGTAGGTCAGGAATGCAATTAAACAGCCTGTCTATCGTAAAATATTTGAGCAGTAATACCTGATAAAATCATCATTATCTTGGAGTAATTGACCACATCAGATAATTAAGGTTCCTGAGGCAAAGCTTCACCCCCAAAGGAAGTTCAGTGGAATTAGAGCAAGGCTGCGGTAGTCAAGGCTATGTTAGTGTTTCCATTATAAGCCTTATATTTTAGAGCTGTGCAATTTTATCAGTGAAATGGCTGTAGTCTGGCATTACTCATTATTTGATGTCCTTTTTTATTTATTTTTTTTTTTTCTTTTTCTAAAACAGTCTAAGGCAAA
Source organism: Psilopogon haemacephalus (assembly GCA_013396835.1). Classification (NCBI taxonomy): domain Eukaryota; kingdom Metazoa; phylum Chordata; class Aves; order Piciformes; family Megalaimidae; genus Psilopogon; species Psilopogon haemacephalus. The sequence continues at coordinate 286,363 of VWZI01009181.1, forward strand.
TGCAAAGTATTTTGGAGTAAGAGACCAAAAAGACCCTGCTGAAAAATTAAGTTTGAGCTACTTAAAAATAAAACAAACAAACAAAAAAAAAAACCCCAACAAAATGACAAGATTACATCCTAGCTACAGGCTGGTGAAGAGTGTAACATTTAGCTCAGCAGCTCTCCAGTGCTGAGTGCTTTCATAGTTTGAAGTGAAGATAATTCCACCTTTGATTTCTTTGTAGTTCCAAGCAGGTACCTTTAAGATCTATTTTGCCCAAGCACAATGAGAAGAAGCTGTAAGAAGTAAAACATGACACAATAGAAGCTTCTGATCTCAGCTGTAGAAGTGGAGCAAGTTCTGAAGCCCCCAACACAAGAAGGACATAGAAATATTGGAGTGATCCAGAGGAGGCCACCAAGATGCTGAGAGGGCTGCAGCAGCTCTGCTATGCGGACAGGCTGAGAGAGTTGGGGCTCTGCAGCCTGGAGAAGAGAAGGCTTTGAGGAGACCTTATAATAGCCTTCCAGTATATGAAGGGGGCTACAGGAAAGCTGGGGAAGAACTATTGGTAAGGAAGAATAGTGCCTAGCTACACCAAAAAGATGAGGGATGGGAGTAAGCGACTTGTCCCAGGATTTGTAGATGGCTTGCTCAGGTCAGGTACTGAACAGAAATCCCATAGACTGCTGCACCTTTTTCCATTCCCAGGACTCATCCCTGTTTGTCCAAACAAAGGGCCAAGCCATTTCTCTATAATTTAAACAGCTTTTTTCTTACTAAGTGTCAGGAATTCAGAGCAAGAGGTTTATGTGCACTGAAGCCTTTGAGCAGTGGTTGATGATGTTGCTATTTTGTACTGTGCATGGATTCTTTTCTCTGGAGTCACTCTCAAATCTCTTTGATTTTTTATTTTTTTTTTATCTCTGTACCCTACAGGAGTTTTTTGGGTTTTTTTTATTGCTGCATTTGCTTTATGATTTTTTTTTTTTTTAAATCTCTGAAAAAGTGTCCTGATGAAAAATACCTACCAGAAAGCTCTGTGTGAGTAGCCTCCAATGCTGAAGATCGATAACAGTTTATTTGATCACTGATGGCAAATGCTCTTTCAATTAAGCAGGTCACATAAATAACTTTCTGGTTCCAGCATTATTTGGAAAGGTTGAGTGTGAAATAAATGTGATTGGGTTGGTGGTAGAAGTCCCTCAACGATATTGGAATTAAAAAGTAAGAAGCCACCTAAGTACTTGGATGCTGATTCCAAGACAGCCAAGCTGAGTTTCGAAACCTCTCTGAAGTGCACTTTTGTATGGATTCTCAGCACTTCATGGATTTTAACAAAGATGACATTTTCATCTGGCATTTCTGTTGGTTGTTCTAAGCTGTAAAGGGTTAAGCCCACCTGGAGCCTTCTGACTCCTCCCCGGGGGTGGTCTGACCTGCCCCCAGGTGCCATGTTTAGCCCCCCTCCCACTTCCTGCCAAGGTCTGCTATAAAAAGAGGTGGATGGGTTATCTTTGCTCTCTCTCTTGTCCTGCCTGCATGGCAAACTCCTTGCTGGTGTGTTGCCACATGCTCTCCAGCCAACATGTGGGGATAACAACCATTTTTCTTTGGAACTCTGACTGCATTTCATCACCAAAATCCTGCATCCTGTCTCATCCACCATCAAATCATCCATCCCAGCGTTTGGACTCAATTGGCCTCCACAGGTTGTATTTCTATTTTGTGTATTTTGATCTCTTTTCCCTGTATCATCTGTAATACCTCTCCTCTTCCCTACCCTGTATTTTTTTTGTTTCCCTTTCCCCAGCCTCTGTAATCCCCTTTATCCTTATATTTATTGTTAAAGTTTTATATCTTTTTACTTCCAAATCAAATAGAGAATTTATTGGGTTTTTGAGCTTGGAGGGGCTAACCTATACCCAATACACAATCAAAATGTGTGCCTCTATTATAGCTTTTTACTCCTCTTTCTTTACATAATTCCAAAAATGTCCCATTCTGCCTCTGGGTTTAGTTTAGTCCCTACAGGTTTATCTCCTTGCCTTGTTATTGGAGACCACAACAATGATGTGAGGGCTGGAACTCCTCTGCTGTGAGGACAGGGTGAGAGAGTTGGGGTTGTTCACCCTGGGAAGACCTTCTTGTGGCCTATCAGTATTAACAGGGCCACTCAGAAAGCTGGGGACAGACTTTTTAGTATAGCCTGTTGTGGCAGGATGAGGGGTGACAGTTTGAAACTGAGAGAGGGAGATTTAGACTAAATAGAAGAAAGACTTTTTTAACACTGAGAGTGAGGAGATATTGTCTCAGGTTGCCCAGAGCGGTGGTGTGAACCCATCCATGGAACCACTCCAGATCAGGCTGGAAAGGTCTGGCTGAAGGTATTGGTGCAGACTGCAGGGAAGTTGGACTAGATGACTTTTAAAGCTCCCTTCCTACCCAAACAATTCTATAATTCCTATGTCCGCACTCATCTGTGTCTCCCAGCCTAGGAAAGGTTTTCTACTCACAGAAACATCACAGAATCACAGAATTTCTTAGATTGGGAAAGACCTTCAAGAACATTGAGCCCAATCATTAGTTTCACACTGGCAAGTCCTTGACTGAACCAAATTCCTCAGCACAACATCTAGTCATTATGAACAGCTATGGTTGGAAAGGACCACCAGCATCAGCCAGTCCAGCATCCTTAATCACTAGACCATAGCCTCAAGTGCCACATCCACTCTTTTTTTTTAACACCTCCAGGGATGGATGTGTTTGTGGGTAAATGTAGGCACACAGGGTGACATTAAAAGTGTCCAGGAAATGTTCAGGCATGGCATTAAGCCACTGAAATCAAAGGCTGGATGAGGCTCTGTCCAGCCTAATCTAGGGTAGGGTGTCCCTGTGCGTGGCATGGGGGTTGGAACTAGATTATCCTCATTGTCCCTTCCAACACTGACTGATTCTATGATTCTAAGTAAGGAGAGCATCCTCATAACATAATGATACAGAGCACATCATCAGAAAATACACTTGAAAAAATATTAAAAAGGTAGAAAGGTACAAAATGACACTTCATTGTTGAAAGCTTGGAAAAAAATGAAGTCTGCACACAGAAATAAGAAAGAAAGAAAAAAAAAAAAAAATCTGTGCTTCACTGTGGGGACCTGAACCAAACAGTGGGGATTAGTGATCTGTAGCCGTGTCCAATATTCAAATCAAAATCCAGAGTAAACTTTTACAGTTATCCTTAATTCAGTAGCCCAAAAGTTGATCAAAGCCCTTTAGGACATTTGATTGTTCACAAAGCAGTAGGAACAGTCCTTGTTTCATTCGAGGTTGGCTCTGCAAGTGGTGCTGCAGTCCTTTCCCCTTTAATTTTTTCCAATACCAGGTTTCTGTGGAACAAGTTGTGGGGGGAGAAACAGATTTTGCAGCTGCTGAGAAAAAAAGATCAGAGGCTCTAACCTTGTTTAAAAATTCTGCAATCAATTTAAGAAAAAAACCCCAGTAAAACCCCAGGAAACTCCCCAACTTCACTAAGAAGTCCTCAGTTCAAAGATAGCTGTACAAGGAGGAATCCACAGGATCTGCCTGTCAATAGGTTTCTTAGAGGAAGAAATGTTGGTTGTGGTTTTGGTTTGGTTTTTTTTTTTTCTTTCTCTGCCATTGAGAAACAACTTTCTAACTGCAGAACAAGGTGAAACTACTAATGGGGGCTGGTGGGAGAAGAGGATCAGTGAGGAGAGGAGTTCATGTCTCGGGGATGACTTGCTTCTGTGAACTGCTCCTGTTGATCACTCAGCTGCTAAGGGTCAGGTGGAAATAGTCTCCTGTATCTCTGGGTGTGAGGAACCTCAGGGTGCATGAAGCAGTTTGATGTGTTGTGAGGTTTGAACTCTTGGTTGTTGTAATATGACTTCAATGTCGTCCCAAGAAGTGTTGTGTACTCAGCACTGGTTAGGCTGCATCTTGATTACTGTATCCAGCTTTGGGCCCCTCAATTTAGGAAAGATGTTGAGATGCTCAAATGTGTCTGGAGAAGGGCACCAAGGCTGAGAGGGGCCTGGAGCACAGCCCAGTGAGGAGAGGCTGAGGGAGCTGGGGGTGTGCAGCCTGGAGAAGAGGAGGCTCAGGGCAGACCTCATTGCTCTCTACAACTACCTGAAAGGAGGATGTAGCCAGGTGGGGTTGGTCTCTTCTGCCAGGCACCCAGTGACAGAACAAGAGGACACAGCCTCAAACTGTGCCAAAGCAGGTCTAGGCTGGACACTAGGAAGAAGTTCTACACAGCAAAGAGTGATTGGCATTGGAATGGGCTGTCTGGGGAGGTGGTGGAGTTAAGAGGAGTCTGGATGAGGCACTTAGTGCCATGGGTTAGGTGATAGGTTGGACTTGATCCTAGAGGTCTTTTCCAACCTGGTTAATGCTGTGATTCTGTGAATTTAAGTCTTCAAAGCCAATACAGTTACAGCAGTAAGCAGTAAAGCAGGCTCTGTAAAAGATCCCTAAGACATCTGTGAACTGGTATACTCAGGAGACTTCATTTTACTTCTTAAAAAACCCTAACACCCTGATATTAGAGTCTCTATAGATTTAAGTTTCCTCTATCACTATGGTTTAGCATTGGAGCTTGGATGTCTTAACCATGGGGACTAGGGCAAACTCTAATCTCTGTATCTTTGTTCAGCCACGCTGCAATGAAGCCAAGGTCCAGTGTGCCCAGAGCTTACACACTGCAGAGGAAAGAGAAGAACAAGGCAAAGAGTGAGTGTTGATCTCAGTATATCCTCCCTGCTTCTAGCTGTCTGCAGCTAGCAACAATAATGTCTAATAGTCCTTGCTGTGCTTGTCTTCTGGGATTTAAATTACTTTCTGGACCAAGTGCTGTTTTTGGCCTGTGAAATGTCTTGTGGAGGTGAGTTCAATTATACACTACACGAAGCAAAAAAACCCTTTTATTTATGTATTTATTTTATTTTAGCGTTTCCATTATGAGCAACGGTGAGTGGCCCAGCTATGGCTGAGATTCATTACTATCTCAGGATTGCTTGGAATATGAGCAAACCAGCTTTGAGTCCTCTTGGAGTGCCACTTATCCCAAAAAAGGCTTTCATTGCTCTTGAACAACCAGCGCTGAATGGCAGCACACAGAGACAACACTTAACTTTCAGGCACAGGAGAGTGATCTCCTCTGCACAAGCGCATGTGGGATGAGCACTGAATAGAAGCAAAATGAGCATGCAAATAACCCCATGCACCAACTGGGGTTTCAATGCCTGCAGAGCTGGGTGTTTGCTCAGAATCCTGCTTGCATGCTTGTCTCTGGGCACTTTGAATGCTGAGTCTGGCTCAGAGCCAAAGTACATATTCGCTTTTACACATGCACTTAAAAAAAACCCAAAAAACAAAAAAATCACTTCCTGAGGATAAGCCTGATGTGCTGAATAGAGCACCTGGCCGTGAGGCAGGAGGCTTGAGACTGACTCCAAGCTCAAGTACTCGTGGAAGCTCTGCTAGCCTCAGTTTCCCTTCTTTCCCTCTGCCTATGTTTCATAGAATGATAGGATGGTTTAGGTTAGAAGAGACCTCAAAGATCATCCAGTTCCAACCCCCTGCCATAGGCAGGGACACCTCCCAGTAGAAGAGATCTCTCAAAGCCTCATCCAACCTGGCCTTGAACACCTCCAGGGAGGGAGCAGCCACAGCCTCCCTGGGCAACCTGTTCCACATAACCCATATGTTTGCACTGGGATGGACGCCTGGATGGTACACTTAGTGCCATTAGCTACAGCTGGGTGCTAGGTTGGACTGGATGATCTCGGAAGTCTCTTCCAGCCTGACTTATTCTAGTCTAGTCTAGTCTTTTCTATTCTGCTAGAAAGCAGCAGCAGTCAAAACAGTGGCAGGGGGAAGACAGCAGTGGGCACAGCAGAAGCAGCAAGGGGAAGGTACAAGCTGTGCTTCCAGAGCTGTGCTCTTGATGCTCCAATGAAGTTATATGAACTTATCCATTCTTGCTACTATATAGCCTATCCCTAGAATGTTCACCTCTCCACTCAGGACTTCCACTTCAAGCTTTGTTTTCCATGTCTGAGCTAGAAATCCAACTCAAACGGCCACATTGTTTTGCCTGTTAGGTTGTGAACTGTTTTGAGCTGTAGTAATGTCTCTTTATGTGTTCAGCACCACGGTGCTGAGAACCCATCAGGGAAAGGGACTCACTACCCTCACCCAAATCATAATCCTGACAATTGCCTTCAATTGATGGGCTTTTCTGAAATTTTCCTACCACTAACTTTTATGCCACCCATCACAGCCGCAAATCCCTGAAGTGACAGCACCTATTGCCCTGCCCTTATTATGCATGATAATAATTTAACTAAAATAGCAACAGAAAATGTGCATTACACAAAATGAATTTAAATTGATTTTTTTTTTCTCTCTCCCCACCCCCACTCCCTTCTTCCTCAATGCTTATTACTAATTGGTATTTTTAGAGCAGAGATTCATTTTCATACACTAAAATTAATGGACCGTGTCAGCGGGTGTGAATCAGGATAGCTCCATTGCATTCAACGGGTCCTATGTCATTTACTCCAGCAGAGAATCTCACCTACTATTTCAGCACACATTTTCTTTTTTCTTTTTTTTTTTTTTTTTTGTAACTCACCAAGTAATTGCATTTTCAGTCTTATGTCCTGATCCTGCAAATAATTGTGCAAGACATTAACTTTATGTAGATAAGAAGCACTGCTGATGCCATTGCAGCTACTCCTATGAAGGGAGTTATGGTCTTGCAGGATCAGACTTTAAAATGCAAATTAAAACCACCGCAAAAATCTAATGTGCTTGCAGTCATATTTTACAAATGGCAGCACCGAATATGTAATCTTTCCTAATATCTAACACTTCTGCAAGTTATGCTGTACAATAAAGCATCAGAAATCACATTATTTAGGTTGCTTAAATCATATTATTTAGGTTGTTTAAATCATATTATTTAGGTTGCTTAATACTTTTGAACCTCTTTCTTTTTTTTTCTTTTTTTTTCTTTTTTAATTTTTTTACTTCCCTTGGAAGCTCAGTAGCCCACATTGTCTGCAGCAAGGCTTTGAAATTCAGCAGGGGGATAACCTTTGGATTGAAGATGTGCTTTTTTCCTCAGCCCCCAAGAAATTCCAACTCGAGTTTTTTTTTTTGCTGAGATGAAGTGTCTTGAAATAGCCAATTTGCTTCTTGCTGGAAAGTTCAGCAATGGGTACTGACTGAAACAGGAATTTAGAAGACTTGCTTTTTTTCAGACCTTTTTCCAAGAAAAAAAAAATAAAGGAAAAAAAAAAATCTTTTGCTGCTGAGTTGTCCTGGATCTTGGATGTGATGTGTGTTAGCTGATGTGCTAACAGTGTGTAAAGGGTTAACCCCTTCTGGGGGGGTGGTTGGAACTTGATTTCCAGGTCATCCTGACTCCTTTCTGGGGGTATTTGAGCTGCCCCCAGGTGCAGTGGTTAGCCCACTCCCACTTCCTGTCTGCACTCCTTAATAAAAGAAGAGGAACTTCTGTTTCACTCTCTTCTCTTTGCTCCCATCCCTGCCTCACCAGCCAGCAGCATCCTGATTTCCTGCTTTTCCTTCTTTGCCATGTCTCCAGCAAAACATGTGGTGGAAGCATCCATCTCCATCCACTGGTTGTGTACAAATGTTTTGTATTTTGTTTTCCCTTCTCTATACTTTTGTAACTCCCCTTCCCTAAAATACCTTTTATTTATTGATAAAGTTTCCTTTTAACTTCCAAACTGAATCAAGGCTGTTCTTTGGGCTTTGGACTCTGGGAAGCTAACTACAACTAATACACAGTGCAAGGTTAAACCTTGCTAATAGTGCACAAAGGACAGAGTTACAACAGTTGTTTTACACAACAGGAAAAGTAGCTCTTTTAAGGAATAGAAATGGAGGTGGGAGGAAGGAAGTGGTTGCAAAATTACCAACTAAAATTGAAGAGTTATTCAGGATCCTGTGTTACCTTCCCTCAGTAATAACAATTCTACACACACGATCTTCAATGTCAGGATGCCATAGGCAGAGACATCTCCCAGAGTACTCAGGGCTCCGGAGTACTGTGTGCAGTTCTGGAGCCCCCAACACAAGCAGGACATGAAACTGTTGGAGCCAATCCCGAGGAGGCCACAAGGATGCTCAAAGGGCTGCAGCAGCTTTTCTATGAGGACAGGCTGAGAGAGTTGGGGCTCTGCAGCCTGGAGAAGAGAAGGCTTCCAGGAGACCTTGGAGTGGCCTTCCAGCACCTGAAAGGGACCTACAGGAAGACTTGGGAGGGACTATTGACAAAGTCTTGTAATGACAGGATTGGGTTTAAACTGGATGTTAGGAGGAAATTCTTTGCAGTGAGGGTGGTGAGACACTGGCACAGGTTGCCCAGGGAGGCTGTGGCTGCTCTCTCCCTAGAGGTGTTCAAGCCTAGGTTGGATGAGGCCTTGAGTGACCTGTTCTAGTGGGAGGTGTCCCTGCCTATGGCAGGGGATTGGAACTGGCTGAGTTTGAGATCCCTTCCAACCTGAACCATTCTATGACTCTATACCACACCCTCCTTCCCTACCACCAAGGAAACACCAAGTGCTTATGATGGGCCCAATTAACACGATGTGGGGTTGAGGTTAGCATGGAGATAACAATTTTCTCCCTAGGTTGTTGGTTTTGGTTTTTGTGTGTATGTGTGTGCGTAATATATACATTACCATGTACTTTGAGGGGTTTTCTGCTTTGAGGCAAATTGAGTTTGACATTTATACAAGAAGCAATAAAACTGATGCAGTCAAAGTATATTCCTAAAACAAGTTCAGTAATGTCTCTTCCAAAACTACGTTGAGTTAGTGGAATAAATGCCTTTTCATGTTTGCAGTTGAAGTACTGGCCAATTCTGCCAAATGGGTTTTGGAAAATTGCCTTCAGAATTGACTTTCCCTGGGGAATATTTGCTTCTATGGAAAGCAGAGATACTGGGAGAATTTGAAAGAGAGAGGAAGCGTAAGAGAAGGCGGAGGGAATAGGCTAAAGGCTAACTTTAGACAGGTGGCTTTCATTTCTCTTTCCCAAATTTGTCATACGGTTTCGTACCCTAAAGATTCCTGGTGAGCTACAGCAAACATCGTTTTAGCCAGGGCAGTTCCATGCTAATCCCCCTTTGCTATTACCAGGTTGGGTGTTTCTCTCTCTCTGGGCATCCCATTTCCAAAGAACAAATGCAAGTTTGGGAGGTTTCTCATCCCAATTCAATGTATCCATCTGGGAGCTCTGAATATTATTTGGATCCCTTGGATTTGCTTCATCTCGGTTAAGAAGGGGAACAGTGAGGCCTATTTTTCACCATTTAGCTGATGTTAGCTGACATCAATAGAGATGCCAGTTTGGACTGCCATTAGTTACCCCACCTAAAAGTGGGCAGAATGTGTGCTCTTTTCTCCAGTTTGCTTAATCTCTTTTGCTATCTAAAGAACATCCTCATAGGACAACACAGTAGCTATTAAGTGTGGTATAGCTCACATATAAGTCCTTCTGGGCTACTTTACAAGTTGGCAGGCTTTAGGAATCAGGCAAGCAGTCATCCACTCTATTTCATATGAGTTAAATGATATTTCCCAGTCCATCTCTGGATGACCTGACAGAAGGAAACATATTGCAAATGTATGTGTCATATATAATCCACTCCAATAAAGATCTTTTGCAACACGTAGCATTTTCCGTCTTGCATTTTTGAGGCAACACACAAGCAGAATGATTTTTTCACATAGTGCTGCTTTCTGATGCTCTCTGAGGAGCAGATCATCTACAACAACATGATGTCTTCAGCTCAGTGGGCAGAGCTACAGCAAAAAAATTTATTCCAGTGAGCATTCCTAATGTCAAGTGCTTGTGCTTTGGACCACTCAGTTTAAGAATGCTGAGATGCTCAAACGTGTCCAGAGAAGGGTAATGAGGCTGGTGAGGGGTCTGTAGCACAGCCCCCTTAAGAAGCTGCTTGAGGGAGCTGGAATTGTTTAGCCTGGAGAAGAGGAGGCTCAGGGGGACCTTATCACTGTCTGCAACTACCTGAAAGGAGGTTGTAGGCAGGTGGGAGTTGGTCTCTTTTCGCAGGCAACCAGTGACAGAACAAGGGCACACAGTCACCAGGGGAGGTTTAGGCTGGATGTTAGGAGGAAGTTCTTCACCGAAAGAGTGATTGGCATTGGATTGGGCTGCCCAGGGAATTGGTGGAGTCACTGCCCCTGGAAGTGTTTAAAAGGGGGCTGGATGTGACACTTGGTCCCATGGTTTAGTTGATTAGGTGATGTTGGGTGATAGGTTGGACATAAGGATCTCGAAGGTCTTTTCCAATCTGATTAATTCTGTGATTCTATAATTTCTGCTGTGCTGTACTGGGACCATCCCTGACCAGGCGTGTTTGTATTGCCCAGTTGCAGCGTTTGCTCTGTATCATTTGCCTCTTGCAAGTCCCGAACACCCAAAGGCCACTGATAGTTTAGCCATAAAGTCCTTGAGATTTCCTCTGAGGTGCTAGGGCAAAGCTCCTTTCTGCCTTTCAGACCACATGAAGTGGACTGTGCCTACCCTTGAGACTCCGACCTGTTACATTTGACATCTTGAGTTTGCAATGGCACCCATGAAACTGATATGAGCAGCTAGGAAAGGAGGAGGGAATTTTATTTTTAGGTTGCCCTAGGAAAACAGCTGCAGCATTTTCTCAGTGGGAGAAGATCTCTCACAGGACAGAGGGAGACCTGTCTTATTGCCTCAAGATTTTCCCTTCTGAAGAGCTCCAAGCTCCCAAGGCTCCCTGCCGCGCAAAGCTCCAACTCATCTACACTGATCGCTGATGAAGGTAATTCTAGAGTGTCGTGGAGGAAACCAGAACTATTTTTATTTTTGGTTGAGTAAACCTTTAGCATTTAACAGTCAGGTGTTTATTTCACTTCCCATACTGCCTCCGGCTCCAGTAATGCTTAGCATGATCCTGTTCTCAAGGAGGGGGGAGAAAACAGGGGATCGAGTTAAACGCTCTCATAATGGAACGGCCTGAGGAATCGCAAACTCATAGCCACTGCCACACATCCCACCTCGCTCCCCCCCCACCTCCTTCCTTGCTTCAGCCCTCCTTGGAAGGAACCTGACAGGAAATATTTTAGAGGTAGAGAATTTTCAATGAAAATATTATTTCTCCATCTGCCCACTTTTCCGCCCTCGCAGGTTGTATGGCTAAGTGACACTTAGGAATGTGTATCCTGCAGCCTGCTCCGTCGCCTCTCTTCTCACATGTTGCTTTCCCATCAGAAGCACATCAAGGCACCAGGATCTCCTGCCTCCTCAAGTGTCACAGGAGGCACCTGACCTTAGGACCATGCATGAGTTTTCAGAGTAATCTCTAACTTCAGTGGCTGCTGTCAATGAAAGAGGTGACCCTCTTTGGATGAGCTTCCCAACAGCCTTCCTGGGAGGCACTGGGAAGGGTGGGGTCCAGCACTGCTCCAGACCTCTGGGATTACAAAAACCAACAGCCATGAAGCCTACAGAAAGTTGGCTGATACTGCATGCACGGAGCTATTCAAACCAGATGCTTGCATGCCTTCCTGCCCACGCTACCTTACCCACACTGATCCCTTCCTAGCCTAACAGGAAGCTTCAGGTTTTTGGACCTTGAGCCATTTTCAACAAAAGCCATAGCAGGAGAGGGACACATGTGCTGTGATGACCTACAAGAGGCCACAGTCAGCAAGAGGTATGCCTGCTCCTTCATCCAAAGGCAGCCATGTTCCACGTTTTCCTTGGGCAGGCTAAATGTATTCCAGCTGTTTGGGAAGTGTTAAGGCAACATGGCTTGAGGAATAGTGTGTGTCTAAGGAGGGAAAAGGAAAATGACTCAGATTAATTTGTGTTGGGGATTAACACTGGGGGAGGGGGTGTGTGGAAATGAGTACTATCTGGATATGTTTCAGCTTTCCCTTCATCCTTTTTTTGAACAGGTTGAAAAAAAAATAAAGAAAAAACATCTCTAACCTTCATCTAATTCTGTCTTGCTCCTCAGCCATGGTTCTCTGGTCAGAACAACTCCATCTTCTGCCTCAAATCTCCTGCATCTAAACTCCTCACTCTTAAATCTCGGTTTTCAAAATGCAGCCTTACAACTTTTCCTAACTCATTCCCAATCAAATCTTGCCATACTTTGTAATTTTAGATCATCCTACCCGTGACAACATAGACTTCTTGGGCTACCATTTGGACAGGGTGCAGGAAAGCAGGAAATATTCAGTCCAGACTCACTAAAAGGTAACCACTTTGCCAATATTTCAGTTTATTTTTACTTTAACTGCTGATGGCACTTCTTAACCACTCACTCTGTCTTCTCCCCAAGTCTCCTGGCAATTACTGTCTCACAGATAAAGCCTGATCACCTTGACACTTGACAAAAGAAAATAGTGTGAAACTGCTAATAAAGGAGGCTGCAAAACACTAAGAACGTTTTCACTCCCAAGTTAACAGTTAATTATGTATAGGGCTCAAATCCACAGCCTTATATTAATGGGATTTCATGGGATCTCACTGGTCAGATCAGAGTCAATATTTCCTGCCAATAGGTATGATGTTTTCATTATAGTTTTTGATCAGGAGTGAGTCCAATGATCCTTGTGCCTGTCCTGGCTGTGTGGTGCAGCTGCTGTGTTGCACACCAGGTCACTGAAATTATTTTGGCTAGAAAGAACCAAGGAAAGGATTAGCTGTTTGTCTGCACAGACTGATGTAGCAGCACAAGGAGGAAGACAAGGCTGTGGTAAAGAGGTGGAACCAAAGAAGGGGTCCTTGGGGAGATTCAGACCCCATGTCACCCACATCTGTGCCAAGGTACCTGGCTCTTTCACACCCAGAGTACATCAGTCAGTGTGATTAAAACTGTAGGAAGGACACATGTTAACAATTTTCTTATTGCAAACTTAATCAGGCTTTTATTTGTTACATTTTGGTCCCTGTGAAATGTGATTATTCACTGGCAAAATTTGGAGCTTGGTGGCTTTTTATAATGAGTAAGGAGGAGGGGGAAAAAAAATCCCTTTGGGTTTGTTACACAAGTTCATCCAAAAGGTGATCAGCCACACAAACACCCAAACCCCCCCCACCCCTCCCCATACCCATGCATTAGCTCACAGCTGTGTGGATATAGGCTTTGGGAGCTGAAGAAGCCATTAATCTCCATGTGGAAAATCAATAAATTGAAAATAATTAGCTGGGTATGAGAAGCAGCAAAGAATCAGACAGCTGTTATTTAAAGCAGGACTCGGACATGTAGAAACAAGGCACAACAAGACACAGAGCGAGCAGAGAAGGGAGGGGGAAAGGACAGGAGGATATGAAAGAAAGAATAGAGTGGTGAATCCCAAGGTGCTGAAATGTGTGTTTATATATAACCCGCTCTAAGTAACTCCATACAAGTGGTAGTCTGCAGTGAGAACTGTGGAAGGATAGGAAGGGCTTCTGGAAAATGCAACTCACTGGATGGAATTGCTCACTACCGAGGCTGGAAGAGCTCCAGTGGTTACCAGCGATGGAAAAAAGGGATCAAAATTCCAGCTGCTGTCAACAAGCATTGTCACGATTTTATTGGTCTTCAAGCAGGCAGACAAGAGGGGCTGAAAAGAAAATCAGAGAGGCAGCAGCAGGAGAGGCACAAGGATGTCCTGTGCGGTCACAGCGATGCGGACGCTGAATAGGTCAGGCAGAATAGGGGCTTCTCGCTCCTGTTTCATGTCACATTGACTTGGTGACAACTGCTGAATAAAAAAACTGAATTAAGTGAATGAGAAGAATCTGCCTTACCACTGGGGAGACAAAAACAACCTAACAAACAACGTGCTGAGACTGATCAGCAACGCACCAAACTGCAGCTCAGCTCTGACAGATGGTCTTGCGAAGGGATATTCCAGATGAGCTTTTGAGTGCATTATTTTTAGTTTGATTTTTTTAACAGCTATGTCTCAGTCCAAGCTGAGGATTCTAGGTTCAGCTTTGAGTTCTGAAGCACCAAAACTTGTGCAAACGATTTGGTTTATGGTGGAAGCTTCATAGGATCCGTTATGACAAGAAGTACACAGAAAACTGCTAGACAGCCTACAGATCCCAAAGGAAATCAACCCAGAGAAAATTCCCAGTGGAGACAGACAGTGTTTGCAGGGAGGGACTAAAGCAGAGGCACCACAGGTCATATGCAAGGCTCTGGGAATGATGCATATTAACTGCAACTAAACATTTCACTTCTGAAGGAGTTCTCTTCTCTGCAAGTTGCTGATCAAAGCAGGAAGCAGGTGGCTTAGCCTGCCAAGAGCCTGAAACAAGATCTTTGAGGGATATTAAGCACTATACGTGCCTCATTGGCATTGAAACCAGATTTAACTTCTCCAGGACAGCCTATCAAAACCTCTGCCAGTCCACCTGAGATAATAGAGTAGTAATTAAGTTCTGCATCTCTCAAAGGAGGACCTATAGTCACCTATCACCACTTCTGTGTGTGGGGAGGCATAGCATGTCAGGGGATTCCTCATTTCTTATAGCTTCTTTCCTTACAGCTGAGTTATAAAGATGGAGGATATGCTAATTCTCCATTGTGTTGTAGGAAATCCATGAAAATGGGAAAAGAAATCCAAGAGGCTCCAGAGAGTAAATAAACCTGACTGTGATATGTGAATCCCATCAACCATATAATAAGGAAGAGAAGGTGACTCAGGCCAGTATAAGAATGTCAGAAAAAGCTGTATCACCTTGAGGAGGCATTCTGGTCAATTCCAGTGACTTCAAAGATTGCCCCTCAAGACCTTCTCCTCACCTGAAGAGAAACTGCTCTGTGAACCAAAGTAAATCTGAGGTTGGGGAGGCTCCAGTACCTCTACTTAGAGGCACAATCATGTTCAGAATTATCCTTTTACTTTCTCTAATTCAGTGTCACTTCAAGCCACTTGGAGAAAAAAAATATTAGCACGATTAAATTATAGTGAAAAAAAAAAAAAAAAAAAAAAAAAAAAAAACCCGGGAAAAAAAAAAAAAGAACCCTGGATAAGAACAAAACATCAGATTTCTGCTTCTGGAAAGCAGGAAACTCCCTGAATACTGTTCTGTCTGGGTGACAAAGCCCAGGGATGTGCTGCAAAGTGCTCTTTGAGAGTGCATGTCTGGACAGCTTTGCCAAGCCTGGGGAGCATCAACTGCTCTCCCTGAGCAAGCCAAAGCCCAGCAGTTTCTCAAACAGCAGCCGGTGTCAGGCTGTTACTGAGTGTACCCTGCTGCTGTTCTCCAGCCCCTGGGCAGCAGCAGGGCTGCATGTAGAGTCTTGTGGTGGAGGGAAGAGAGAGACGAGAGAGCTCCCAGACTGACAAGCAGGTTTTGCGGTTTTGTTTAAGATGCTGAATCAGAGTTTCACCTGGAGGGGAGGCAGAAGGGAATGGATGCTGGTTGGCAGGTGTCTGCAGGAACACTGGGATTCACTCATCTATCTCTGGGGCTGGCAGACAGCACTGCTTGGCTGCTGCCATCGTTTCTGCCGCTCCAGAGGCAGTTAACGTCATTGGTGGACGGGAACGTGCTGGATCTTGTCATGTGGCCCCAACCAACAAGGGAAAGCTCCTTTGAACAAATCTGCAGCAATTTGAAGAGATAATGAAATGCAGCATCCACTCAGTCTGCTAAGCATAATACTGAATGATGGAAGGTTCGGAATGCAGTTTTGTCCTGCCAGACTGTCCTCTTTGCCCCCAAGAGCAGCTTCTCACATTGGCTGCATTTATTCCACAGTCTCAGCCCTAGAAATCACTTTGCAGGGGTCAGTTTTGTCCTGCCAGACTGTCCTCTTTGCCCCCAAGAGCAGCTTCTCACATTGGCTGCATTTATTCCACAGTCTCAGCCCTAGAAATAATTTTAGAGGGGTCAGTTTTGTCCTGCCACTGTCCTCTTTGCCCCTAAGAGCAGCTTCTCACATTGGCTGCATTTATTCCACAGTCTCGGCCCTAGAAATCACTTTGCAGGGGTCAGTTTTGTCCTGCCAGACTGTCCTCTTTGCCCCTAAGAGCAGCTTCTCACATTGGCTGCATTTATTCCACAGTCTTGGCCCTAGAAATCACTTTGGAGGGTGAATATTTCCTCAGTTCAAACCGCAGGTCTAGATCATTGAACATGTGATGGAAGAGTATCACTCAAACAGGCTAATAGCTCACAAACAGCTGTGCCACATCGCAGGAAATGCTAAACACCCAAAGCAGGGATGGGCCAGGGTTCCCTTGGCAGTACATTATTATTCTCAGTGAGCACTGGTAAACTTCCCAACATTTGGCAGCACGTTGATCACTCAGTCCCTTGAGCTGTCCTGCAACCTTCCGCCTTTGACGTGGATCATTCTCACCTGTCCTGTCTTGTTGCACCAATGGATGTAGCTGTGGTGCTGTGCTGGATGGGTGTGCATCTGTGCTGATGCAGAGGAAGTCAGATCAGGAAGAGATTGAGAAGAGGAAGTGGAAATAAGTTGTTTTCACTCAAGGAGAAGACTGGAGCAGTAGCAATGCCTCCAGGTCAAGATTAGGTGTGTGAGCAGAGATGATTGGGGAAAGCTTTCACAGCTTCCAGTGACCATATTAGGCCAAGTTTAAACCAATCACTTTCTGCCTCCACTTCCACTGTGCATTAAAATTCACCAGGAAGATAAACAGCTACTTCATTGCCATCTGGTTTTATTCTGCTAGATAAATGTAATCAAGACTATTCTATACATGAGAATTATTGCTGAACTAAATACCACCCAAAACACAACCTACAGGATTTTGAATGTCGCCAGGGAAGTGTTGGCATTAAAGACCAAAGCAGCCAGATCAAGGCATGGAAAGTTACACACCAGGGATAGCTCTGCCCCGTCACTATTGCCTGACAAATTCCATGGAAGATATTTAACTAACTAACTAGGTGTTTGCTGAAAGAAGAAGAGAAGGCTTCAAGAAGACCTTATAGTACCCTTCCAGTATCTGAAAGGGGCTACAGGAGGGCTGGGGAGGGACTATTGACAAAGTCTTGTAATGACAGGATGAGGAATGCATTTAAACTGGTAGAGGGGAGATTTAAATGGGATGTTAGGAGGAAGTTCTTTCCAGTGAGGGTGGTGAGACCTTGGCACAGGTTACCCAGGGAGGTTGTGGCTGCTCCCTCCCTGGAAATGTTCAAGGCCAGGTTGGCTGAGGCCTTGAGTGACCTGTTCTAGTGGGAGGTGTCCCTGCCTATAGCAGGAGGTTGGAACTGGATGATCTTTGAGGTCCCTTCCAACCTAAACCATTCTATGATTCTCTGATTCTATGAAATAAAATTTTCATTTCTGAATTTTGGCAGTTCTTGGTTTAATGGTCATTTATCTTCCACATTTGGTTGCAGGAAAATTAAAAAAAAAAGAAAAATAAAAAAAAGAAAAAGAAGAAAGGAAGAAAATAAATATTTGCATGTGGGAGAAAGCTCCTTTTTTAATGGAATTTCTCTTAAGAAAAAAAAAAACCAAACACAAAAATATTGCTGTAAAAAGGTTTTTGCACTGGATGAAATCTTCATTAGAAACTGGCAAGCACGTAAATGACCACACTATCAATCAAATTCAATGACTTGCCCAAAGCCACAAGGACAAAACAGCAAAGAAAAACACTGAGCACTTAGATCCAACCCCTACGCTCTGCTCTGGCCACTGGACCTTGCAGATCGCAATTAAGAACAAGAAGACGAGAGCCACCAAAGATAAGTGGGCCCAGCTCTGGCTCTGGCTCTGGCTCTGCTAAGTTTGCCTCAAAGTGGTTATGTGGGTGGTGCAGAATTTGTCAAACAAGATGTTCACAATGATCTCCCTAAGCGCCGCTGAGAAAAAAATGAAGACAACCCTACCATAAAGTGACACATAATTCAGCTGAAGTGAAACACACTGATGCAACAGCAGAGAACAACTCATTCCCCTTAGGCAAAACTCATCCAAAAAGCTAATAATGAAAACTGGAGGACTCCAAACCATTATTTTTCCTTTCCAGGCCAAGAGCAGGGATAGCTTATGTGGTTAGCAGCTGACTCCTGAGTTTTATTCTTGCTTCCACCACTAATTCACGGTGCGATCTTGCAGCATCAGTTCTCTGGGCCTCATTTAACTCATTGGGGTAAGGTGGACATGAGTTGATTACAGAATATTTAGCTGATAGGAGCAAAATCTTCTTGAATGAATATGGGTGGGGCTGGATGTTGAGGTAGATGCTAATGACCTTCTTGGAGACTTTCTCTCTGTGGTTTAGGAGAGGGTAAAAGAAGGAAACATCCATCACATGCATATTTAAACTGGGAGGAAGGAAAAGAAGGAAAAGGAAGGAGAGAGGTGTGATTAATGCTGCCATTCCTGTTCTAGATGCTGTGAGAGGTATCAGGACCACGTTGCTGGCTGGGCAGCAGCCAGCTTCCATCATGCCTGGTGGCTGCACCTCCTAAGGAATGACTTACAGTAACACAAAGGGTTGTACCAGCACCAGTCAAGGAGCCAGGTAGACCTGGGGTGGAGTCTCTTGAGCTTGCACTCTTGCCAAAATATAATATGCTAAACCACAAAAGTAGGGCCATTACATTCTCTGGCCAGCCATCAATGGATGTAAATCACTCAGTCCTGGGAAGTCAGAATAGTTTATGCTTGGTGAGAGTGTATCCCTGGATCATGTGTAAACTACACTTCAGGGTAGTCCCTTAAGGGCTGCATCATGGCACCTGTTTGCTCTCAGCCGATGGCTTCCAGTTCAAATTTGCTTACCTAGCCAGTAACCTCTAAAGAGCTCCTTCCATTCATTAATGACAATTCAGCTGAATCTGTGCTTCTGTAACTGTTGTCCAGACAGATTCTTGAAATCTTAAGATACGCTTCAAGCTCCTGTAAGAAAAGAGAGAGAACACACCTGCAGATGCAGAGCTCAGATTTGTCTGGTGTGGGTGATTATGCCTCAAAAATCATGAGAAAGAGGTCAGTGCCTTGACAATGGCCCAGTTTTACATGCACACTGGTCAGTAATTTGGGCATGGAATTTAAATGCAACTCTTTCTTGGAAGGTCATTGAATTGAGCTCAACTGACCCAACCAGTTTCAGGTTGCTTTGGCTGCTAGCTGAGGTTCAGATCTGTTTGGCTTTCACATGAACATGAAATAGAGGATGCAGGAGGGAGAGGTGTTAAGGTGGAACTGGTTCATGAAGTTGAATTATTTGATTATTAGATCTTCAAGATATTTAGGGCCACACAGATGATGAGGGGTGTGGAGCATCTCTCTTCCAAAGAGAGGCTGGGAGGGGCTCTTTAGTGTGGAAAAGAGATGACTTAGAGGGGGTCTTATAAATGCCTATGAATATCTAAATGGTGAAGGTTGTGAGGATGGGGCTAGTCTCTTCTCAGTGGTGGCTAGTGTTAAGCCAAGGAACAATAGGTACAAAGTACAACACAGGAGGTTCCATCTGAGCTTAAGGAAAATTTTCTTTACTGTGAGGCTGTCAGAGTACTGGATCAGGCTCTCTTCTCTGGTGACTTTTCAAAACCCACCTGGATGTGTTCCTGGGCATCCTGGTCTAGGCAAACCTATTTTAGCAGCAGAGCTGGTGTAGATGATCTCCAGAGGTCCTCTCCAACCCCACCATTCTGTGATTCTGTGATATTTAGATGCTGAAGTTTCTGAATTGGCATGATCATAATCAGATGGACACCACAACTACAGGGGCAACCCTGTAAGTGCATAGATGTGAAAGCTACTTTCCTGACAGGTATGTGGCTGACGCACATCTGTGGTGACATGAATGCTTCCATGAACATGTGATCCTCAAGGCCCAGCCAATGTGAGTAATCAATAACCATCTTCATGTTTAGGTAATCTCTCTAATGCAATGCCAGGGAATTTACCACAAGCTCACATTGATGCAAACCCAGCACTAAATCCTGTCTGATCATACTGGAAATGATCCTCCAAGGACCAACTATTTTTCATAAAGGGATTTCTTGCAGTGCTGGTCCATAGGCCAGTTCTGAGTCACCACAAACCCCTTTCTCAGCTGTTTCAGCAGAGCAGATAGAATCACTGCACAGGAAATAAAGCATTGTCTAGGTTTCAGGACAAGCACAGCTCTTGTGTATTCACGGACACCACAAAACCGCTAAGTAGTCAAGTTAAACATAGATACTCTGCAGACAAAAATGTCAGCTGCATTAGCTGTGTTTTGGGGTTATTTTGGTAGGTTTGGGATTTGAGAGTAAGTTAGGCTACTGAAGTCTGCTGTGCTGAACTCTGCTCCCATCCTTGTCTTTGAGTGCTATACCCAGCTTCCTGGGCACTTAAAGGACACAGAGGAGGAACATTGCTCTGATAGATTGGGCAGGAACTTGTTTTATCAAAGGCAGCAAAAGAAGTGAAGAAGGTAGAGCTTTTCAAGTTTGAGTCCAGATGGGCCTGAAAAGTTTGTTTTTACTCAGGTGTAAATGCAGAAACCTCCACAGGAGGTGAGCAAACAGCACAAGAGCTCAGGATGACTTCACCCATTTTTCCCATTATTAGCAAGTATTCTGTAGCAGTACTTGCAGGCTGTAACCACGGCTGGGACCTGCTGCTAGCACTTGTATGGACAAGCCAATAGACACTGCTCTTGCCCTGAAAGGTTTAGACTGAGGTCTTGAAAGCAAGGTCATTTTGACCCTTAGGATGTTATGACAGACAAAGACCAACAAAAGAGAGAAGAGACTCAACACTAGGAATATTTTGGATGTCTTCTCCTGCCTGCTCTGCCAGCTGTGTCACTTATGGGCTGTCCCAGATAAACACCACCACAAAGTGGGAGGTGCTGTGCTGGAGAGCAGCCCTGTGGAAAGGAACCTGGGAGTGCAGGGGGATAACATCCATGGCACAGCAATGTGCCCTTGTGGCCAAGAGGGCCAAGGGGATCTTGGGGTGTATTCGGAAGAGTGTGTCCAGCAGAGCAAGGGAGGTTCTTCTCCCCCTCTACTCTGCCCTGCTGAGACCTCATCTTGAGTACTGCCTTCAGTTTTGGGCTGCCCAGTTTAAGAGGGACAGGAATATGCTGGAGAGGGTCCAGCAAAGGGCTGCAAGGATGCTGAGGGAACTGGAGCACTGCCTGATGAGGAGAGGCTGAGGGACCTGGGGCTGCTTAGTCAGGAGAAGAGAAGACTGAGAGGGGATTTAATCAATGTTTATAACTATCTGAGGGCTGAGGGTCAGGAGTGGGGGGACAGGCTCTGCTCACTTGCTCCCTGGGATAGGACGAGGAGCAACGGATGGAAGCTGCAGCACAGGAGGTTGCAGCTCAACACAACACAAGAGGGAACTTCTTGACTGTGAGGGTCCCAGAGCACTGGAACAGGGTTGCCAGAGGGGTTGTGGAGTCTCCTTCTCTGGAGCCTTTCAGTGTCTGTCTGGATGTGTTCCGGTGTGACTTGAGCTAGATTGTTTGGTCCTGCTCTGGCAGGGGCTTGGACTCGATGATCTCTTTGAGTCCCTTCCAACTTCTGACCTCCTGTGATCCTGTGAAGTGCAAGTCACTCAAAGAAATTAGAAGCAGAAGCTGCTGTGTTCACTTTTAGCCTGCAGAGTTACCAGCTATGCCAATAGTTCTTTATCATTCCAAATTTTGGTTCTTTAGGGGCTGGTTTCACTTAGGATCTCTCTCTTTTCCCACCACACCCCTCATGAAGAAATCAGACATTTGGAAAATTGCAATCTAAGCAGCAGTAGTTGCTCCATATCCTGGAAGTGAGTTTTGATGCACCTGCATATTCCTCGGTTTCATTCTGTCTCTATCATGATATCTGGGAGCACTTGCAAATCAGTTCAAAACATTATACCATATCAGATATGAATAACTAGGTTCCTCCTTACCCATCCCCATCCGTGCTCCAGGCTCCCACTTCCCTAGGCAGATATCTCAGGAGCAATGTGAGCATCCTTGCTGGATTCTTTGAAGGGCAATTGAGATTAACTTTGCCAAACCATTAGGGAAAGCAAGATGTTGCTTAAGCTGGAGGTCTTGATTGGGAAATTATCTTCATGCACAAAGGTATATGTCAACCCCACCCACACACATAGCAAGTTCAGATCACTTAGATGCAAGATTGCAGCTGATCTCAACATCTGTAGAGATGAAAGGAGCTGCAGCATCCAAACCATGCTGGGCTTCATCTGGAGAGATCCAAACTTGGAATTTGGATTGCATTGCAACTGGAAACAAACAGGTAACCAGTTCAGCTTGCCAAGAGATGCAGCAGTTAATGAATGTGCCCATAACATCCCAGCAGCACAGTTTGTTCTGTGTTTAGTTTGCTAGGGTTTCTTTCTGGAAATTTAAACACCACCAGCTTGATGAAATCCCAATCCAGAGACTGGTGCTGGAGAGTGGAGAGAGAGACAGAAGCAGCCTTTGAAAGGCATCTGCTAATACATGGCCATTTTCTGCTGTGCAGAACAACTCTTCTCTCTTTGCCTTGCCAAGAAACTGATCTCCAAGTGTCTCATGGTGGGTAGAAGGAGCATCTTCAGATGAAAGCAGAGACAGAAATGGGACTTGGCCCCTTCTGCTTTTGCCCACTGGATTTTGTCAGGGCATCTGTTCTGTCAGGTAGCTCTTTACCTGGAGCTCCAAGACTGAGCTGGGAGTCACTCTTCTCTGTCATCAGCACCACCAGGTCTCCTAGGTGTCATTTTCACATCCAAAGCAAGAGGGATTTTCAACTTCCTATTGACTGAACTCCAAAATGGCCTGCAGTGAGTACTGCACTTAAGGCATACTAAAGTTAGACTCCCTTTTATGACATTCTTTGCCCTTATAATGCTCAGCCCACTTCTTGAATGACCACACTGTCTGGATCCCATGACACATCTCTAGACTTTTCATGCCTTGCCATCCCTTGACACTCCCTATAATATGTGGTTCACATGTATACATCTTGCAGACTGCAGGGCACTCCATTCTCTCTAATTCTGAAACTCTTGACTTGTCACACTCTGAAGCTAGCAGGCAACTCTGCTCCCATTTCTGAGGGACATGGAAGAATGAAAAAGCCAAAGCCTTGAGTACTTCACTGCAGAGGGCCAAGGGGGTTCTCCCCTCTATAAGTTTCTTAACAGAAAAGTGTCTGCTTTTCTGGGCAGACCATCAGGAAAGAAAAAGAAGAAAAAAAAACCCAAAAACCTCCTCCTCTTCTCATCCCACTCACTTCTGTGAAGAGATTTTTGAGGTCCTGAAGTATTTAGAAACCTTCCTCTTTATTATAGTTTTGGACTGAGAATTTCCCTTTTTGCTCCTCTTTATTGGTTTCAACAGAAATCTTCCTGTTGACATAAATTAAGGATCTGGCCCCTGCTTTCCATTCCAACCAAGGAGGACTCAAGTACAATGAGACAGATTGTCCTTGCAGGGTTTCTAGCTGTGTAGAGAATCCCAAGTGCCAGAAAATTTGTGGGAAGGGCTGTTTTCAGGGAAATTCCATCCCATGGTTTCCATACGTGTCATGTAAGCAATGTCATCCTAGACTATAAACCTTTTGAAACCAGTCTGCTGCCTTCACTGCTTCTGGCTATAAAATAATTTTATATAACTATATTATTTTCTTTTTTCCTTCTGCTTTGAACCATTTCACTTAAATTTGCACTGGAGTTTCTCATTCCCTCTGGAAGTGTGGGAGGACAGGATTCATTTGCAGGGTGCCATCCTCAGCTGGTGAAAAAAGTGCCACCAAAACCAGTCTTAGTTATGACATGAGGTGCAACCAAGTGGCTTTTTAGGTTCCTAGAGGCCATCCTTTGAGGCTCGAGCTCTGAATGTACCAAATGATGCAGAGGAGCAGGAAGCTGAAGACTGAGATCCATTTCTGGATCCATCTTGAACGAGAGCCACTATGTCCAGGTGGCCAGGAGAGCCAAGGACATCCTTACCTGGATCAGGAATAATGTGGCCAGCAGGACTGGGGAGGTTATCCTTCCCCTGTACTTGGCACTGGTCAGGCCATATCTTGAGTACTGTGTCCAGTTCTGAGCCCCTCCATTCAAGAGAGACATTGAGGTACTGGAACGCATTGCCCAGAGAAGGGCAATGAAGCTGGTGAGGGACAAGCCTTACGAGGAGAGGCTGAGGGAGCTGGGGTTGTGTAGCCTGGAGAAGAGGAAGCTCAGGGGAACCTCGCTGCTGTGTACAACTACCCAAAGAGTGGTCATAGTCAGGTGGTGTTGGTCTCTTCTCCCAGGCAACCAGAAACAGAACAAGGGAACACAGTCTCAAGTTGTGCCGGGGGAAGTATAAGCTGGATGTTACAAAGAAGTTCTTCCCAGAGAGGGTGATTGGCATTGGAATGGGCTGCCCAGGGAGGTGGTGGAGTCACCGTCTCTAGAGGTGTTCACGAAAAGCCTGGATGGGACACTTAGTGCCGTGTTGTAGTTGATTGGCTAGGGCTGGGTGCTAGGTTGGACTGGATGATCTTGAAGGTCTCTTCCAACCTGGCTTTCTATTCTATTCTATTCTATTCTATTCTATTCTATTCTATTCTATTCTATTCTATTCTATTCTATTCCATTCCATTCCACTCCACTCCACTCCACTCCACTCCACTCCACTCCACTCTTGTTGCAAACTCTGAGCAGCCGGCAGCAATTTTGATCAGCTGAATTCCTCCAATCAGGAAGAGAGGGAACGTATGCTGCTACTTTGATTTCATTTCAATTTGCTTTAGCAGAGATTTATAATTATTATAAGGGAGGATTTTGTAATGCAACCCTGTGTTGTCAGAGCGGGTTAGCTTTATGACCTGCCTTAAAAAATAAACGCAGCTTTAATTAAAACAAAACCAAAGAGGGAAAGTGCAGTCTTGTACCGACACGTTGCTGTCAGCACCCTGCTAACTGCCTGCATGCAACTGTAAGCCTGGGCTGGGAGATACCAGCGCCAAACCCCAAGCTCATGGCACATTTAAAGGTACCACTGGCTTATTTTTTTTGTTCGTATCTCAACTTAGTGTTGCTGGAGGTTTTCTAATAACAATTATGATGACTGTCAAAAATCAGACACTAATGAATAGCAACCTTTAGTGGGCTGTCAGCTTTTACAGGAGCGTAGCAGGATGCATCAATAAACCCCTCTCACTCTCTCTCTCTCTCTCTCTGCTTAGCAGCACCACATTTCCATTACCTGAAATGGAGTCGTTTTTGGTTTAACCTAGTACGAGATCAGAATCAGACTCATTAAATTTAGCCTTCAAGCTGCCATCTTTCATGAGGTAAGATGATTTTGCTGCTACATAATGGATGTCACAGAGCTCATCTTCAGTACATGCTCACACTACTTGTAATTTTCTGTATTTGCATTGCCTGACATGTGAGACAATATTAATGCTATATCACGCTGAAGTCTCTCTGACATCAGCAAATGGAGCCACCACGCAAACCAGAGACACCACACAGAGCCCCGTTTGTGCCCTTGTGCCTCTTTCACAAGGTCAGTGATATTAAGCTGACATATTAAACCATTTTGGTATCACTTCACCAGAATTCTTCACATCTCGGTGTCCATCTGCCATCAATATCCAAAGAGCTGATGCTACGTGGCTTGAGTAGGTCAAATATGCAATATTCTGGGGGTAAAATCTGACTCCCTGAAAGTGAGGGGAGATTTTTTTA
This sequence comes from Psilopogon haemacephalus, assembly GCA_013396835.1. Lineage (NCBI taxonomy): Eukaryota > Metazoa > Chordata > Aves > Piciformes > Megalaimidae > Psilopogon > Psilopogon haemacephalus. The sequence goes on from VWZI01009181.1 coordinate 312,089, forward strand.
TTTTGATTTTACTGATGTTGCTTTCAATATTAATAATTCTATTGACTTCCTACTCGTTAATTTCAGAGGTAGAGAAGTATCTAGTCCATAAGCTACGTTTGGGGAAAGGTATTAGTTTTTTTATTATTTTTACTCTGCCTCGTGAAAGTGATTTCATAAGTGGGTGAAAATACAATGATGGAATTAATTTAGGGTCCCCAGTCAACAGGATATACCCAGCACAAACAGGTAGCAATTTCTAGGTGACTAGGAAGAAACAAGTAAGGAAGGGGGAGATTGCAGCTTTGCCTCAACCCCTCTGTGCAATATATTAACCTGGTTGTCAAGACCTACACATGTCATTGGGCTACCCAATGGAAGAACTCAAGGAAAGAGTCTGTAGTAGCTGTCAATATCAAAGACTAGAGGCCATGTGTGGGAATGTGATGCCAAACATTTGAGAGATGGTTTATTGTAAAGGAAACCTCTTCTCTGGCATACATTTGAGGAAAAGGGGAGAAAAAGAAAGAAAAAAAAGGGGGGGTTGGGGGGGGAGGAAAAAAAAAAGAAAAGGGAAAAAAAAAAAGGAAAAAAAACCCAAACAAAATAAATTCCCCAAAAACAGAAACCCCAAACTAAGATCTACTGAATACCTGGGTGAAAAGTCAAGGAGAGCTAAGTCTAGGATGAAATTCCTAAATATCTGTCTTAGAGAAAAACTGTACTTTCCAGCTAAGATTGTCTGGCCTGACATTTAGCTAAGCAGCTTCAGATATCATAATGCTTCCTTTAAAATTGCTATACTGAAGCCTGCATTTCTGTCTTCAGAGATGGATGAACTAAAGGCTTCCGACTCAGTGTCGGTTGGGTGACATTCCCTTCTGCACCAGATCAGAGCTTGATTTGAAGTCTCATGTCCTAGCTGTTTCGTTCCATTAGAGAGCTGGTAAATCACTCCTCCTAAACATTTTAATACATTTCTAGTCTTGGTAATTTACGAGACATCAGACTGGTGAATACCAAAGCACCTTTCCAGAAAATACAGTCATTTACAAAATGTATTTGTTGCCGTTTCTCTCTCCCTGGTAAATGCCTGGTCATAAGGCCAGGTTTAGACAAGCGTTCCTTTTTCTAAAGGCCAAATTTTTGAGAGAGCTCAGAGTGCTGAGTTTGACTCTCGAGTGCTGCTCATGGCTCTGGACACCTCTTGGCCAGGGGCCATCTTTCTGTTCTGTCTTCTTCTGTCAGGCACTGATTCACAACTATATTTCAGGCAGCATCATGCAGTAAATAATAACGATCATTAGCAGCTGTACACATCGCCTGAGGCACCAGAACTAGTCAGGAGAGATATAAAATTAGTTTTAATAATTCCTGAAACGTTTCTCAAACACGTTTTTAATGCTGCATGCCTGTGATAGCTTTATTGGGGCTGTTCAGTTTGGAGAAGAGGAGGCTCCCAGGTGACCTTATTGTGGCCTTCCAGTATCTGAAGGGGACCTACAGGAAAGCTGGGGAGGGACTTTTTAGGCTCTCAGGTAGTGCCAGGACTAGGAGGAATGGAGCCAAGCTGGACGTGGGGAGATTCAGATTGGACGTTAGAAGGAAGTTGTTGAGCATGAGAGTGGTGAGAGCCTGGAATGAGTTGCCAAGGGAGGTGGTTGAGATCCCATCCCTGGAGGTGTTTTCAGCCAGGCTGGCAGAGGCTGTGGACAGCCTAATCTAGGGTAGGGGTCCCTGGGCATGGCAGGGGAGTTGGAACTAGATGATCCTTGTGGTCCCTTCCAACCCTGACTGATTCTACTTGTGAAATCCTATAGAGATCCATCTGAGATGGCTTTGCCCTGCAATGAGGAAGAAGTCCTGCTCTGGCTGGGGGCGTTGGACTCAATGATCTCTTTGAGTCCTGTCCAACCCCTGACACCCTGTGAGCCTGCAAAGTCTGTGTGTGTGAGCACACGCTTGGATGAATCACACACCACATCTGGCAGTGCACTCTGCCTGGTGTTCTTCTCACTCCCATCAGTTTATTAAAACCCCCAAGATAAATAAGATAAGCTGTGTCTCAGGAGTCATTGCCTGGCAGCAGGCTTTTCTCTGGAAGGCATGATGAGTGGCTAAGCCATAAGACATCAGACTTCATCATGCACTGTGCAGCTTCACCATACACTGTGCTCGCTAGGGTTACCTTAGGCTAGAGGGATGATGGTATAAATCACAGATGAGGAGGAAGTCCTGATCCTTCTGCCTGAGTAACAGTTAAGACACATTTCCCCAGATAAGACAATATTGCTTGTTTTCTCACCACATATGAACATGTTATTCCTTCTGTCCTTCTCAGATTTCAGCGTATGTAAGAGTTCAGTGGCACTAGGATGCTGGATTAGCCTTAACACAACTGCATGTGCAATGAATACGTGAGTAACTGTTTTCTCACTTGGTTCTGACTAGCAGAACAGCTCAATAGCAGTGCAGTGGCTTATCTTGGTCTCAGCCTGTTCCCTGGAAAGTGTGGTCAGATGTTCAATTCTGGAGCTTCAAGTGATGCTTTTACTCTTGGGTCACAGACCTGCACAACTGTCCCAGCAGTTCTGAGACAGTCAAGAATGAAATAAACTCTGGTTCCTTCTGGTCCTTGTGCACATGTCTGACACAAATAAAAGACAATCCCTGGACCCTATATTAGAAGCACTGCTAAAACAAACCAAACAAACCCCCAACAAACAACAAAAACCAGCAAAACAAACAAGCAAGAAATCCAACCAGTGTGAAGCTGAGTCTCCATGTTGATTTAGGCTGAATTCAGTTTTCTGTAAACAAATTTTTAAAACCCATGGGAGGAGGCAGGAGACTCTTCCTCTTACTGCAGTCAGTCAGAACTACAGCAGCTTGGCAATGAACAAGGTTGGGAATGATGTTGGGAGAAAGAGGAGAAAAAAATGCCTTTTGATGTCCTGTCACCATAATTCCTCCATTCCTTTTTTTTTTTTTTTTTTTGTTTGTTTCTAAGCAAAGGTAGTTGAAATAGCCACATTTAAAAACCTCAGCCAGATGAACTCCTTTCAGTTGGATAATATCTGTCCAACAATTTCTTTGCATTTAGAAGGGTAAAAGGAGGAAAGCAAAGCATTTCTGTTTTCCCCATTCAGATGGAAGTGAAACAAAATGTCTTCCTTTTATCCCATTGGCCAAATCTAACCTGAGGTATTGAAGAATTTGCCTCCCCCAGAGCTCAATGCCTCTGCCTATAATGGAATACAAAGGAAAAGCACTGCTAACACAAGTAGACTTTGTACTGCGTGAATGACTTCTCCTTATTAGCAAAGCAGACTACTAATACAATATGATAGGACATTACTAATGCAACAGAGTGTAGCTAATGCAAACAAAAGATCTTGGAGTGCCTGGTAGAACTGAATGGAGAATTTTTTTGTCTGGGACCCGGATTCATAAAAATCCAAGTGAATCGCACAAAAATAAATCTTATAGATAATTCAATAACCAAGCCCAGTAGATGCATAGAGCCATTTCTGGGTGCTGGAAGTAGAGATGCATCCAGTAACCTAATTCCCACGCTGACTTTTGAAGGGACTTGGGTTCTTGGCTGCCCTTGGCACTTTTGGGAAAAAAAAAGTCTCTTCTTGTATAAATAATAAATGATGATAATTTGCATTGACATAATAACTAAGTGTGCATGTGATTATCAGCAAAGGCTGTAAAAGTGCTGTTGAAATCTTGGAGAGCACTGCTGTCATTGAATTTGAGGCTGCATGTTGATAGCAAGATCACCTCTCAGAAACAGCAGCTATAATGCTCTCTTAGAAGAGTAGCAGTCATAGGTGTGGGTTTTGTTGTTGTTGTTGTTTTATTTTTGCCTCCTTTCCCCAACTCTCACTCTCAGCTCTTAATGACAATATTGGTGGAGTCACTGTCCCTGGAAGTGCTCAAGAAAGGACTGGATGGAGCACTTAGTGTCATGGTCTAGTTGATTGGATAGGGCTGGGTACTAGGTTGGACTGGATGAGCGTGCAGGTCTCTTCCAACCTGGCCTATTCTATTCTACTCTACTCAACTCTATTCTATTCTATTCTATTCTATTCTATTCTATTCTATTCTATTCTATTCTATTCTATTCTATTCTATTCTATTCTATTCTATTCTATTCTATTCTATTCTATTCTATTCTATTCTAATTCTAATTCTATTATTCTATTCTATTCCATTCTATTCCATTCTATTATTCTTCTCTTCTCTTCTCTTCTCTTCTCTTCTCTTCTCTTCTCTTTTCTCTTCCAATTCTATTCTATTCCAAATGGGGAGGCTTGACCAAAGGAGAGAATTCTATCCCAGGTTTCAGGTGAGGCTAATATCTCCCACAGTAAAGGGTCTGCTTAGGCTTTGATGCATTTCACTCCAGTCAAGAGTGTCTATTAAATTGAAGACTTGTGTACTCTGCCTCAACCTCCAGGGCTCTGTGGCTTCAGTGGGAGCTGCTTTGCAGGCAGCAGCAAACTAGTCACAATTTGTTATTAAACCTCCAGCTCCCCACTGCTTGCTGCTGCTGACTACCATGAGGCTGGAGTCTGCTCGAGAAATGCAGAGAAAGCAGAAACTGAGAATATTCCCAAGCTCACCTTTTAATGAAGGCATATGGCACTCAGGATATTGTTATTCGTGGAGTAATTGGCCACGGTGTGCACATGCTCATGGTACTGCTCATCGAGCTTAGGAAATTTTGGAATTGCTCCATTTCAGTAGGCCATAAACATTTACCTGAAATAAGTGCATAAAGCAAATAGAGAGAAAAGTGAATAACTCTTTCTAATTACACATATATATTTATGTGTACATGCACACACACACATAGCCATCAGGCAAGGCAAATTATTTTTTTTTTCATAATTATTACCGAACGAGAGAGTAAACTGCACCTAAATTGGTCTAAATCCAGATTAGTAAACTTGGTTTCTAACGGTCAAGTGGAAAAAAAAAAAAATTCAAATACAAGGTCCTGAGACTTTTCCAAGGTATATTTGAGGGACTGCATCAACTGGCAAGAAACAAGAATCAGGCTGCACTTAGCTGCAGAATTTTTTGGAGTGAAACCGAGGCTTGACAAAAGCAGCAACTCAGAGAGACAGGAAAAATCCTCCTCTTTGGAGCTGTCTTTCTATACCAGAAGTATTATACTTTAATATTAGAAAGGGGATTTTTGTGTGTTTGTGTGTGTGTGTGTGTTTTTCAGTGCGATGAGTACCTGGAGTTTGAGCTGTCCACTGATCCTTGCAGAGAAATGTGAGTGCATGGTTTGCATCCTCGCTAAGGAAAACTTCTATTGTGTAATTGGAGAATTAAACTTCTGCTGTTATATCCACAGAGCTATCCATGTGGGCATTCCAGTTCCATTTTTATTTCAGAGTATTTGCCTGTAAGTTCTGGTGACTTATTCAAGCTAGTAATAAGAGCTCTTACACCAAAACGAAAGTTTCACATGGAAAGACAAGGAGCAGGGGTTTAAAAGCACAAATTTAGTTTTCTGCTACTTAGAAGTTTCATCAGTTTGAGTGCAGAGTCACTGAAAGGAGAAAACCTATTTAGAGGCCATAAAAATAAATTTGACTTGTCATCATTGGAGTCTGTGTCTATGAGGACTGAAAGAGTGCATATTCCATATAATCAAAATAAAAGAGTATATTTCTCTTTGTTCCAAATTCACCAAAATTCAGCCAATTAGTCACACACAGACATTCAGGATGAATTTTCAGATGTAGGAGCTCTCAGCAGTACCCCTGGCCTGTATGCTGGAGTTGAAGACCTCAGTACTGCTTTTGATGATCTGCAGGGGAAAAACCTCCTTCATTCTTGTACTTAGTTTCTAAAACTGGGTGCCTAAGGCTCTTCTCCCACTGACAGACATTGCAGGACTTTTGTCCCAGCTTAATGCATGCAAAATGTAATGATTGTCACAGTGAGGCTGCTTTTTTACTCCTCTATCAGAACTATCCCTCCCTTTACCTTCATGCTTTGACATCTGGTGTTGCAGGTAGGATACTTTGGCTCACAGCAGCTGGGCTGAGAAATGTTTTTTTCTCCTTAGAGTCCCAGATACTTAAATAAAAAAAAAAACACAAAACCAACCTCCAGAAACCATTTATCAGACTCAGTGCTGAGATGTTTAATAAAATTTACAGTGAACTGCCTCCCTCCCCTTCCTGCACAGTTGCCCCAGACTCTCTCCAGCAGAGCAGTTGTTAACAAACTGGTTAATTGCTGGCACTCTGCTGATGTTTGCTGTTCTGGATCAGGAGCAGTCAAATCCATTCCTGCCAATCTGGAAATGGCCTTAACCATTGTTCAAAACTAAACTAGGATTTGTTTTGGAGTTTAAAAAATCTCACAAGCAGTTGTTTCTTCTGGAAGCTGACTCTCAGCAGCTGCGCTTGTGATTCCTCCCCCTCTGCTCTGCCCTAGGGAGGCCACACCTGGAATATTGTGCCCAGTTTTGGGCTCCTCTGTTAAAGAGAGACAGATCTGTTGGAGAGAGTCCAACAGAGAGCTACAGGGATGGTTGTGGGGTTTGAACAACTCTCCTATGAAGAAAGACTAGAGAACTGAGGCTGTTTAGTCTGGAGAAGGCTGAGAGCATATCTTATTGATGTCTATAAATGTCTGAGCAGCGGGTGGGGTGAAGGTGCCAGGCTCTTTTTGGTGGTGCCCAATGATAGGACAAGAAACAGTATATACAAGCTAGAAGACAGGTTCTGCCTCAACATGAAGAGGCACTTCTTCACAGTGAGGGTGTAAAGCCCCAAAGCAGGCTGCCCAGAGAGGTTGTGGAGTCTCCTGATATGAAGACTTTCAAACCCCACCTGGATGAGTTGTTGAGGTACTGGAACATGTCCAGAGAATGGTGATGAAGCTGATGAGAGGCCTGGAGCACAGCCCTGTGAGGAGAGGCTGGGGTTGTTTAGCCTGGACAAGAGGAGACTCAGGAGTGACCTCATTGCTGACTATGACTACCTAAAGGGAGGTTGTAGCCAGGTGGGGTTGGGCTTTTCTGCCAGGCACCCAGCAACAGAACACAGGGACACAGTCACAAATTGTGTCAGGGGAGGTATAGGCTGGATGTTACAAAGAAGTCCTTCACAGGGAGAGTAATTGTCATTGGAATGGGCTGCCCCGGGAGGTGGTGGAGTCCCCATCCCTGGAGGTGTTCAAGCAAATCCTGGCTGGGGCACTTAGTGCCATGGTGTAGTTGATTGGCTAGGGCTGGGTGCTAGGTTGGACTGGATGAGCTTGGAGGTCTCTTCCAACCTGGCTGATTCTATGATTCTATGAGTTCCTGTGTGGCCTGTTCCAGGTGATCCTGGTTTGGTGGGGAGGTTGGACTTGATCTCTGGAGGTCCCCTCCAATCCCTGCCATTCTGTGAATCTTCAGTGGCAAAAGGATAAAACTAAGAGTTCAGCAATGATGTGCTGGCTGTCAGACACCTGCTTCAATCTCTGCCTCTGTCACAAATCTCAGTCACGATCTTAAGCAAGTTCTGTCATCTCCCCATGAGACTGGAATGATGTTACTTTGTTTCCTGCTCTTTAAGATGTTGGATTCATCAAGATTGGAAGCTCTTCTTGAGAAGGGTTATGTACCTAGGATTGGATGGAACCTGCTGCAATAGAATGATTTAGGTTGGAAGTGACCTCAAAGATCTTCTAGTTCCTATTCCCCACCATAAGCAGGGACACCTCCCACTAGAACAGGTTGCTCAAAGCCTCATCCAACTTAGTCCTGAACACCTCCAGGGAGGAAGCAGCCTCAGCCTCCCTGGACAACCTGTTGCAGTGTGACATGATAATCATAAAAATAAGTCATGGAGGTAACAAAGATATATTAAAGAAAGAGGTGATCTTGAAGCTTTCTGTCCTCAGATCAAAACCATGAATTTTGGAAAGCTTGTGAAGCAGCTTTGCTCTCCAGCATTTTGAAACAGAAGCATTTCAGTTGTTTGGCTTAAGCTGGAGAAATATCCAAACCGTTGGGTGCTGACTGGAAACCTCCAAACTTTCTGAGGTTTCTCTGTCATTGACACAAACCACAGACTGTGGCTTTCAACAATAACATTTGTGCTGATTTTAGCAACTTGAATCCAGATGCAGCAACTGAGCTTGGCAGGCCCAAATGCTCCACAGACTGCTTCTCTCTATCAGAATGTGCAGTGTCTTTGGTAGCTGATTATCCACACCATCACGGACAACCAAATTCTCATATGGCTTCTCTGATGTGCAACATCAGTACCACAGCAGTTGGTGCTTTGGAGTACATTGTTTGTATAATGTAAAGGGTTAAGCCCTCCTGAAGGGGCTTACCTGGAATAGGATCCTGACTCCTCCCTGTGGGTGATCAGGACCTGTCCCCAGGTGTCGTGTTTAGCCCCCTCCTCTGAGTCCTCCATAAAGAGGGGAATGAACTTCCTGTTTCTTCATCTTGGGTCCCTGCTTCTCATCAGCCAGCATTGTGTTTCCCTGCTGCTGCTCACCACATGCTCACCAGCAAACACGTGGGGAGAGCAACCATATTTGGAACTCTGTAACTCACTGCATATCACAATCAACTTGCATCCTTCTGCATCTACCACCAATTTCCAACTTCACCACTTTGATTCAACTTCCATCCATTCCCATCTACTGGTTCTATTTTATATTTTGTATTTCCTTCCCTTTCCCTCTATCCTCTGTAATTCCCCTTACCTTATACCTATACCTTGTATTTTGTTCCTTTTCCCCCCACCCTCTCTAATTCATAGAATCATAGAATCAGTCAGGGTTGGAAGGGACCACAAGGATCATCCAACCCTGGTTCCAACCCCCCTGCCATGCCCAGGGACACCCTACCCTAGATTAGACTGGACAGAGCCTCATCCAGCCTGGCCTTAAACACCTCCAGGGAAGTGGCCCCAACCACCCCCCTGGGCAACCCATTCCAAGGCCTCACCACTCTCATGCTGAGGAACTTCCTCCTCACATCCAATCTGAATTTCCCCACCTCCACCTCCCTTCCCAAATACCTTCTATTTATTGTTAAAGTTTATTTTTTTTTGTTTCCAAATCAAATTAAGTATTTATTGAGCTTTTGAGCTCAGAGGGACTGACTTAAACTAATACACATATGTAGCTGAACTGGCTTCAGCATGTAGTTGAGTGCACTTCTGTGGGTCTTATGGTCATAATTTGTCTGCTCAGAAAGGCCTCCCCATTTAGTTAAAAATGAAACATGTCAGAAGAAGGAAACCACATTGCTGTCTACAACTGCCTGGAGGGCATTGTGGAGAGCCTGGAGCTAGTCTTTTCTCACAGTTGGAGACACAACAAGGGAGAATGGCCTCAAGCTGAGACTGGGTAGGTTTAGATTAGATATTAGGAAAAAGTTTTTCATGGACAAGAGTGGTCAGGGACCAGAATAAGTTGCCCAAAGAGGTGATGGAGTCACCCACCCTTCATGTGTTTAAGGATGGTTTGGGTGTGGTGCTTAGGGATATGGTTCAAGGTGAATCTTGTAGAGTAGGGCTCTAGGTTGGGCTTGGTGATCCTGAGGGGCTTTGCCAACCTGGATGCTTCTGTGATTCTGCAATTCTGTGAAGGGCAATGAGCATCCTGCAAAAATACATGTAGGAAAGCAGTACACTGAGTGAAGGCACGTGGGATGTTTTAAAGGTATGCAGGTATCTAGGCTCACCCAGATGTAAGACTTGCTTCTGCAAGGTGAGACACACTGTATGCAGAGGTTGTGTGTAGACCACTGTCAGCCTCTACTGGCAGGTGCCAGAGTTGCCCAGCAAAGCCCTATTCCTCCTGGTGTCCAAGTGCCAGGAATCAGGAGCAGCTCTGTCAAGAAGGGCCAAGTAGAGCGTTCATCTCATCGGCACATCTGTGATTGCCTGCAGCCTTTGGATCTCAGATGATATTGAGGCCTGCAAGGGAAAGCATAATAATAATAGACTTAACTGAGGCTTTGATTCAACTTTATGAACAGGAGAGAGGCAATTCACACTGCTCACCCAGAAGCTACGCTCACGCCAGGGAGCTGGAGGGAGATATTCAATTAGAAGTATCACATCACAAGAGAAAATCCTTCCCGGAGTGAGATATGAAATGTGAAATTTCAGTGGGAGCTGCATTTTCTTTGGGGGAGTTGAATGGAGAGTTTGTTTTGGTAGCCAAGCTCCTAATGGAAAGATAACTTCATCTTTAACTCTCAAGCGATTTCCGCCAATTCATAACAATTTACACCTACAGGGCATCAGCAAATTAAGTCCAACTACATCACTGTCACGCGGAGAAGTATTGGGTACACCGGAGCATGGAAAGACTGACTTACAGAATGACATATGTTAAGGAAAAGAAATAAAATGCAAGAGCCCCAACTCCCAGTCGCCTGCTGTAATCACTGTACCTTGTTTTTTAATACTCTTCCACTGGTGGAAATAAATGAATTATTTAGGTTCTGCCTGGCCATTTTTCTCTTTCCTTTTTTTTTTTTTTTTAAGCATTTTATGCCTCTGCTTTAATTCTTTCCCAGTATTTTTTTTTTTTTCTTCTCCATTTTAGTTTCTAGCAATAACATTATCAAATTTCATGTCTGCTTCCGTTTTTATTTCCATCTTTCACCAAAAAGATATAAAGTGAAACGAATCCAAATGAGAGAGCTTTTCTCTTCGAACCCCTCTCGGTATCATTGTTTCCTTAATTAAGTAATTGAAGCTCTCCCAACGCACACAATGTCATTCGATCTACTGCGGGCTCCCATCTATGCTGGCACTTGGATTTGTTCCTGTAGGGGAGTCTTTTTCCAGTCTATCAGTCTCTTCTGCAGCTTTCCTCTAATAATCTCTCAGGCCTATTCCTCCTGGCACCCCGTGGCACACATGCAACACGAGGGAACAACCTAAGGACAAGATGACTTTGGTGTTATTTGCAAGGCTCTCTATCCTGTGGCTCATATGGGACCAATCTCACTAAATCTGACTTCATCCCATCTCTGGCTGAAGAGTTACAGTCATTGCTTTAGTTTTGTTCTTGTGCCCTTATTTATTTTTTTTTTTTCCTCTCATAGAATCATAGGACCACAGAAACGTTTAGGTTGGAAGGGAGCTCAAAGATCATCCAGTTACAACTCCCTGCCACAGGCAGGGACATCTTCCACTAGAATAGGTTGCTGAAGGCCTCATCCAACCTGGACTCAAACACCTCCAGGGAGGTTGTGGATCACAGAAGCATAGAACGTGAACAAAGACTGAAGATCACATTCTGTGCTTATGTGCTCCACAACCTCCCTGGGCAACCTGTGCCAGTGTCTCACCACCCTCACCCCAAAGAACTTCCTCCTAACATCCAGTTTCAACCTCCCCTCTGCCAGTTTAAACCCATTCCTCCTTGTCCTGTCATTACAAGACTTTGTCAATAGTCCCTCCCCAGTCTTCCCATAGGCCCCTTTCAGGTACTGGGAGGCCACTCCAAGGTCTCCTGGAAGCCTTCTCTTCTTCAGGCTGCAGAGCGCCCCAACTTTCTCAGCCTGTCCTCACAGCAGAGCTGCTGCAGCCCTCTGAGCATCTTGGTGGCCTCCTCTGGACTGGCTTCAACTGTTCCATGTCCTTCTTATGTTGGGGTCTCCAGAACGGTACACAGTTCAAGTGAAATATTTTACATTATCAACTACCAATTTCCTCCTTTTTCTTCCTAAACTGTTCAAAGCTAATTGTGCCACCTCTTTGTGACACAATTGCATCCATCCCTGGATCTCGGAATGTAATTTTTCTATGAAAAGAAGAATTTCCAGACCAGAAACAGATTTTCAAAGGATGAATGGCATTAAAGTCACGTTAAAACCTGGCAAATTCTTAATCTCATCATCAAAATCACCAGGAAAACCTCCTAACAGGTAGAAGTCCTGCTAATTGAGATAGATTCTCAATACATGCAACAGTCTATAGCAATGGCTGCAGCTGTTGGGAGTTAGGGATTATTCCTTTTCTGTTGTAAATTTCTCAATGGTAAGCTGAGATTCTGTTTCAATATATATTCCAGGAATAGAATCCCTTTAGGAGATCAACTGACTTTTTCCCTGAGATTGGAGGGGAAAGAAGAGCAGTTAATACTAAGTGTTTTCTCTCTTCTATGAACACTGGATCAAGCTCTTACTCTCTCAGTCCACTCTCATCCTTGCAATGCCAAATCTAGTTGAGGGTGAGGCAGTCAATATAAATGTAGAATGATAAAGTAGGAAATCCTATTGCAGCTGTGTTTTAAGCCTGGAAAGAGGTGAAAAGCACAGGAGAAGGCAGAGAATGAGAGGATACTATGGACATGGTGGTGGTGGAACTACGCAATGGCTGGACCAGATTTGAATTAGCTAACTGCACAGGTGGGTGTTTAGGAGAAGGAAAGAGTGAACTCGAGCTTGAAGTTTGAGGACACAAAGCTACTAAGAGTTGTATTCATATGGAGGAGATGTTCTGTGCTAAAGCACTAAACAGGGACTGAGTCTTAAAATCTCATGACACGTGTAATGGCACAATAAAATTTTTGACACCCTCTGAATCTCAGAGCTTTAACATAAAGATCCTGAAGTCTAACACCCAAAGCCGTTTTTCCTGTCGGCATCCTTGCTACTTCACAATAAAGTTTTCATTCTCCTGAACAGACCTAGCTTAAATTCCATCTGAATTATTTTTGTTCTGTGATATTTATCAGATCACAATTGTGAGAACCTGATGGTGAGGAGAGGATCCAGATCCACTCAGAAGAAGTAATGCCAAATGTAATTAATGGGGAGGGGGTGGTCTGTATGACATTAGCAGAAATTCCCTCCACCCTTCTCCTGCCCTGTTTTGCAGAATGGATCTGCCTGACATCTTTTGGAGGCTGAGCATCTATAAGCACAACCTGTGACAGTTCAGCTCATCACATAGTGGTGAATGAGTGGCCTCCCAGCTTATGGCCACTAAAGCAGAGGAATTTCACCATCGATCTGGAGAAGCACTTGAGACAATGGGAGTAACAGGGCAATAAAGATTGCAATATATCACCAGTCTCAGCTGCTGGCTTGTATAGATCAGAGCTGCATTAAGAACATTACAGCCTGCCTTCAACTGATCTAAAGAGAGTAAGGCAGCACTAGGAAGGGAAAGAGTTGCTGCTAAAGAAACAAAACCATACTGAGGAAAAAAAAANATTCCCATTCTGCTGTTAGCCTGTGTCAGTGAAATGTATGCTCTTAGCTAAATTTCAGCCTCATCTTGTCCCCCCCAGGAACATCAAGCTTCTGTAATCATGAGTTACACTCAAAAGAAAGAGAAAGGCAACCAGAGAACAGGAAAGAAATAAAAACTAGGAATACACTTCTGGCATAAATCTGTACATCAGCAAGGTGGTTAAGCTGGCCTCATACTGGAAGCACAAAGCCAAGCATCACTGTCTTGACCAGGCTCTTGTGCTGAGCTCTGGGAAAGTGCTGTTGTGTCCTGTCTGCTCAGTACAGCTTGCTGAGAACACAGGAGATGTTTCAGGCTGATTGGACCCTGTGGTGAGGTGTTCATAACCACTGCCCTTCAGCCAGAAGCCTGCCCAGATGTGTTTGAAGTGTCCTGCAGGATCACAACCCTATGATCAGGGGTTTGGGATCCACCTCCAGATGCATAGTTGGGAAAGGGAAACCTGTGATCAACTTTGAACTGGAAAAAAAAAAGAAAAAAAAGAAAAAAAAAGAAAAAGTAAGCAGAGGAGTGAATCCCAGCAGCCTAGATCTGCCTACATTCACTGCTGTGGAAATGCAATCACTTCTGCCAGCTGAGGATTGGCCTGGAAAGTATTTAGCTTTTCAGGGCACATGTTTGTCCCCTGGGCATTTTCTTCTTTCATGTGCCTTTGGATCGCTTGGATCATCTGAAGCTTTTCCTATGTAGCAGATCCCCTGATAACCTGTAAAGGAGCCAAACTACAAACAAGAGTGATTGCAAAAGCCCAGTCACACATGGTGACTCTCTGTCGCTGCAGACAAATCTAAGAATAAACTCCCTGCTCTGTGAAAAAATGTGCTGTTATTGTCACCTTCTTCTGGAGGAGAGAGATGGCATTTTGACACTTCAAGGAGAATTTTTTAATATCTTTGTTAACAAAGGAAGGAGAAGGACTTCCATTCATGTATCCCCATGCCCTGCAAGTCTCTTCCACTTGGTCTGGATTTACCAGCACCCATAGGATGTTTTTAACATGCAGAAACTTAAACAGCTACTTAGAGCGCATTGAGCCAGGTGTACCAGGCTATTGAAATGTGGTTTTCAGCAGCAGGCAAAGGCTTCAGGTCAAACTGGAGAAGCCTTCATCCTCCTAAACAGAGAGAAACCTCCTCGCAGATAAAAGACTTGCCTGGCTTGTTCCAGAGGGAGTTGGTGACACAGCTGTACCCTCGCCCCCTTCTCCCTCAGGAAAATGCAGCCCTGAGGGAAGAGTGGGGAGGGACGATCAAAGGGAGCTGCAGTTTAGCTGCCTGCTTCCAGCAACAGAAAGGCTAAGCTGTCATTACTAGGGAGCAGAGCTAGGAGAGGTGAATAGTGAATGGAAGGCAGGCATAATTAGGCTCTTTGGCAGATGGAGGAATTGGGGCTATGCCACTGTGTAGGAGAGGACTGGGCTTGGGAGGGGACCTTGTTTCTTCCCACTCCTTTGGCAAGGTAAAACCCAGGTGTGTCCCTGGGAATCCCTAGCTTTTTAACTCACTTGAGAGTATTAGTGAGTGGATGGTGGTTTTCACCTGCACAGCTCATGGATAATTCTGGACTGGATTTCCCACTGCCTTTTGCCTCTGCAAAATCTCCTGCTTTTTATTTCCCCTTCCCCAGGAAACACAGAAGTCCTCTTTGAAACTTGATGTCTTGCTTTCCTTTTTCCTCTGCCTTTGGGGTACAGGGAGGGAGAAGGGCAAAGGGGCAAACTTCCTCAAAGTTTTACAGCAGGGCTAAGAAAGTCAAATGTTTCCCCCAAAAACGCATGTGAGAGTGCTGGAGTGGGAGCAGGCTGGGCAGGTTTTGCACTTGCTCCTCTGAGTAAGTGTTGGCTGCTTTGGGATAGGGTCCAGACAATTATCAATTTGCATGAGTTTTAGAGGTTGAGTAAATAGTCTTGGTGAGATGTTGGAGGGTGTTGGTAAAAACATACATTTCACCTGGCTTCTTAAGGCAAGCTAAGTGGAGATTGATCTTTTTAACAGCTTGCCTGCATGAACTTGAAGCTTTACCTTCAGTGTAACCATGTTACCTGATCTCTTACTGCAGAGCTGGCAACTTACAGGTTTTCAGCGCAAAGCTGTAATGTCAGTCCTGAGAATCAGACACAGGGAAGCTGAAGACAAACTGTGGAGCAAACAAGAGTTAATTGATAACTTGTCCTGCAGCCTGCTGGGATGGGAAAGCTAGATGGATGTGGAGAGAGTGCAGGGAGAGGGTTTGCATTCACCTTGGAGATGTATCTGCCTCTGGGACACATATTGAGGGTGTCTGGAGTTTAAAACGTTATTGTTAGGTAAAGACTGAGTGTAGCCTTGAGTCTTCCCTTCCAAAAAGGGGCAGAGTGCACTGCCTGCTGCCACATCCAATTGCTCCAGCAACTACATGGAACAGACAGTCCCTTGCCATCCCCTGTAACAGCCTGGATCATGCATTTCCCAAGGGGGAATCCAGTTTTTCTGGGTGCAAACAAGCAGGACACAGGGCCATGGTTTCCCTGAATCTTTTGGGTCTCCCAGCATTCCTGTTGCATCCAGCCTGGAGCCAGTCTTGCATGTGAATACAAGGAATGGGGTTGAATAATGACCTTTTGGGAAGCCTTCTGGTGTCTCTAGCTCTCCAGACCACAGTCAGAAACAACCTGCTTTGCAAAAATTCATTGTCTGCACATTAGTATTTTACCTGTCCCATGGTTTGACTGATTTTTTTATCCCCTTTGCTGCACAGGAAACAAGAGTTTTTGATTTTTTGATCCCTCACACTGGAAGCTTCAAGCAGGGAATTTCCAAGCAGGCAAGTGGTTATTAATAATAAATAAAAACAACCTCTTACATGGATGAAGCACCTCTCATATAAATAAATAGATCCCAAGGTGTCATACAGTCATGTTTTTTGCTTTTCGGAATCACTCTTTCATATGGATTTACAGCACAGAGACATTTTGTCCTCTACCAAAGCAAAATCCTGTTATCCATCACTGAAGGCAGCTGTCCCTGGGGTTGACTGAAAGTAATACTTGCCAGAATTAGCAGCTAATAGCGTATATGACTTGTTTTGTCTATTTTTATCAATATGCTTTAATCTCCCTTAACAGAGACTCTGAGTTTCTGTTTGTCGTCATGAGCTTTACGTCTGAAACTTGGTTTGAGCCCAGATTCTACTTTTATTGAAGCACTCCAACACGGACAACCTTTCAGCTTTCCCTGGTGAGAGCAATATTTGCTTTCTGATAGGCTGAATCCGCAGCCTTTTTCTTTTCATGTGTGTGGGTGTGTGTTAGGATGAGAAGTTTTTAAAACAAACGGAGTTATCCCCAGCTGCTAAGTTCCGACATGCACTTCAAATAAGTGAACCCAGGGATGTGGCAGGCTATGAAGGCAGGGGGAGCAAAATGGGCTCGCAGGTTACACTGATCACAGAATTATCATCTGCTATCACACGGTTTACCATTAGACCCAGCTGCTGCCAATCTGACCGGTGCATTTCTTCAAGCTAAGCTAACAAAGCACTTATTTGTTATCCAGGGAGCTACCTCTAATAGACTTCCAGTGAAATAATATTTGCTTTCCAACCCTACTTTGAATCCCACTCACTTTGTTAAAAAGATTGCCTCTGGCTGTCTCCGCCGGTCTAATCTAATAGTTTCTAGTTTGTACAAGCAAAGCGCTTTCAGCCAACTATATAAATAACTTAAAGAGAAGAAGACACTTTTACAGCGCTCTGCGCCGGGTGCTATAGAACATGACAGATTAGTAAATGACGCCTCAGTGGAGCCCATCTGGGAACCTCTGTCAGTTGAATATGAGCAATTACAATATTGTATTTGGGCTGAAAGGGTTGTCTGTCTTCTTACAAAAAAAGGCTAACAAGAAAAATAATTCCTGCCTGGCTTCTCCTGTGTATGAAACCGATCTAGGTGGCTCTAGCCCCTCTTTTTCACTTCCCCTCCCATTGCTGTGGCAGCAGCAGGAGGGGAGAGGTGGGAGGAGGGGGGGGGAAAGGGAGCAAGGAGAGAAAAGAGAGTTATTTTCTTTCTGTTTTCACTTTTGGTTTGAATTGAAAATGAAGAAAGAATAATATTAGGAGAGGGGACTCCCTGAGGTTTGAGAGGGGACCTTGTATCATTATATCAAAGAGCACTTTCTGCCACCCGCCTCTTCTGCTCCAGCAGTCCAGTGCGCTGCTTAAAGAGCAAGTGCCCCATGTCTGTTGGAGCAGCTCTATTCATCTCAGCTCACCTGCTAAGATCACCAAGGGCCTAGAGTTTCAAAGAGATGCCCAAGGCTTACCCGTGCAATTCCCACTGTTGTTCTTTGACACAGAAATGCTGGTGCTGAGCATCACGTGACAGAAAATATGTCATACCAGCTGTGATTTCCAAAGGAAAAACTTCACATCCCATGGAAATGTCCTTCAGGCTCTTTTGAAACTGCCAGTAGGAATAGAGACCTGCTACCACATGTTCCTCTGGGACCAGTGAAGTTAGACCAAGGAATCTGCCTTTGTGATGCTTTGTCAAGGGAGCTTGGACACATCTACAGCCAAGGCTTCCCCCCTCCCCCCCCTCCAGCCCCCCACCAAAGAACCATCCCAGAACCAGGAATTTCCTTTGTTTTCATCTGTCTTTTTTTCTCACCACAGCCAGTTTCTCTGGCTGTTTTCAGACCTGTGGGTAACTGCATGCAACTGCAAGTATGTGAAACACCAGCAGAAAACTCTGGTCCTATTAAATGAGGTCCTCCTACTCCAGAGAGAACAGCATCATTGTACCTTGATCCTGCTGTTAAAGCAGTGTGTGCTGTGCTCTGTGCCACCTTTGACCTGACTGGGGTCTCAGGCTGTATCTGCAGTTCTATAGGAAGGTTTGAGACAAGAGAGAGTTGTAAAGGTCTGAGCATTAAAACACTTTCTGCTATGCCAAACAGGCCCTAGCACTCCTGGGGTGGAGGTGAAATTTCTTTATGGAGAAGCTTCTCTGGAAGAAAACAGAGCTGTGATGAGAAGTGACCAAGAAACTGCCTTTTACTGGAAGTAAGTCATGGTCCCTGGGAGGAAAATAGTGTCAAAATATCAGGTAATTTGGGATAATTGCCAGGAATTATATAATGACCAAGAAAATTTTTCATTTGTAGCAAATCTGATATAAATCTGCTGCCATTCAGATCTAAAATCTGCCTTTGATTTTCCCTCATGCTGCTAGACCTGATGATAGAGGGGTAAAGTGCTGGTAGCACTGGCCTGAGTTTGACCCACAGTTTTCACCCCAACTAGCTCACCACACTATAGGAATGCTGAAAATAATGTCTGAAAACAGATCTGTGAAACTGAGATTGCTGCCAGCAAATCAACCACTTTTCATCCTGAAACATACACCATGCCATGGGCCCTATTCAGGGCTCAGGCATGCCATTGCAACCTCTGTGAGATCAGAGGTGCAGCCATTGCCTACAAATTGCCAGCTCCTGGCACCTGGGAGGTGTTTAACAGGATTTTTCATATCTGATTTCCTTCTCCTTTTTGCTTTGTTTGATCCCAGTCGATTCAATCACAGATTATCTTCTGCCAGATAGAAAGTACCTGTGCAATGAAACAGCTGCACTGAACATAACGTTACCTCCTGAAAAATAAGGGCTGGATGGAAAATTAAAGAACATGTCAGGAGAGATGGCTGGAATGAACAGCCATTTGATCCAGAAGTTCTGAATCAAAGGGCCTGGGCTCCATCTGCAGATTTGGCAGCAAACGTAGGGTTTGATCTTGAACATATTTCATCTCTCTTTGGTCTACTTAAACTGTGAGCTTCATGGGGCAGGGCTCATCACTCTGTGGTGGTGCAGCATGCAGGACATGGAAAATATTTGTCTTTTAGATTGAATTTGGCATTGCATTTAAAAAAAAAAAAAAAGAAGAAGAAGAAGAGTGTATCCCCTTTCTTTTCAAGGAAAAAAACGCCCAAAGTCTCCAGGTTTACAGACCTCACAGCTTCAGGTCTAAAAATGGAGAAGGTCTAAATATGGAGAAGTTCTAAAAACTGATAAATCTGTGTGTTTTCCAAATGCTGTTTTCAATCTTGACTGCTTTTATTTAAGCCTTGGGCACCATATTCGCCAACAGAGGTGAACGCAGTTTTGTAAGACCCTGAAAAGCACATTTTAGAAAGGAAACGTTGTGGGAAGTCTCCCTGTTCCTGTGGGAGGTAAAACAGAATTTGGCAGCCTTGTCAGAGTTTGGATTGTGCTGAAGGGATCAATCTGTTTCAGACTGGATGCCTTAAACACTTCACAGTTACTGGAGTGGAGCACTGGTAGCAGGATAGGAAGTGCCAAGGCTACACAGCCACAGCCCAATGTGCAGTGAATTCATCAGCATGGTGCCAACAGTGCCACAAGCAAGGGCAGGGGCAGCATCTGAATATCCTGGGCATAACTTTTCCACGAAGCCTTCAGAAGTTCCACAAACTGTTTACAGAGTTGGGCAGAGCCAGATCTCATACTTAGTATGCAGAAGTGATCTTTTAGGTGTATCTCGTCACAGAGATCCACACAGACACATCACTACCTGTGTTCACTCATTCTGCTTAGCATTGTGCTCCTAATGTTTTTTTATGGATCTGGCATTTATGTTTCTGTGCAATGATAGAACACCTTTTCCCTAATTTCTCTCTTCCTAGGCTACAAAAATTAAGGAGAAACATTCCATTTGGTGCCATTCCTCAGTTTCCCCAGTTCCCAGCAGGGAGAGGTGCCCCTCTGAGCTTTCAGCTGATTATCTCCCAAGCCTGATTATTTCAAGGCCACCCACTTGCCCTCCCAAAGCTCAGCTGGTGCACTGCTCCTTGGCCAGCCATGGAACAATTCATCCTGTAAGACCTGTGTTTCTCAAACTCGGGGTGGGATGAAAACCAGCGTCTATATATCTTTCACATCCTTAGTTGTAAAGTTGTTAACCTTGCATTGAGTGCTTGAATACTCCTGTGATGGGCACTAGAGATAAACCTCTGAGAGCCAGACATTGAAATAACATTGGGAACATTCCTTTTTTTATTTTTTTTTTTTTTTCAATCCAGAAAGCTATTATTGACAGGGTGTCAGCTGCTGATGAAGGGCTCTGCAATATTTTATGGGATGTGACAGCTAATAAAACAGGTTGCTGTTTTTAATTGCTTGGCAGGTAGCAGTGAATTGGGAACAGATGTGGGCTGAGGGCAGAGGAGTCTGTAGGCTTCCCTGAATTTCTTCCATGTTTCATAGTCGCCACCAAACACTGAACACTAAGAATGAGAGTCTCCTAATTTTCACCTTGCACTTCGCTGCTTTGGCCATGTTTGAAAATTGCCCCACTCAAACAAAAGTGCTTTGCAATATTCCTGGGTCTCGATCGCCCAAGGTAGGGGAGTTGGATTTCAGCACAGGGGATTCTATGGCCAACAGGCCACATTCTTCCACCTGAGACTTTGAAGAGAATTCTGTCACAGCTGATCTGCTGAGTGCTCAGATGGTGTGGCTCTGCTGCAACAAGCACTGATCCCAAGTGTCCTGAGATCTGGGTCTTTAGGAGCCTGCCCAAGCTAAAGAGCATCTACTCTGCACTGCAGATTTGCATGCACACTGCACAACAGGAGAGGGAATCTGGGCTCTGCATCCCACTGTGCAAAACTGCTTCCAGCTTCCCAGAGCTGCTTTGGGTGCAAAACTTTGTTTCAGCCTGATGCCTTGGCTTCTTCTGCCTGCTGCATAATTAACTCCTAACGCTTTCCATAGCACAATGTACTTTTGGGAGGCTCCGAAGAGCTTATTACATCTCTGTTTAAGAGACCCAGAGGGACTGTGCAGGGCTTGCATTGTCTGAAATGAAAGATGTCTCATCAGGTTACACCTTTTAGCTCCCATCCCTATAAGCATGCTGATAAGTGGTGCTTTTTCTTCCTCCATCCCCTCCTGCTCCCTTTCTCTCTAATATAATCTCTGCCAGATCTAGTCAAAGCAGAAGAGCTGCAGGGGATTCATTAATCCTAGTCTGGAGCTAACCACCACCACCGCCACCACCAAATCATAAAAATAAAAATTGAAAGCACCTCAGTTTATTACTCATGCACTCCCTGTCCAGCCTTTTCTTCCTTGCTCCCAGGGTATGTTCTAACCCCACCACGCTGGGACCCCTCCAGCCGCTCCATCCTCTCCCTGATCCTCTGCTAAACAGTTATCAGTTCCCGAGGGAGACTTGGGATAAAATGACACTCCTCCCATGTGCCGAAAGCTGCCAGGGTTGTGTACACTGGCACAAGTACAACAGAAACTAAGCCTTGGCCTCAAGCAATGTAACACCCAGATAAACAAGTCTGCCAGAAAGAGGCCGGGCTGAGGCTCTGTACTCACAGCGCTGCGGGAGAGGCTGATCCAAACACTCCTGAGCTGCAGATAGCTGCAAGACAGGGTGTACCCAGGAAACCCAGGCTGCTCCGTGGTGTTACATTCCTCCTGGCAGCAGCCCAGCGCATCCCCCACATCCCCAGGCTCCACTCGCCAGCCAAAGAGCTGATCCCACATAACACAGAACAAAAGACATCGGCAGTGCTTTGGTGCAGACCCACGCAGGGGAATCCTACTGCTCCCTTACCTTGGGGTGCATTTGGCCCCAGAAATATGTTCCATGAAGGGCAAGAGTAATCACTGGCTTGCCCAAAGCCTTGGCTGAAGTTTTGGCACATCTGGATACACCCTGCGAATGGCATAGGCAGACCCCAGCTGTGGCCACAGTTTGTGTGCAAGATTGAATGAACAGCAAACTGTCTGCTCTCTTCTCTACAACGTGAGAGTAGTTCTGTCTTTTTTTACTCTTGGGCTTCAGCAGTGCTGCCTCTCCTTACTGCAAAGCCTCTCTCTTGCTCCTGAGTGTTGGCAGCAGGCAGGACAGCCCTTCCTGCAAAGGGAACAAATGGAAGAGATCTGGGCTAGCAGAGCATCTGCTAGAAGAGAAACAGGCTCCTTGGCTTCAAATCAAGGAAGTAGCCTGTCTGTGGGTGATGGGGATTCTCCCCTAGTCCCTGGTTCCTGATTTACCTATGATAAAACAAATTGGGTTTGAGCTGAACTGTGATTTCTCAGTGCCTGAGCACTGTACCTCTTTCTGCTTCCACCCATGGGACCAGGCAAGACCAGAAGAAGATGCCCCCTCATCTTCCTCCCTCCTTCACTGAGGTGTGTATCCTGCTAGTCATTTGCTTTCCCATGGCCTCTGGGAAGACGTGCAAGGATCTTGTGCCCAAGGAATGATGATCACAAGCCTTCCAGAAATGACAGGCACTCTCCAACTGCAGTCCTCTCCCCAAGCCTAAAGAGAGTAGACACCCACCAAAGGCACTTCTGGTTGTCCAGAGAGGGGAGGCTGGGCTGTAATCCCACCTTCCACCTGCACAGAACAGTTATTGCAGCTTGGGCTATGGAGCTGCTTGCTTGTTACAGCCCAAATGTGGCTACTGCTGTCCATTGTCAGGTTGTACTCCATTAAGGTTTAGACAGATCAGAGGTACAAGAAAAGAGAGACTACTCTAGGCACCCACTCCTGCTTTTCATGTGCTGGAGAGCTGCAGATCATCAGGATGGGCCAAAAGCCCATCCAAGTTACTATCACCCACTCCTCTTCCACCAAACATGCCAACGGTGGGAGGTGGGGAGGACAATACCCTGAAGGGTGGCTCCAAGAATATCAAGGCACTCTGAAACTGGAGTTATCCTCTCTTACAATCAGAAGTGATCTGCTTTATGGAAGGCCATGAGCAGCAGTGTTTGAAAGGCTCTGCCTGCAGATAACCTTTGAGGAATGCACACAGTAACTACCTAAAGGGAGGTTGTAGCCAGGTGGGGTTGGGCTCTGCTCCAGGCAACCAGCAACAGGATGAAGGGACACAGTCTCAAGTTGTGCCAGGGGAGGTATAGGCTGGATGTTAGGAGGAAGTTCTTCCCAGAGAGAGTGATTGGCATTGGAATGGGCTGCCCAGGGAGGTGGTGGAGTCCCTATCTGTGGAGTGTTCAAGAAAGGACTAGATGGAGCACTTAGTTCCATGGTCTAATTGATTGAATAGGGCTGGGTGCTAGGTTGTACTGGATGATCTTGGAGGTCTCTTCCAACCTGGTTGATTCTATGATTCTATGATTCTATGTTTGCTGACTAAGCTGGCACGCTTCACATAAGGAGGAGGACAGGCCATGTGGTGCCTTTTACACCACATGTGTTCAAGGAAATCCTTTTGCAAAAATGTGCAGGATGTCTGCTCATAGCCCCCGCTGCAGAAAACTTCATTTCCTTATCAAGCCTGTCAGAAACACCTGGTAACTGGAAATCACCAGGCCAGTTTTTCTATGAAGCCTTTTTTCTTCTATCTTCAAACTGGAGAGGATGCCAAAGTACTGAGCAGGGAAGGGCACTTTAAATCAGAAAAAAACCCCAAAGTGTACACATCAGATTGGGTTCATTTGGGGGATTTAGGACTGATGAATGAATCAGGAAAAAAATGTTTCCACAAAATTAGACTCTGATTTCATGAGCTGAGGGAGAGAACAGCATCAGCCCTGTCACAGGCTCTGGCTGGAGCAATCAAACACAATCAAAATGTGAGTCGGAGGCAAGCTGCTGTGAAACCGAGGGATAATTGATACCTAATAAGTTTAAATGCTACCAGTGGCATTGTTAAATATAGTTAAATGCAGTTTATCCACCTCTAATTCAGTATTGATCCACTTCTCCTGTACAGCGAGGAGGCTGGTGTGCTTGATTTTTAGTGCATCACTTCAGCATCACAAACTGCCCTGGAACCAGTGGGACCTTTTGGAAGTTGTGTTTGACCTCAGTGGTATCCACTCTGATTAGTTTTACACAAGTCCTGTGATTACTGCAGTTTCATTAATAAAGCTCCAGTTCCTTGAGCCATGCAGCCATGCGAAGATCTCTCTTTTCTCCTTGTTTCTTTAAATATTTATAACCTCCAGCATGATGCTGGCTCAGAAAGGCTCAAAAACCTGAGCCCTAAAATCTCAGGATCTGACATTCAAATAAAAATGCTCCAGCAATTATTATTCCACTAAACCTGCAAGCTTTCACTGAAACTCTTTGCCTTTTTGCAGCCTGACTCATGCTGCCCAATTGCCTGAGGCTGGCAGTATTGCTTCCTCCTGCCTTCCCAGTGCCATGGTTGGCTCTCAAGCATGGGATGGAGAGGAGGTGTCAAAGCTGCACCGAGCCCTTGAGTGCTGCCTGCAGCCCTAGTGATGGTGCAGGCTAAAGCTGGACCAAGCAGTGCAGGTGTTTACTCATTGCAAGTGGTTTGCATTTTCCACTGCCAGGAATTTTTCTATCAGCCACAGGCACAGAGAAGAGTTGGCTTCATGTTGGCAACAAGTTGTTCCTAATTTCTCCTCTCAGTCTTCAACCCAGCTAACTCCTCCCCAACACAGACTCTGTCAGGGGGATGTGTCAGACCGGTCAGGCTGCTGAGACCTCCTTAAAGGACAGCATCATATTTGTGGCTTTATCATACGCTTGTACCTTCCTGCTTTCACTTTGCAAGCTGTGTACCAAGCTGGGGCAGACAGAGAGCAGCAAATGCAGCAGAGATAAGTCCCATGGCGTACCAAGCACCCTCTCTTCCCTCTGGCTGCCACTTCTCAGCACCTCGCAGGATCAGGCCCTTTCTTATGAACTGTCAAGTCATTATCATCTTTCCCCGTTTGGCATTTAACGTCTCTTGGCAAAAGATTAATGAATTGACTGGCTTTCAGCAGGTTTTATGAAGCAAGACAAGAGCATGCCAGCACAGAGAGAATATTAAGCGTGCAGAGCAGGGCAGCCTCGCTGCCGGTTGTGCGTCTGTGCAGCCAGTGTCTGTGTGTAGGCATGAAGGGCTCCAAGGGAACCGTTGGCTCGGGATGGCAAGCAAGGGGGAAAATTGCAATAAAAGCAACATGTGGCCTTTAGCTTTGCTGCCTTACCTCGGATGAACCTTGGTTAAAAACTGCTCCGAGCCTGCTGATTTCACACCAGGAAGCTGAACGTCACATATATATATTCGCATGATGGAAATGTGCTCTAGGGATTGGGGGACTTAAAGCACCATTCTGACCTCTCTGGTCATGTGGGCCCAGTGTAAGTGCTCTGCCAGCCAGGCCACCAGACTTTGGGTGCCCAAGCTTGCAGAGCTGCCTGTACAGGAGAGGGAACAGTGAGAAGCACCTGGGTGATTTATGCAGGGATAACTCAGCAAAAGAGAGCTGGACATCCAGAGGGGACTGCACAGGCTGCAGAGGTGGGCACAAGCCAACCTCATGAGGTTTAACAAGGCCAAGTGCAAGGTCCTGCAGCTGGGTCAAGGCAAGCCCAAGCATAAATCCAGGCTAGGCAGGGACTGGCTGGAGAGTATCCATGCGGAGAGTGACTAAGAGGTGCTGGTGGATGAGAAGCTTAACATGAGGCAGCAGTGTGCACTTGCAGCCCAGAAAGCCAAGCAGAGCCTGGGCTGCATCAGGAGCAGTGTGGCCAGCAGGTTGACAGAGGTGATTCTCCCCCTTTACTCCACCCTGGTGAGACCCCACCTGGAGTACTGCATCCAGATCTGGAGCCCCTGGGACAAGAGGGATGTGGACATGCTGGAGCAAGTCCAGAGAAGGGCCACGAGGAGGCTGCAGCACCTCTGCTGTGAGGAGACACTGAAAGAGTTGGGGCTGTTCAGTTTGGAGAAGAGGAGGCTCCCAGGTGACCTTCTTGTGGCCTTCCAGGATCTGCAGGGGTCCTATGGAAAGGCTGAGGAGGGACTTTTTAGGCTCTCAGGTAGTGTCAGGACAAGGGGGAATGGAGCAAAGCTGGAGGTGGGGAGATTCAGACTGGAGGTGAGGAGCTGGAGGTCTCTTCTGCGTGAGAGTGGTGAGAGCCTGGAATGGGTTGCCCAGGGAGATGTTTGGGGCCACATCCCTAGAGGTGTTTGCAGCCAGGCTGGCTGAGACTGTGAGCAGCATGATCTAGGGTAGGGTGTCCCTGGGCATGGCAGGGGGGTTGGAACTGGCTGATCCTTGTGGTCCCTTCCAACCCTGACTGATTCTATGAGTCTATGGTAGTTTCAGAAACAACTGAAGCAGAGACATCTCCAAACCAGATCTCATGCCATATAACATGTGTTTTGGTTGTTTAGTTTTTAAAATACATTGGATTGAGTGTTGGTTTAGACCTTTAAAACAAATGGGCCACCTTATTGAAGTAATAGCTGTGCTAGCAGTGGCTGAAACAATTGCAGTGCTTATTTGCATGGGAGGGTAAAGTAATGGAATTTCAGGCCTCATAAGATCAAGTCAAAATACTCCTGAGTGTTAGAGAAATTTCAGCCCTGGACCTACTTTGAACTCCATGACTCACAACCCAGACCCAGATTTTTAATCCCCTTTAGTAATTGGAAATATGTGGCAGAGCACATCTGCTTTTGGAAAGTTTAAAGGCAGCAAACCATAACCCCTTCTGATGTTAGAAGGTCCTGACCCTGAGAAGTGCTGAGAGGTGCAAGGAATTCCTGATTCCCATGGATATGAATGGGAAATAAATTTGGTCAGCATCTCACAGGTTTAGGCTTATTAAGCCAATCGGAATGATGTGATGGTTTAGTAATTGTTGCCTCTCCCCATCTAATATTGCATGGTTATTTGTTGAATAGAAGTCAGCAGTGCCAGATCCTCAGCTGGAGTCAGACGGGCTAGAGCCATGGGAAGCTAAGGGTGAGACTGGATACCATGTCTCTAAAGCCTGTGGGATTTGTAAGCCTCTCTGAATCCTTGGCCTACTTCTGAAATATCTGCTCAAAACTAACCAAGAAAAGCAGTTCACAGTCGGAAGCTCCTTTGGAAAACACCTGGAGAAACCCAGGGATCACAAACGGTGACAGCCAGCCCTCTAAGAGGGGCACCAAGAGGCACAGGAGCTGTCCTGATGCTTGTGACAGCCTGTCAGGGCTGGCTGCTGCAGCGTTGTCACAGTGTGCTGTGGGTTTGTGGTGTGACACACAGCCTCTCTCCTTGCACAGCCTTCGCTGCAGGGCTTCGAGGGCACACCACACATTCTGTGCTAAGAATTAGACACATCCTATTTCTTTTAGCATTAAATGATAACGAGAAGGAGCTTCTTTACTCTGAGGGTGGTAGAGCACTGGAATGGGCTGCCCAGGAAGGCTGTGGAGTTTCCATTTGCTGGAGCCATTCCAAATCCAGTTGGATGCTGTCCTGAGCAACCTGCTGTAGAAGAACCTGCGCTGGTGGGGAGGTCGGACTAGATGATCTCTAGAGGTCACATGCAACTCCTACCATTCTGTGATCTGTAAAATGTATTTCTGCTGGAGCTGGATCTGCAGGAGTCCTTCCTAACCGGCTGTGATCCTGAGACCAGTGTAGAATCCACCATAGACACGTTTAGCACTGGAGATCCTTCTTGGCAGGCTCAGGGGTAGCTGTAAACTGGTGAAGAGACTAAAAGACACTGTTTCCCTCCACGCAAGCTGTCTTCTAGCGAGATTGTATCATCATGTGAAGATCTCCTCCCTCCCTTTCTGCCGACAGGAATGGGAACACAAGGTGCCACACGGATATTCAATGAGGGAGATAGGCACAACCATCATGTTCCCTTGCCCCGGCTTCAGCTGACAGTCAGTTGGCAGGAGGTTTTCTTTGATACGACATCACAATCAGCGTGTTCTAACTGGAACGGTGACATCCTTCCACACCTTGAACCACCCACACCTATATCACCACAGCCTCACCAGTTGCAATACCTGTGTATAGGCAGGAATTTCCCAGGAGAGGGAAAAAAAAAAGACAACAACTGACTGAACCTACTTCGGGAGCTTGCAACACTACATTTTCTCTTGTGCCTTTGCTGTTTTCTGCCATTGCTGCTGCGACCATGAGGTGAAGCCTTTAGTAGCACAGGGGTAATGAATACCAGGCATGGTAGGCAGACATTGAAACAAACTCCCACCAATAGGAACACAAATGACACAAATGTAATGTCCTGTTTTTTCCAGGTTCTAATTCCCCACAGTTGTCCCAGACTTGTATTTTTTGCATATATTCATTTAAAACTACATTAGTGCAGCAGTAGTTTTCATGCTGACAGCAGCCCTGGGGTGCACTTATGCATGGATTAAGCTTTTGTCTCCTAGAGCATTGATTTCAACAAGGGCAAGTACAGAGTTCTGCACCTGGGGAGGAATAACTCCTGCACCATTACAGGTGGAGGGTTGACCTGCTGGAAAGCAGTTCTGCAGAGAATGATCTGGGAGTTCTGGTGGACAAGTTCACCATGAGCCAGCAACGTGCCTTTGTGGCCAAGAAGACCAATGGTATCTTGGGGTGCATTAAGAAGATTGTGACCTGCAGGTTGAGAGAGGTTCTCCTCCCCCTCTGCTCTTCAGTGGTGAAGATGTATTGTGTCCAGTTCTGAGCCCCACAGTTCAAGAGGAACAGGTAAGTACTGGAGAGAGTCCAACAGAGAGTCACAAAGATGATTAGGGGATTGAAGCTTCTTACAAAGAGAAGCTGAAAGACCTGGGGCTGTTTAGCCTGGAAAAGTGCAGACTAAAAGGGGATCTTATACATGCTTATAAATATCTAGAGAGTGAAGGTCAGAAGGATGGGGCTGGGCTCTTCTCAGTGGTGCCCAATGATAGAATAAGGGTAACAGGCACAAATTAGAAGACAAGAGGGTTCACTTGAACTTAAGGAGAATCTTCTTTCCTTTGAGGGTGTCAGAGCACTGGACCAGGCTACCCAGAGAGGTTGTGGAGTCTTCTGCTCTGGAAACTTTCAAAACCTGCCTCAACATGTTCCTGTGTGGCCTGCCCTAGACAATCCTGCTTTGCCAGAGAGGTTGGACTAGGTGATCTCCAGAGGTCTCT
Source organism: Psilopogon haemacephalus (assembly GCA_013396835.1). Taxonomy (NCBI): domain Eukaryota; kingdom Metazoa; phylum Chordata; class Aves; order Piciformes; family Megalaimidae; genus Psilopogon; species Psilopogon haemacephalus. The sequence continues at coordinate 341,264 of VWZI01009181.1, forward strand.
TCCAACCCATATCATTCAACGATTCTATGAGTTCAGAGAACCTTCCATGCTCAGAAATAGAAGACACTCACAATGCATATTTAGTTGCACCTTGGTTATTTATTCATTTGTTTTCCCTCAGGAACCTTCCTTGAGTCTCAGAAAGAGCAGCACTCAGAGTTTGACTGCTCCAGTGGTGGCGATGAGCACATTGCTCTGTAGCACTTATCAATATCCAGGCAGGCAGGCAAGGCTCTTTGCACGAGGGGAAAATGTGAAGGTTATTTATTTGCAGGTAAAATCCTCTCTGTGCATTTTGTGTGGGCAAGTGATGGGGCGAGCAAACTGCTTCCCATCACCTGCCGTCAAAAGCACTCACTTTGAATGCCACCATCCACTCTGCATGAAGCTGCTGTCACACAGGTGAAGTGGAAGATGTGGTCTCAGCAAGCCACCTCTGCTCCCTGCCACTGCTGCACCTTGTGCCTGAGCTCTTAGTCGGCCGAGCTGCTGGTGCTCACCCTGCTGAGACTGCACAGAAGGTGTCACTACGCAACAAGTGAAAGGGGCATTTATTTGCCAAGTGGAAGCGCAAGGGGAAGAGATGCAATTGGCCGCTTTGCACACATGCCCACGTCTGCAGCATGGCCATGTTACAAAAGCACAGTTTAAGGGCACTTGTGATCTCTGCTGCAAAGTGAGAGGCTATTCTCAGCCTCCTGCAGCAGTGACAGGTTTGTGTGCCTTTGCATGGGCAGAGAAGCCAACAGTTTAAGTACAGCTTACCTACTTTGTGTGGAGCGGGTCCATACCCTGGTTCACACCATCCACACAGGGTTAACTGTGACTCAGACCCCTACAGTGCATACATTTAACACACCAGCCTCACTTTTCCACCAAGCTGTGCTGTGTAACTCTTACTGTCTCCAGCTTTCCATTCCTACCAAACCCTCCACTGGAGAGAAGTACCCTGAGCACGCCACCCACTCCAATCTCCCAGCAGATTTTGTGGCATGAATGCTTACCAGATAACAAATGTTGCCGTCAGATAGCACTCCAACAACTTCACTTGTCTTAGGAAGAGTCATGGTCACCTGACATCCCAGGAAAGGGGCAGGAAACCATCTCAGGCAAGGGGAGTTTCTTTCTTAGGCATTCCAGCTCCTTGTAGCATCCTTGGAGAAACAGGTTGCTTGCTGTTCAAGTATGCTGCTGGAAAAAGAGAGGAGGCCTGCAGCTGTGAAGTCTCCACAGCTCTGTATTATGTCAACTCACTCTGCTCTCTGCTGAAACATAAACCATCATCCTGGAAGATCCTGGAACAGCTCTGTGCAAAGCAGGATCTGAGACAGCTTCTAAAGTTTCTGAGAAACTCAACTAACTCTAAGGTGGGAAAGGTACTGTAGCCAAAGCACTTGTTGGACTGATCTCAAGAGTATTTCCTGACAAGACAAGAAGGAGTAGCAGTGTGAGTGAATGTGTGTACACATTACATATACATCTCTTTCCTTCCAACAGCTTTCCCTGCTTATCCTCTCCCTTAATTGAGATTTTTTAGTTCCAACCATGGATCACAGCAGCAATTATTTTCTTGATCTCTTGCCACATGCTCTCTTTCATCTAAACTATTTCACCCACTCACTTTTGTGCAACTAAATGAGGCACAGCAAACACCTTAGCAGGGCATTCACACAGCAGAGGGAACTGGAACATTCAAATTGGGGCAGCAAGGCTCTCTCCACGCTTGCAGGACTCCATGGGAAGTGCCTGTTATGTTTTACAGAGTTTCTTCTCCAATTGTAGTTTAATTTCCCCCTATTCAAAAGCCTGCCTTTCCAACCCTCATCCTGCTAGAACACTTCGTGGCACTTGGAAATGAACCTGGATACTCTGTTCAAATTACTGGGAGAAGATCAGAAGAACTCCTGGCCTCCAGAGTTAGACTCATAGAATCATAGAATCAGTCAGAGTTGGAAGGGACCACAAGGATCATCTAGTTCCAATTCCCCTGCCATGCCCAGGAACAACCTACTCTAGATTAGGCTGAACAGAGCCTACTCATACAGCTTGGCCTTAAACACCTCCAGGGATGTGGCCCCAACCACCTCCCTGAGCAACCCATTCCAGGCTCTCACCACTCTCATGCTCAACAACTTCCTCCTCACATCCAGTCTGAATCTCCCCACCTCCAGCTTTGCTCCATTCCCCCTAATCCTGACACTACCTGAGAGCCTAAAAAGTCCCTCCCCAGCTTTTCTGTAGTTCCCCTTCAGATCCTGGAAGGCCACAATAATGTCACCTGGGAGCCTCCTCTTCTCCAAACTGAACAGCCCCAACTCTCTCAGTCTGTCAACTCTCTCAGTTGATATCTATCACTCCCTAGAATGCCATTTCCTGGCTTTTTTTTTCTTGCTGCTTTAGTCTGCCCTAAGTAACTGTCATTGATTAATCTCTGTTTTCAGCAAAACAGAGTTTTGATTCTTTTCTGGTGGCAAAATGTTTTGTCAGAAACATTTTGGCTTTGTTGCCAAGCTGTGAAAAATTTGCTAATTCCTTTCTGTAATTATTGTACATTTTTTTACGTGTCAGGGAGAACACAGAACTGAAAGGGATGCACTGCTCTTGGCCAACCTGATCTTCTTTCCCCATTGTTTCTTTTCCATAGCTGAGGGAGAAATATAACATTTCATTCAAGAAGGGAAAAATCCTGCTATTCTTGGGGCTGGGAGCTCAATGACATTCACTCACTGCTCTTGCCAATGCAATGGGACACCAGTTCAGCTCTGTTTTTGGCTCAGTCCTGTGCTTTCTAGGAACCACTTTGCAGCAGCACCACTGCTGATGAGGAGTGTGAGGAACAGGGGCAAAATCCTCCCTTTGTAAGAGCCTGTCCCTTCTGCACTGAAGCTGACTGTGAGATAAGCAATGAAAGGGCACATAAAGACTTCAGGGAGTGCATTGCCAGCACAGGCTGAGGAACCACAAACCTCCTTCACACGGGAAGTTGTTGCTGAGATCCTCTTGATGCTGCACCTCAGCTCCCTGGCTTTGCTCCTGCATGCTGGAGTTGGCACAGTGGTTCTCCAGCTACTGACACCTGTGCATGCTGACACTTGTGCTTGTTCTCAAGCAGTTTAACACCTGCAGCAGGCTCAAACATCACCGCTCACCCTTGCAAAATCTCTCCTGGGGTCATCTGTACTTGTTAAATGTTTTTCTTCCTCTCTTCCACTTTCTGGGCCCTGTGAGTGGTAATGATAGAAGCCAGAATTTAATTCTGGGCTTTGGTATAGCATCTGCTTCTCAGCTGTGGCTTTTTAAAAGGTGAATGGTAGCAGCTGAAACGTCCATTTCTGCAAACCTACTACCAGACTCCAGGAGCAGCAGCTCTGTGAAAGGTGTGAAGTTTTTGCCAGCAGTTGTCCTTTAACAGCAGTCACCAAATGCTACCTGGAAGGAGAAAGCAACAGGTCTGACACTTGATGTTAGGCTCATGTCTGTTAGCATCTTCATCTTGAGAGTTTTTTTACTGACTGGGAAAGAGACTCAAACCCTGCCCTCAGTAAGTGCACATTAAAAGCAGACAAACAAAAAACCGCCACAAACCCACCACAAAATAGACAATTCAGAGACTGAAAATACATTTAACTTCACACAAATATGGTTAAAAGTGTCCCTTATGGACTCAGGAGTTGTCACTCTGGCCATCCTTCTGGATAATCATTTAGTCTCTTTCATTCAATAATAGGCTTGTCCATCAGAGGGCTGGAGCACCTCTGTTATGAGGACAGGCTGAGAGAGTTGGAGCTTTTCAGCCTGGAAAAGAGAAGGCTTCAAGGATATTCAGACTGGATGTGAGGAGGAGTGGTGTTCATCATGAGAGTGGTGAGAGGTTGGAATGGCTTGTCCAGGGAGGTGTTTGGG
>VWZI01009181.1:350353-367316 GCA_013396835.1 Psilopogon haemacephalus
TTTTTTTTTTTTCCATTGCAGCAAGGAGAGGAAGACTGAGCTATCCAGAAGAAGCAGGTGTTGCAGCGTTGCTCCCTGTGGAGGTGATTTCAATACCCAGACGTCATTAGCACTGAGCTACAGTACGTTGTAGTACAGTAAATGCGTCACGTTGCACTGGCTTCCATGGTACTCTGGTGCATCCTGCCATGTATCATTGCAGGCTTCTGTCAGCAAAGGTTGTTTGAAAGGGAGGGGACTAGTCACCATAAGCAGGAACTGCAGAGCAAAGAGAAAGACCAATTTATAATATTTTCCTCCCCACTCTTTTTATAGACACCATCTTTTTTGGCACGCAATCAGCATGGAAATCAAAGAAAAGAAAGAAAAACAAAACAACACTGCAAACCCAGGAGGCAGCAGTTGCAGTTTGGTATGATTGCATAAATAGCAATATTAACAGGAAAAAAAAAGAAAAAAAAAATAAGAGGCTTTAAGTAATAGTGAGTTACATCAATGTCTCTGGTGGTTACAATCAGTGCTTCAGTGGTTTCATCGGGGAAGGGTTTAGTCCTGCTGTTGTGTGACTGATGATGCCTTTTCTGAACAGGTAACATCTTACCAGCAGTTGCAGTTTGGTGTAATTGCATAAACATCAATATTAGCAGGGGGAAAAAAACCAACCAACCAAAAACCCAAAAAAAAGAAACCCAAAAAAACCCAAAGAGGTTTTAAGTAATAGTGAGTTAGAACAATGTCTCTGGTGGTTACAATCAGTGCTTTGGTGGTTTCAGCAGGGAAGGGTTTAGTCCTGCTGTTGTGAGACTGATGATGCCTTTTCTGAACAGGTAACATCTTACCAGCAGTTGCAGTTTGGTATAATTGCATAAACAGTAATGCTAGCAGGGGAAAAAAAAAAAATTAAGTAATAGTGAGTTACAGCAATGTCTCTGGTGGTTACAATCTGTGCTTTGGTGGTTTCAGCAGGGAAGAGTTTAGTCCTGCTATTGTGAGAGTGATGATGTTTTTTCTGAACAGGTAACATCTTACCAGGGAGGAGGTGGATGGGACATGGGTGTAGGTGTCTGTGCAGCCATGTGAATGAGGTTATACTAATTCTGGGAACCTGTAAGTCCCTTAAGCTCCTTGTTCTCTGTTTTACAGCACAGATACCCACCTTAGGATGACAGGTTCAAAAGGACTTCAGAAGGAACTGACAGATCAGGTTATTGAAGGCTTTATCCAGTCTTGTCTTGAGAATCTCCACGATGAAGACAGTACAGCTTCCCAACAAATTACTCCACCGTCTGTCCTCCTTGAGGAAGGTGTTCTGGTGGAGGCTGCTTCTCTTGGTGTCACTAAGCACGTGGAGCAAGTAGAAATCACACCCAAGTGAGTACAAAGTGATATAGCAAGAAAATAATTAAACAAGCATGCAAGATAAAGCAGAGGTGACTTAGAAGGCTTTGTCTGCATTGCTGTCTTAGATTACACCTGGCACAGATCCTGTGATCTGCCCTTAAACTTGCAGCTGGTTCCCAATGCTTCTTAGCTGAGTGGACACTGATCAATTTTGACCACGACCTCTGTTGCTTCAGATGTGAGTGTTTTGTTTAGAATCACTGTTTTGTTATTCAGCTCTCTCTGTCAAGCTGCCTCCTCCATCATCACATGAGCTAATTCCACTCATTTTTACACCCCCGAATAACATCATTTAATATCTCAGCTGGAATGAATAGTGAAGTGTCTCCACTGAATTAAGCTGGGTTTGTGTAGATTTCAACGAAGTCTGGACTGATTTAGTGCAATCTGAAGTCAGCAATGCATGGAGAATCAGACCCCCTTACTGTGCATGATGGAGTAGGAAGGTATTGCTAATACATCAAGGAGGACAGCACAGGCCTCTAGTATGGGGAAGTAAAACCAGGTCAAAGTAAGTACTCTTAATGAAACAGTTCAGTGTGAGATGCTGCTTCAGCTTCAGCTCCATTACTGGAAATCCAAAGTAAGGGAAGGACCCTAGAGACACGCAGAGCACTGATGGAGCAATCTGAATTTGCTCCAACCAACATCTGTTTCAGTGGGAGCAGAACTTGCCTTGGTGTTGTTAGTACAAGTCACAGTTTACACGGCATGAAGCATTTCAATTTCATCATGAGGTTTGCATTTGCATGTGGGTCTCTGGGAATACAAGAGGATAATTTTGACTAAACCAATTTATCCACCCCTGACGATTCTAATCAGCAGGTCTCAGATGGTGAGAGGAGATTCACCAGTGGCTCTGCCTGTGTATTTGCAGGAGATACCTTTTTGTTTTTTTTTTAATTCCTTAGCAATTTCTTTGTTGCAGGAAGACGAGAATGAAAGTCTGGCTGAATGAAGGGAGGCATGACCCCTGCATCTTAATAAAATCAAGTCCTCCAGGGCTGGCCCAGAGGTTATTCTTCCATCGCCATGGGGAGACCTGGATTAATTCCTGCTCTGGTCTTTTGCTCTGAGGACCATCAGCAGAGGCTCCTGGCGTTGCAGGGTTTTCGGGTGGTGATAGTCAGCCATGACCTTTCTGATTGATTGTGGGGCAGCTTGGATGAGCCCTGTTGCAGACCCAGCCCTCATCAGCTGAGCAGCGCCACTGGAAGGGAGCAAGGACAGGTGACAGCCCAGGGAAAGGAAGAAGACTCAGGGCTCTTTTGAGTGCACAAGAGTTTTCCTCAGGTTTAAAAAGCAAAAAAAAAAAAAAAAAAAAAATAAAAAGTGACACCCCCNAAAAAAAAAAAAAAACCATACAAAGTGACACACCCCACTGCCATAGCTAGGCAAGATGGGGGAAAATCCAACAATACATTATTTGCTGGAAAGAAAACCTACTTTTTTTTCTTTTTCTTTTCTTTTTTTTTTTTTTCTCAAATGTGGCTCTCAGTGAAAACCACGTTTATAAAATTTCAAACAATGTATGTTTTGTGGTTGTTGGGACTGAGCACAGCACTCCTCACGGAGCTTTAAATCATTTCATATGAACGCGAAAGCCCTCTCCGCTTTGCTGAATCGAGAGAGCTCCAAAAAAGCCTGAATGTGAAAAGAAAAGTAACAGCTGAAAATTCCAGCCAGTGGGTTCGAGTTTTCCAAGGCCTGTTTGCTTTGGCCTGCCTCTGCCATTCCTTTCTTTCTTTCTTTAGAAGTGTGAAACTGGTTGGTTGCTGGTATTTGTTCTGCGGTCTGCGCTAACTGTTCCATCTGTGTAAACTCCTGCTCGCCAGCCTGGGAGTTTAACAACCCTTTCCCTTCAGCTGGAAGGAAAATGAGAGTCCCGTTAAGTGGCACTTTGAAGCTTTGCAAAACACAACTGCCTTGAGTTTGAATGGAGAGGGGGAAGAGCTGCTCCTGCCCGGGGCTGCCTCTTGCCATCAGTGTGGGGTCAGCCCCAGGCTGGTAGGGTTTGGGGGATGCACGCTCAAAGCACCTTGTAGCATGCTCAAAATTAGCAAATTAAAGAGCTGGAATCTACTGGGGCCATGAGGATGATCAGAGGGTTGCAACACCTCTGCTATGAGGGCAAACTGAAAGAGTTGGGGCTGTTCGGTTTGGAGAAGAGGAGGCTCCCAGGTGACCTTATTGTGGGGTTCCAGTATCTGGAGGGGGCCTACAGAAAAGCTGGGGAGAGACTTTTTAGGATATCAGAGAGTGACAGGACTAGGGGGAATGGAGCAAATCTGGAGGTGGAGAGATTTATATTGGAGGTGATGAGGAAGTTGTTGAGCATGAGAGTGGTGAGAGCCTGGAATGGGTTGCCCAGGGAGGTGTTTGGGGCCACATCCCTGGAGGTGTTTGCAGCCAGGATGGCTGAGGCTGTGGGCAGCCTGCTCTAGGGTAGGGTGTCCCTGGGCATGGCAGGGTGGTTGGAACTGGATGACCCTTGTGGTCCCTTGCAACCCTGACTGATTCTATGATTCTATGTCATCTCAAGAATTGGCAATGCAGGCATCAGTGGGTTGATCTCCTTAAAAGTGAACAGGGAATTCACTCTGGACAGCAGCACATTTAAGTCACAGGATAATGGGCCCTAAACCTGCCACTTTCTGGGTAAATCCTGCCATCCTAAGCTCGTACCACAGAAAAAATAGCTTGAAAACTGAAAAAAATGTGTCAAATAAAAGTGTTTATTCTCATTTTGGCCTCATTCCTAGATCTGGATGGTGCTTTTGGAGTTGTAGGATCAAAGGCCAGACGTGAGATGCCTCCAAGCTAGTCTGTGAAGGCAGGTGGAAGTGCTGCCAAACGCTGCCTGGGTTTACATGCTCCCAAAGCCTCTTCCCTGCCCTGGTGTTGGGCAGTGAACCAGGCTGACCCTGATCTAGATCCTCACATCCAATCTGAATCTCCCCAGCTTTTCTGGAAGGGGCCACAATAAGGTCACCTGGGAGCCTCCTCTTCTCCAGACTGCACAGCCCCAACTCTTACAGTCTGTCCTCATAGCAGAGGTGCTGCAGCCCTCTGAGCATCCTTGTGACTCTTCTCTGGACACGCTCCATATTCTAGAGCCTCATGCATACAGCTGTCTTCTACCCTTCCTCTTTTCTCATGTTGCTTTCTTTTGTTTCCTGCCTGTGTGCTTAGCAAGGGTATATTTTCAAAGCTATAAATGGTTTTTAGCTGCCTGAATCCTTTTTTTTTTTTTTTCCTCCTTGCTAACAGGGAAACTGTGCTGCTAATACACAAGTAACACTTTGAAACCGGGTAGTAAAATTCAAGATCAGTTAATATTAGCATAGGAGAGGGGAAGAGCGGCTCAGGAAAAACTCACTGATGCTGAGAAAGCAGAATTCATCAAATTCTTCCAAAATAATGTTTCTGAGCATTATTCAGATGAACAATATCAGACAAACTCCCAGCAGCTGGTAGGTTCAATCATCTTTACTCCAACTCCAAAAAAAAAAAAAAAGTGGTTTTTTTTTTTCATAGAAAATTTAGAAGGCGAGAGGGGACTGCAAGTGCTTTAAGCAAAGATACAAGCAACACTGGAAATAAATTTGTTTTTGAAGATGGCTTTCAATAAATACCCAGCTTGCTGAAAAAATGCCTTTTCCTGACATTCAAACCAAGAAAATCACTGAACACTTTGCAGATTTGTCTTTCCTCTGCTGCCTTTTTTTCCTGCTCAAAACCTGATTCTCTTCAATTCTTTTATGTTTTGATTTTTCTTTTTTTCCACTTCAGCTGCAGTATCTTATTTCTGCTGAAAAAAAATATCTACTGGAAAGTCCAACCAGCTTTTCCCTGCAAGGATACAGGAGATCTCTTCAGGAAATGTTAGCAAAATGTTCTGTCGTGCAGTCTCTGCTGCAGGTAACCAGAGGTGTTTGTTCTCTGCAGAAACCTGCATTGCATAATGCAGGCACCTTTCATTTTTCCTGCACTTGAGCTCAAGAGCCTGTACCTGCCAACTTACTTTGACCAAAGAAAGGTCAGTTGTGCATTTGCATAAAATCGAATACATTTGCATACATCAAGCCACAGCTTCCTACATTACATTGATCTTGAATGCGTAGTCTGTGACCAGGGATGAGAGGGGGCAACAACCAGTTATAAATGCCCATCTTAGGCTCTACCCTGTGCTGAAGTGAGTACAGATCAATCCCTGAGTCTACCTGAATGCTTACAGGTGTCAATGAGCCCACAGCAGAGTCACTTCTGCTTCTGCTCTGCTCACCAGAGGATAAGAAACTATTTCCACCCCCCCCATTTTTTTCACATGTTCTGTTGTGCAGAGGTCTCTGCTGAACTCTTGGAAGCAAAGCTGCAGGTGTGCAGAGGTCCACATAGACTGAGAATTTAAATTAAACTACACAAAGCTAGGCTCTGACAGAATCATCAGTAAATTAATACATCTGAGATTTATATACAATAAGTTTTAGTCCATTTAGGTTTACTCAAGGTGGGAGAGTTGTGATACATTTGGATCCAATTTTTTTTGTCTGATTTGATGAAAGCAGGGGAGAAAATTGAGACTCTCCTGACTTTAGGAACTTAAGCCTTCAAATTAATTTCAAATTCCAGGAAATATCTAATAAAACCTCTGCAGCTGGCACTGTTCAAATTGCCAATATATTCAAAAGCAATTTAGAAGTGCCAAAGTGATGACGTGCCAGGCCAGCCTCTGCTACTGCTTTGAGCCCACGGTGGCACTGAGTCCTGTGCTGGGCCAGGTCACTTGCTCTTTGTGCTGACCTCTGGCAGAGGTTTTTCTTAAGGAACCACTCAAGAAGCTCCAGTGTGGCCCTTTAGATAAGATGTGTCATTCTTTCACGCTAAAATCCACCTAAATGGGAGATTTGCAGAAGGACTGAGCTTAAAAATAGAGACTGCAAGGCAACTCTTTTTCTTTCATTTGGAGAGGAATAGTTTCATTTCTTATCACAACCGAAAAATGGCTTCTGAACACAGCACTGGGGCTGTGCAAGTCAGGCAGGCAGGAGCAACCCTTTGCAGAAAGCCCCTTTGTAAACCACACACAGAACTCAAGCAATGCCTGAGCCTTTCACAGCCTTTCTGCCTGTAGTGGCTCTCTGCCTGCCACGGTGAAGGGGTGACTAACAGTGTGAGGTGGTTTGATTTACCTGAACGCCAACCAGTTAGCCCAGAGACAGACCACTGCTATCAGCTCTGCCACTCTGAGTACAAGTTAGATTGCTTACCCAACCCCCTTTGCTTTGATCTGGGTATCCCTGCTGTCTGTGCTCACAAGGAAAACCAAACACCCCTGGAAGCACAGGTCACTAAGTGCAGGCACTAAGAGAGGATACATAAAAGTGTCCAAGCAACTCCTGTACTAACCTCCAAGACAAAACAAGTGCACTGCACTGATCAGGAGACACCAGAAAAGGGTAAGAGGCATCACCTGCAAGACAGCAAAGTTGTACAGAAGGGGAAGGGTTTGGTTTCTTTTTTTTCCTCTTTTTATTTTTCTTTTTTTCCCCCTCTCACTTGTGCTTCTGCTCTCCTTTTATATTCATATTTAGGTTACAAGCTGGCTGTTGCTTACTTTGGCCTATGTATGCCAAATTGCAGGAGTTAGTGGAAGTGGTAAGTGTGGAACTGTCTTATGCCTGGGTGCAGTGAGAGGTGGGACAGGCAGGGCTGCCCTCTCTGCTGATTTGTGGCCTCTCTACATTGGAGCTGCTCTGTGGACAACCTTAACATGCACAACTTGACAGAAGGTTTTGCAGAAGTGTAGGGTTGTGATGGTGCTGACATGACAAATGAAAGCCAAAGCAGCTCCCAGCCTGGGCACAGAATCTGTTAATTAACTGCAATTGATAGGCTTCAGAAAATGCTGTTCAGTGAGCAGCAGCTCAGCTCACAGTGCTGTAGAGCATGAGCTTGCTGTAAAAAAGGAGAGCAGGCATTGTGTGCACTGGAGTCTGAGCTTACTCTCACTCCACAGCAACCTGGGGGACATTTTATCAGGTTCACAGATTGAACTGGGTTGGAAAAGGCTCTCAAAGCTCATCTTGTCCAACTACCCTGCAGACATCAAGGATACCTCCAACAGTATCAGGCTGCTCAGGGCCACACTGAGTCTGATCTTGAATGTTCTCAGGGGTGAAGCCTCAATCACATCCCCAGACAAACAGTTCCAGTGTTTTACCACTCTTATTGTAAGGAATCTCTTCCTCATGTCCACCCTAAATCTACCCTGCTCCAATTTAAAACCATTGCCCCTTGTCCTATTACTATAAGCCCTTCTACATAGCCATTCCCCAGCCTTTCTGCAGGTCCCTGTCAGATATTAAAGTGTAGCTATAAGGTCTGTTTGAATCCTTCTCTTCTCCAGGATGAGCATCCCCAATTCTTTCAGCCTGTCTTCACAGGAGAGGTGCTCCAACCCTCAGATTATCATTGTGGCCCTCCTCTGGACCTGCTCCAGCAGGTCCACATCTCTTTGCTCCCAGTTACTGGAAGTGCTTCTCCAGCTGGAGTAAGCTGGTGCATCTGCACCTGCATGAAACAGGCTGCAGATCTGATTCATCCACTGCAAATGAAGCAACAGTGCTGTAAGAAGGTGGCAGGTCATAAACTCAAACTTTTGATACTATCAGCAGAGGGATTTCTTCTGCACTATTCAGCAAGAGATTTTGGGAGTGTGAGATAATGACTTGGGAATTGCAGCAGGCCTAAGCATAGCACAGTGAAATCTCTGTCGGTGCTAGCTGAGAGTGTGACACATTTAAACCAAATTAAGAGTATTTCTTTTATAATAATCTTTTAATAGCAACGATGACCTCAGTGTGAGGTCTTGTCTGAGCACCAGAGACTAGCTGGGGTTAACAGTCCCCATGACACTGATCTCCCCAAGGCAGTGATCTCATGTGGATCCTTTTCAAAGGATTCATCCATGGAACAGCCTCCTAACATCTAGACATGGCACCTGCTAGGCCAGGCCTTGCCCTCCATCACCGCATCCATTGCTTTCTAAACAAAACTGCTTTCTTCTGGCATTTTTAGCAGCCTGTCTGTTCTCATTGCAAGTTTGCTTCCTCTGTGGTTTGGTAACATGTTGTCTTCCATGCTGGTAGAGCCAGCATAAGGGGAAGTAGGTGGTGAAATGCCACTCCTGTTCCTCTGCCAAAAGCAGAGGAGAACTCTACCTTCTATCTTTAGCTTGGGGAAGCAGCATTCCCTCCTGCTTCCCTTTCCTGTACTGCTGTGCAGCGAAGGCTCCCTGGCTGCTCAGCTCGTTTCAGCTGGATGAAGGGAGGAGTTCACTGCTGTTAGTCAGCATGGAGAGACTCAGTGCTGCTTCTGCAGGAGTACCTTTGCCCTGCTGAGTCTCAGGGGCCAGAGGAAATGCACAGAGACTTTAGGCTTAGTTTTAAAACGTCTGCCTTTGTAGAATGGTTAAAAAACTAGAGGTCATTTTAAAAGCTTATCAGGATTTTGAAAGTGTTGAGAACATTTTGTCACCTCTGCTGTCCACAGTACGTTGTCCTGGTATATTTCATGAGTTGCTACATGGTAGTTTAGCTCCTGGCTAAGACAATTATCAGACAAATATCCCATAATGCAGAACATCAAGTCATTACCAGACCATGGAAGAAAAAGAAAAAAAAAAAAAAGAGTAAAAATCAAACTAAGTAGAAAATAAAGCAATATCCTACAAGGAAGTGATCTGTCTGATTGCATTCTTCTGCTGGAGGCATCTCCATTAAGTTCCAGTGACAGCAGATGAAAGGCAGGACACAGGGAGGCCTCCAGGAAGGCTTCTTTGAGCCTGAGCTAAAGTTACTTTTAACTACAATTACAAAGTCAATTAGAAAGTCATTTCAGCACTAATGAAACAACGAATGATTGATACTTAATGATCTTGGCAGGCAATCCAGCCCAGTAAGTACAGCTGAACAAAAAAAAAAAAAAAAAAAAAAAAAANNNNAAAAAAAAAAAAGGCAATTCAAAGTTACAAGATGTCAAAAGTTTAAGCTTCTTGTGTGCCTATAGTCATGCACATGGGTGAATGCATAGATTTCCAAAATCAGAGCATTTCAGTTTGGAGTTCCAAATGAGTTATAAAACTATTTGTGTTGGAATGGATGTTAAAGACAGCCTCATTCCAACCCCACTGCCATGGGCAGAGATACCTTACGCTAGACCAGATGGCTCAGAGCCCCATTCAGATGGGTCTTGAACTCTTCCATGGATGGGACACCCACAACATCTCTGGGCAACCCTTATGGTAAATAATATCTGCAGCACTACAGGATTGGAGGTGATCTGCTGAAGACCAGCCCTGTGGAGAGGGACCTGGGAGTGCTGGTGGAGAACATCCATGGCACAGCAATGTGCCCTTGTGGCCAAGAAGGCCAATGGGATCTTGGCATGTATTAGGAAGAGTGTGTCCAGCAGATCAAGGGAGGTTCTCCTCCCCCTCTACTCTGCCCTGACTTGAATACTGTGTTCAGTTTTGAACTCCCCAGTTTAAGAGGGACAGGGGCCTAATGGGGAAGGTCCAGCAGAGGGCTGTGAGAATGCTGAGGAGACTGGAGCACTGCCTGATGAAGAAAGGCTGAGGGACCTGGGGCTCTTAGTCCTGGACAAGAGAAGACTGAGTGGGGATTTAATCAATGTTTATAAATATCTGAGGGATGGGGGTCGGGGGATATGGGACAGGCTCCGCTCACTTGCTCCCTGGGATAGGACATGGAGCAATGGATGGAAGCTGCAGCACAGGGAGGGAACAACACAAGAGGGAACTTCTTGACTGTAAGCCCAGAGAAGCTGTGGGGGTCTCCTTCTCTGGAGACTTTCAAGGCCTCTCTGGATGTGTTCCTGTGTGTCCTAAGCAAGATTGTCTGGTCCTGCTCTGGCAGGGGAGTTGGACTCGATGATCTCTTTGGGTCCCTTCCAACCCCTGATATCCTGTGAGCCCGTGATCCTGTGATCTTTAACAGCAGCTGAGTCCATAGGTACAGCTATTCCTGTGTAACTCACAATGTGCTCAGGCTGGCAGATGTTTTCCCAGATCCCAGACTGAATTTGGAGTACTTCACAGTCCAGACCGGGTGTCAGGTGGTCATTTCACCTCTTCTCCAGGCAGTGATTTGCTTTGTGAAGAAGCAGGATTGAAAGAAGTATAAAACTAAATATATTCCATATTATATACACAATTATATCTGAACAGAGAGATGTGCCATCTTTTCTAGGCCATGCTTTTCCCAAGAAAGATTGCACCAGGTGATCCTTGAGGTCCCTTCCAACCTGGTATTCTGTGATTATATATATAAATAAATAAAATATCTCTATCTCTATCTCTATCTCTATCTCTCTCTCTATCTCTATCTCTATCTCTATCTCTATCTCTATCTCTATCTCTATCATCTCTATCTCTATCTCTATCTCTATCTCTATCTCTATCTCTATCTCTATCTCTATCTCTATATCAGATCTATTTTATTTATGTATGTAATATTTTGTCATGCATATATGAAATAGATATAGTTATAATATAGTTTAAATATGCACACGTACAGAGGTATATATATATATATTTCTAAATGCCTCTGCAGTGAAAAGGCAAAAGTTCACCACATTATCTTGTTCCCCTTCCTATGGCTTCTATTGCTCTCCCTGCATTTCAAAGCAATATTGATGTTGTGGTCTCTTGGCTTACATATCCAACCCCAGATGAGATTGGAAATCCTCTTTGCAGCAGGAGGAGGGCCCTAAGGAGGGGTTCAGACTAAATCCAGCTGCTGGGATGGAGAGAGAAGTTTCTGAGCGTTGTTCAAACAGAAAAATCTCAAATTTCAGTCCTTGGAGGAGACCAAATTTTCCTTCCCTTGGTATAGCAGTGCAGAGCTGGGAACTGCTGGGCACACCAGAGTGAGAAAAGGGAGATGCCCAAAGCTGATACAACAAAGAAGAATTAAAACAGCTGTAGAGGAAGTACTGCAGTAGAGACTACTTGAGCAAAACCTCTTTAATGTAGATGTGCTGTCCCACCATGAACCCAGCAAAAAACTTCACACAAGAGCCTATTTGTGTGTTATCATTATGTCAACGAGGTCTGATTAGCAAGAGGCATTTCCTTAGTTTTCCTGTAATCAGAGTGAAATCTGACAGCACCAAGAAAACCTTTCTGAAAGGAAAAAAAAAACAATAAAAAAGTTCTTGGGCCTCATATTAATTTCCAGTGAAAAAAAAAAAAGCCCAAGGTCAGTTCATGGTGACAGTTACATGGCTGAAATTCAGGATAACTCCACTGGACGTGGTAAAGCAGCCTGTGTGTGCACAGCTCAGCTGTGGAGCTTCTCCAGTGTTGCTCTCTGTGGTGACTACATGAAGAGGTCATAATTGGAGGCTGCTAATTTGACCCTGGACACACAGACACACAGACACAGCCTGAAAAGAGTTTGACCTACTGTTTTTAACCACTCTTTATGGTTCTCTTTTGAGGATTTCAGTGTGCCTTAAATGGACATCCATGGTGCCTAATGATCTCTGAGGCAACCAATTTTTTGAGGTCTTGTCTTCAGACCCATCTGTCATCCGTGTGGGTGCCATCACTGCCCAGCTTGTGCTCTTGCCATCACTCCTGTGTCCTATACCCCTTTCCTCTGTGTCATTACATGGAAAGGTGCAATTTAACTAGAAAAGAACAGCAGTGCAAAGGAACTAGACAGATTGAAACCTGCTTACAAGCAACCTTTCACTCACCACAAGAACCTTCTTTATGTTTAATAGGAAGGCTGCACCTTACAGATGCTAAAGGCTTGAGCTGACCTGAGAACACATCACCTGCCTCACTCTTGGGACCTGGGGGTTTGGTCTCATAATGCATTTGGCCTGTCTATAGAAAAGCAACTGCAAAATGATTGCTGAACCCATCCCCAGTTCAGTCTTGCTAATTAAACACCCCTGGTTCAGCTTTTGTTTGATCACCTTTTCATTTCTTTATTATTTTCTTAGTTTTTTGGGTTGTTTTGAGTTTTCATTTTGGGGTTTGATTTTATTGTTTGGGTTGTTTTGGGTTTTTTTGGTTGGTGGATTTGTTTTTTTATTGGCTAGTTCCAAGAGGATATTATTTTCAGCTCCGGAGGGTTAAAGGGGAAGGGAATTGTGCCAGAATCAGGTTGTGAGGAGATTGGGAGAGAGGAAAAAATGCTGGGAGGTGGGGGGAGATCTACAATGATTGAAATTCCATCTAATAATAAGACAGACAGCGCTGGTGCATGGGCCCAGCCTAAATTAAGCTCCTGAATTAGGAAGCCCTTTTCAAAATTCCTCTCTAGACAATTTAATCAGGCGACAGGTATTTCCGGAGTCACACAGTGGTTCCACTTGGCAGTAAATATGGACTCCAAGAATTTTTTATTTTTTTTCCCTCGAATCCAACCAAGAAAACAAAACCAAACCTTCAGCAGGAGGGCGAGCAGCATGTTGTCAAATTGGCTGTGCTGTGTTCACCGCGGGCATGCTCTGCCTGAGCCACTGCCCCCTCCCTCCCCTCTGCACCCCTGCCCGGCTCTGGTAATAAATGGTGTCCCAGCACAATCCCGATTAGTGGGCCAGGAGGTTAATCTCTGGGTTGGTATCTGATAAAGTCCATATCCAGGCACTCTACTCCCCAGCCTATCCATAATCTTGGGGCTTGCCGTTATTTAGTGCCACTGCTGGATGGAGGTGTAGAGTCTGCGGTCCTGCCACAAACAATGTGATCCATCTCAGTCAGCTCTGCTCTTTTCTTATGCTGCTCACCTCCGCCCTTCTCCTTCCCTCTCTGGTGCAGTGATTAAGGGTGCAGGATCCCCAGCCCCTCATTGACAGCACTGAGCACTGAGCAGAGGGAATGCTGCCACCAGCAGAGAAAGAGAGATTCAAACCAAGAGGGGAGCAGAGGGGTAGAATCTCCTCCCTCCATCTCCTGCCCAGGGATGCAGCTCAGGACACAGAGGGCTTCTGGGCTGCTCCCTCCAAAAAAACTGCCCATGCATTACTATTCCAAAGAAAAGGTGGTGATCATAGAATCACAGAATCATAGAATGGTTTAGGTTGGAAGATCAGCCAGTTCCAACCTCCTGTCATAGGCAGGGACACCTCCCACTAGAACAGGTCGCTCAAGGCCTCATCCAGCCTGGCCTTGAGCACCTCCAGGGAGGGAGCAGCCACAACCTCCCTGGGCAACCTGTGCCAGTGTCTCACCACCCTCACTGCAAACAACTTTCTCCTAACATCCAGTTTCAATCTCCCTTCTGCCCCTTTAAACCCATTCCTCCTCATCCTGGCATTACAAGACCTTGTGAATAGTCCCTCCCCAGCACTCCTCTAGGCCTTCTTCAGACACTGGAAGGTTGCTATAAGGTCTCCTTGAAGCCTTCTCTTCTCCAGGCTGAAAAGCCCCAACTCTCTTAGCCTGTCCTCAGAGCAGAGCTGCTCCAGCCCTCTCAGCATCTTCGTGGCCCTCCTCTGGACTCTCTCCAACAGCTCCAAGTCCCTCTTGTGCTGGGGGCTCCAGAGCTGCACATAGTACTTCAGGTGGCATCTGATGAGAGCAGAGTAAAGGGAGAGACTCAGTTCTCTTGCCCTGCTGGCAATGCTTCTCTTAATGCAGCCCAGGATGCGGTTACTGAAGCCTGAGAGGTATCTGTGGTCTCATCCCAAACATAAGGACAAGTGTAACAGCTTAGACCCTGTACTGATAGGAAAAATGGGGATTTCCAGAACTCAGAAAATATTCCTTCCAGCCACACTGCTTTTCTTTCTGCTGACTGGTCTTATACTAATTCTTCTTTAATTCCACTCCCAAACACGAAATGCCATCTTAACATTGCCTTGGAAGTTCTGCATGTGTGAAAACATTCTTTAGATTTCCTTCAGGTGAAAAAAAAAGAAATCAAAGCCAAGAGTTATCAACAGATTACCTGAGCTGTAAGCACCCAAATCACACAGAATATTGGTCTGTGACTTCAGAAGACCCTTACTAGGGAGTAATGTTGTCACTAGCAGGCTTGGAAATATCAAGGGCTGGATAGACAGACAGGTAGAGCAACACTAGATGTAAATTAGCCCCTAGAGTGAGTGGAGATGTGGAAAAATTTTAGCATGTGATATTTGTCACAAAGCTCCTGGGAAGACTGCTGCTTTCCCATGTGAGTGTTTCAACCTTTAGCAAACACAGGCTCTAGTAACTACCAACTATTGCCAGGAAGAATTGCCTAATGCTTTGGGAAATGACATAGGTTTGCATTCCTTGAGCCAGCAGTGCTGGACTCTGAGCAGGCCTCCTCCTTTCTCCTTGAGTGGGTGTCTGAGTGTCCAGGTTAGGAGCATGTTGATGATACAGCATCCATTATGGTTCTTTTGCACCAGGCAGGTAGAACAGAGTGCATTCAATTCATCCTTGTTTGTAGAGCACTTTGTAGTTATTCAAACATATCTGTGTTGCCATTTAACATATAACAATGATTTCATTTAAATCTGAAGGGATTCTTCTGGTCACAAGAGTTATTACTCCATGTTAATTGAATACCCATTGATTTCCAAAACAAAGTGAAGCACTCAGGCTTGTTGAGATTTTACTGTGGTGCTCAATATAACATGGATCTATTGCATGGTTTAATCCTCATCAAGTTTGCATTCATAGAATAGTAGAATCAGTCAGAGTAGGAAGGGACCACAAGGATCATCCAGTTCCAACCCCCTTGCCATGGGCAGGGACACCCTACCCTAGATCAGGCTGCTCACAGCCTTATCCAGCCTGGCCTTAAACACCTCCAAGGATGTGGCTCCAACTACCTCTCTGGGCAACCCATTTCAGGTTCTCATCACTCTTATGCAGAAGAGACCTCCAGCTCCTCACCTCCAGTCTGAATCTGCCCACCTCCAGCTTTGCTCCATTCCCCCTAGTCCTGGCACTGCCTGAGAGCCTAAAAAGTTTCTGCCCAGCCTTTTTGTAGGCCCCCTTCAGATACTGGAAGGCCACAATAAGGTGCCCTGGAAGACTCCTCTTCTCCAGACTGCACAGCCCCAACTCTTTCAGTCTGTCCTCATAGAAGAGATGCTGCAGCCCTCTGAGCATCCTCGTGGCCCTTCTCTGGAGAAGCTCCAGCATGTCCACATCTCTCTTGTAATAGAGGCTCCAGAACTGAATGCAGTACTCCAGGTGGAGTAGAGAGGAAGATTCACCTCCCTTGACCTTTCAATAAAGGACAGCAAAAGATTAATTAGGAAAATAGAATCAGATGGTGAAAGAATCATTGGAAAATGGCAAAAGCTTAAAATTAGACTGGATGAAGCCCTCACCACTGCATTCAAAGGCACTTTTGTCATTTAATTGGTGTGGAGCAGTTCCAGATCCACACCTCTATGCAGGAAACCACATTGTGCTGCTCGTGGGGCGTTTTGGAGACCCTGATAGATTGTTCCACTATGGAAGGAAGCTTATTTGAGTTGCTCACAATGATATAACAGCTTCTTTGTGCAACCTGCAGCTTGGCTCCAAGCTCTCACAGAGCTTTGTGTGAGGCTAGCTCATCTGACACATTATGAGAGTCTCTAGCCCAAGGCAAAGAGCCAAGAAAAAGTCACCACTGTATTGAACTTGATTTTCTTCTTGAAGTCTCCCTTGTAGACCTGAATGTGAGTAGACTTTCTCTGAGGGCTTTTTTTACACCCAAAATTAATATCAAATTGGAGGTCAATTAAAAAATATCATTAGGAACATCAAGTTCTTCTCATGTGATGGACCTTTTTTTTTTCTTCTTCTGCTTCTTTTTCTTCTCTTTGGCCAATGCATAATTGGAAATACTTAAAAAAAAAAAAACAACCAAAAACCCCAAACTAAACAAAAAACTATCTCTTTTTTGGTTTAGTCCACAAGAGAAACATTGAGGTCTCATGTATTTATATGGATAAGACATTTTAAAACACTGTTTGGATCAGTGACTAAGTTTGAGAGTCAAGGCTGGAAAGCATTAGCCCAGAAACTCTGTTTAACATGGACTTGATGATATGTGCTATAAAATCACTGCCTGAAAAAAAAAAAAAATTAAAATAAAACAAAACCAACAGCAGAAGAAAAGAAGAAAAAGCTCTCTCAGCTCTGTCTAAAATCCCTCTCAGTTCTCACCTAACTGAATTACAGCTTCGGAATTCTTCCCCCATATTCACCGTAGAGACAGCTCTTCATCCAAGTGTTGGGTTTCCCATGGTGGTGCCAATCTGGAAAGTAAAATATTAAGCCATGTGAAAAACAATTAATCCTGCCCATTAATTGTTTATTTTTATTTCTTTTTCCTAGTCTTGGTTCCTGCCTAGCATGACATCTTCCATCTGAGAAAGCCATTAACACGGGAAAGACAGGCACTGAGTAAGTGCTTTGCTGGAAATGAGACATGTTTGCTTTCTTTGGAAGGGTGAAAGTAGTGGAACAAATAGACTGACAATAAGGTGAAACTGCAAAAAAAAAAAAAAAAAAAAAAAAAAAAAATGGGGG
>VWZI01009181.1:367330-454304 GCA_013396835.1 Psilopogon haemacephalus
AAAAAAGATAAAAAATGGGGGTGGGTGGTGGGTTTATAAAAGAGAAAGCACATGGTTCTTACCATAAAGACTTCTACTTGGATTTTCACTTCTACTTGGATATTTTTTTTTCTGAATATACACACCTCTGTGTCTTAATAGCTGCTTTAAAATACAGATATCCTGATAATAATGCTCCAGATTCATAGTCTTTTAAGCCTGGAATAAATCGTGTTTTGGTCAGGACCTGGGCAAGGAGGATTTGGAGACCTCCTTTTCTTACCTTGTGTCAAGAATTGTACCCCTCCAAAAGAAGGGTTTGAAAGGAAGCTTGGGAGATTGTCTAGACTGTGACACTATGCCTGGCCATGGAGCAGGAGGTTTTTTTCCATATGAATCTGTCACATTGTTTGTGTTGCTAAATTTGTCTTTAATGCAAAGTGAGAGGAGTGGACCTGCAGAGTGCAGAAAGCCCCAGAGACTCTCCTGTGCAGTCAGGTGATGTGCAGCCTGTCCCACACAGCTCTGCCAGAGCCTCTCAGTTTTGACCTTTCATGCTTTTCCCAATATCTAACTGCGGTCCTAGATTCCATATTAGCTTAAAATTGTGTCTGCCTGCAGTTTAGTAGTGCTGCAAAGGATGAAATAACAGTGCAGACTTCATTTGAGAAGTTTGATTTGCACAATCTGTGCTCACACTTTTCCTGTGCCTTGTGCTTCACAAATATTTGAGGTGATTGCCTTTCACTTCCACAGAACCTGGCAAAGGATGAACTTCAAGTGGCTGCATTGAAAAGTCACTTGAGTTATCCTTCTTTTGGAAGAGTTTCAGCAGATGGAAGCCTGGAATAAATCTCATGTTGGTCAGGACCTGGGCAAGGAGGATTTGGAGACCTTTTTTTCTTACCTTGTGTCAAGAATCATACCCCCAAAAGAAGGGTTTGAAAGGAAGCTTGGGAGATTGTCTAGACCATGTGCTGGACACAGAAACAGGATGAATTCAATGTGTGTCTCTTCTTGCAGATCATAGAGTCAGAGAATCACAGAATCAGTCAGGGTTGGAAGGCACCACAAGGATCATCTAGTTCCAACCCCTCTGCCATGCCCAGGGATGCTCTACCCTAGCTCAGGCTGCCCACAGCCTCTGCCAGCCTGGCTGCAAACACCTCCAGGGATGTGGCCCCAACCACCCCCCTGGGCAACTCATTTCAGGCTCTCGCCACTCTCATGGTGAACAACTTCCTCCTCACATCCAATCTGAATCTCCCCCCCTCCAGCTTTGCTCCATTCCCCCTAGTCCTGTCACTCCCTGATACCCTAAAAAGTCCCTCCCCAGCTTTTTTATAGGCCCCTTCCAGTATCTGAAAGGCCACAAGAAGGTCACCTGGGAGCCTCCTCTTCTCCAAACTGAACAGCTCCAACTCTTTCAGTCTGTGCTCACAGCAGAAGTGCTGCAGCCCTCTGAGCATCCTCATGGACCTTCTCGACTTGCTCCAGCATGTCCACATCCCTCTTGTAATAGGGGCTCCAGACTGGATGCAGTACTCCAGGTGGGGTCTCACACACTCTCCAGTAGTGAATATTCAGGTTCTAAATATTTCCATGTGCTCATCTCAATGTCTCTTCCACATCCTCATCTGTCCAAGCTTTTTGAACTAGACATAGACTTTAGGCAGAACTCTGGAGGAATGAGTGATGCGTAAAATTCCTCAGCTCAGGATGAACACTGAGATGACACTTTGTCTCAGTCTGTCCTTTAGTCACAATTTGCATGTGTGTGGTTATTTTAAAATTTTTCTTCCATTGGGAGGAAAATAAATATATTGTTGGCACATCAGAATCCTTTCCATTGCAGCTCAGGACATGCTGGTTAGGGATCACAAAGTTAAATCCAATAGGTTGCCATCCCCTGTATGTTCCTGCTCTCATGCTCATTCTGCAGTTGTCAGAGAGTCAGGACACAGAAAGATAAAAGTGATGTTCTGTCTCTCTGCTGTAGACTACTGTCTGAGATAAGCAAGGAGGAGAAAGTGAGATACAACTTTTTAAACCCAGCCAGCAAACCTCAAGTGGGGTGATTTTTCCTGCAGGATGCTCCAAGTTTAAAACTCCCTTAACCTGTTTATCAGAGCCTGCTCTCTTAGTGTTCCTGGTGAACGCTGATGTTCTTCCTGACTTGCATGATTTATAGCTGCCATTTATGGAGAAGAAACAATGCTGTGTGATCCATGTGACCAAGCCATTAGCTGAATCAGACCATCTTCTGGATACTGAACAGCATATCCTCCCAGAGAATTGTTTGCAATCAGTCAACATTATTTATGTTTAAAAGGGCAAAAGATGCCACTGAGTAAACTTGAATAAGAAATAAATTTGGAGAAACTGCAATCAAGCCTGCGAACATTTTGCAAGGAGAGAGAGAAAGAAAGCTGCTAAATTGTTTGATTAAATTATTTGTGGCAAGTGCCTCTCTCTGTGTGTTCGGATCCTCTTCTCAGACCCTTCAGTATTTTGGTAGCATACCTCAAGCATGACCTGAATCAAACTCTGCTGTTCCAATCAGAGCTCTTTCTTCAGTGGAGGCTGCCAGTCATACTCCAAATGATCATAAGAGAGCAGGCTGATAACATCAATCTCTTTTTCAATTGCAAACAAAATCAGGTCTCTAGGTGCAACAGAGACTGATATATTTGTTCTTTGCCTTACTTTTTCTTTTTTTTTTCTTTTTTTTTTTTTTTTTTTTTCTTTTTTTTTTTTTTTGGTCTTCCCACCCACCAAACGGAGATAAAATTTTCAGGAAGGTGTTTACCATACACAGTAAGTCTCTGGTTTTCCACCTACTGAAGAAGTGTAAGGAACATCTGATCACACATCCAGAGATGACCCTGCTACACAGGGAGATTCTTGAGGATAATAACAGATGGGGACTTCCATCTGAACCAGAATAGCACTAAGGGTTGGAAGACTTGTTCATCTCAGCATGGAACCTCCTACACTGAAAAGTATTCTCCAAGATGCTCACCAGACTGAAGTGTACGTGCCAGAGGACTCATCCACTGAAATAGCTTCCTGATTTTTCTGTGCTTTTGAGCTGAGCATGACTGCCAGGAATCCCCAGGAAGGAAGGAAGGAAGGAAGAATATCCTCTTGCTCCTCCATAACCCCCTCATATTACAACTCAGCACTCTGCATGGATACTTTGCTCTAAAAGATCCTTGTCCTGCAGCTAGAAGATACGACAACATGGTCATGGCCTTCTTTCTCCTTTTCAGGAGGCTCTGAAGCATTCTGATTCCTGCCTTTTGTGACTAGAACCTGAAATTTCCAGTATAAGAGTGCCTGGCCACTGAAGCAAGGAGCTAAAGAGTGCAGAGCGGCACTCTAGCACAGCAGCCTGTACTCATGCCTCTGTCTTTGGCCTGTAGGTCCTGAGGACTCAGCATGTGCTGTGAATGAAGTTTGCATAACTGTATATTGGATGGAGAAGAACTTGATGAGGGAAAACCTTGAGAAGAAACTGTTGAGAAAGTATGATGCTGGCATTTCTGGCCCAGCTATCTGCAAACAGAAGGCAGCAGCAATACTGCTGTAAAGCAACACAGCACATCTGGCGTGGCTTTTGCCCAGCCAAGAGGAAAGCTGCTGGGGAAAGAAAAGAGAATAGGCTGAACCTAGAATTGCAAATATGAAATAAAGATTGAGGCCATGTCACACAGACAGGGTGCACTGCAGGTGCCTCTCTCTTCTTACATCCAGCTGATGGTGCTGAGCAGGGGGGAAAGCAGCAGTAAGGCTGCTCTAATCTGCAGGGGTGGCTTGATTTGCTTCATGGAGCTACTGAACCTCAGAAAGAGTGAATTATGAGCAGTTTCACATAAACCACTTCAGGTGAAGAGGGAGGAGGTTGTGACTGATGCCAAGAACTCACTGAGCTGAGGTGAAAAGTGTTTGCTTATTCCAATGTAGCGTGACATATAAGTCCTTGCAGTTACAAGGTTCTACTCATCATAACCCTAACACTGGGGGCTGCCTTTTCATAATGCTAACCTGTGATGATGAAGGCTTCAGCCTTTTTTTTTTTTCATTCTCTCTCCCAGCAGGACTTTGTTCCTCATTCTTAGAATGCAAAAACTGGTAAAAAGCCATAGTCTGTCTTCACCTCTGTGTAGTCTCTGCGTTTACTGCCAAAGATTGTTTGTCATGGTTTTTCCATGTCATGCTTCTTCCAGAGCTATCTGCACCTACCCCTAAGCACATTAGCAGTTTCATTGACTGGTACAGCTGTGCTTCCCAGGTGCTGAGCCACAGCCAGAGAGGTAAGTCACTCCAGTCAGATCCACACTCAGGCTTTCCCAACAGCACTCTTGCACTGGAAAGGAAACTAACAGAGCTTGGTGGAAAAACATGCCCAGAAAAGGAACCTGCCCTTTCTCTGATTGTGAAAACAATGTGGATTTGTTTCATCAGCATAACAGAAAAACAGCTGACAGTGAGACTTTGAATACCCAGAGCAAGGGGCAGAGGGTACTGGTGCAAAGGATGAGTGGCTCATGGAGGCAGAGCTGTCAGCCACCCTGGCAGAGCATGCTACGACATATACATTCTTACTACTAAGTTACTATTCCCCAGATAATAAGTTTTCCTTCTAGCGTGGTTGTTTGAAGGCTAAAGACTATGATGTAGGAAGGTTACAAAACAGTAAAGAGAAAAAAAAACTTGATCTAACTCATGGCTGTCCCTACCCAAGGCATTCTGGTTGACCATGATTAGGTAATGAATCCAGTGGGATAAATGCTGAATTCTCAAATTTACTGCCTTCTGTTAGCCCATGGGAGAGAAAAGTGTTTCAACATGCTTTAGCAACGAGTCTGAGAAATTAAATTCAGCTCCAGACTGGAGTGCAGAAGTCAAATTCCCTTGCATGCCAACCTCCTCTGCAGATGCAGCTCCTAGCAGCACTTTTAGACATATCTCAGGAGGAGAAAAANAAAAAAAGTACTGAGGCAATTGAATATTTCTCCCTCTTGAACTAAAACTGCTTTGTCTTTGATGCAAATAAAGATTCACTTCCTTAAAGGCAAAGAGTTTACACTGTTTATGACAATAACTCAGCTTTCACAAGACACTGATTCACAAGCCTTGGTCAGTGCTCTCCTAATTGCATGCTTAAGGCATCCAAGAATTAGAATTCTTCCATCAGCTTCTCAGTATAGGCACAGGTTATAAAGCAAGCAACATGTCACCGTATTATTTTCTGACAGCAAACATTACTTATGAAAACTGATAGATTTTTTTTTCAGTCTTTCTTTGAGCATGTTGCTTCATGAGAGGGCTGAACCAGTAGGAAATAAGAAGCCTCAGCACTGCACATTTCTTCACCATGAAAGTGGTGAGAGCCTGGAATGGGTTGCCCAGCCAGTGATGGGGTTGAGGCCCCATCACTGGAGGTGTTTAAGGCCAAGCTGAATAAGGCTCTGGTCAGCCTGATCTAGGGTAGTGTGTCCCTGGGCATGGAAGTGGGGTTGGAACTAGATGATCCTTGTTGTCCTTTCCAACCCTGACTGATTCTATGATTCTATGATTTGAAGATGCTCTCCCAGGGAAGGCAGATATAGTTTGCTGAGAAATTTGCTTCAAGGATTATTAAGTGGATAAATACATATTGGGGCCATTGGGGCTAGATTTCTAGCTCAGACATAGAAAAAAATATTAGAAGTGGAAGGCCTGAGTGGAGAGGTGAACATTCTAGGGATAGACCATGTAATAGCAAGAGTGGATAAGTTAATGTAATTTCATTAGAGCATCAAGAGCCTTTATGTCTGGAAGCATAGCTTGTACCTTCCCCCTTGCTGGTTTCTGCTGTGCCTGTTGCTATCTTCCCCTGCCTTTCTTTTGGCTGCTGCTTCGCTGCTGCTTGACCCCTTTCCCATCATCCTTAAGGTTTGTTTTTTGGGTTTTGGTTTTTTTTTTTTCTGTAGTAGTTTATTCTCTTTATACTGCTATATTTAGTTTAAACTATAAGAAAATACAATTTCATTTTTCTTGACTTTCCAAAAATCCATGTTGTTGTGAGTTTTCTCTACTGGAGGGAGGGATCTGCTCTAACCTGGTACAGATATATCTTCAGGCCTTTCATCCTGTGCTGGCTTGAACTAATTGGAGGATTTGAATAAGAAATTAGACTATAGGTTGAGAAAGGAAAACATTCCAGTGTCTCCTTCACTTATTCATTTACTGAAATAGTATAAAGTTAGAATCAAAACAAAGATAAGACAGAGTGGGTTTGAGACATGCTAGCTGCTGCATCTCTCTCCCTGCCTTCTTAGCTGGATCTGAATAACTTCCCTAATTACTTTCCTGCTGCTAATCCCCCTGGACAATCTACTTTTACTTATCTTGCATGTAAGACAGAGAGTGAGATAAGACTGGAAAGTGGGAGAAGGTGGTAGGGTGGTTAAAAACCCCTCCTAGGGACTCTGATCTTTAGGGGGGGTTGTAGTGTTTCTGTATTACCTTTTCACTCCATTTATCTGTAAATATCTGTTATATATCTTGTAAATATCTACTCCTATATTGTGCAAAGCTGTAAATATAAAATTTCATTTCCTTAACTTCCAGCCGACTGAGTTCTAGCCTGGGTTATTTCAGAGTGTGGGGGAAGGGTGGGAAAGTGCCAAACCACCACACATCCTTCGCTCCTGTCTCACTGATACTTCAGTATTAACTTTCAGTGTCTTGATGATGCCTTCTGCTTCTAGCAGTCACAAAGTCTCATGCATCTGCATCTCAAGCAAAACGCTCGCAACAAACAGTGCCTCTGAGTACAGAATATTAAAGCATGATTTTCTCTCCTCTACAAAGGCAATGATGTAGCAATCATGCACAGAATTAAACATGTCGTAAATTAAGATGGCTATTGGATATCAATGCCTCTGTTAAAAGCGTATCTGTCCCCAAAAGGGGAAAATCTGCTTATTGGACCTCGTGTGATATTTCCATTGTACTCTGCAGAGCAACGCCACTGGAACTCATGCATATGATTAAAAATCAGCCTCACAGGTAAAGTATTTAATATCAAATACGGTCTTTCTAAACCCCAAATTGTCCTTAAGGAGAAAAAAAAAAAAAAAAAAAAAAAAAAAAAAAAAAAGAAAAAAAGCCAACATTCTCTATAACAATCAAGGTGAAAGAACTTTTTCTTCGTATTTCATCTGGGGATTTTGAATATATGAATGTGTGAAGGAAGGACAAGAGCCCCTCACAGACTAATTGGAGCTAGAGGTCATGCCATAAGTTGTTGGAAAGTTAATTTTTCCTAGGGATGTAATGTGGTTTTGGATATGACCTATGGCTTCTCAGTTGTCACCCATGACCTCAAGTAATCCAACTTCAGCTGCTTGTAGACTATTAGGAGTCGAAGGTCATGCCATATGCTTCAACACTTCCAAGGTAAAGTGTTTGGGCAAATTGCAGACCACTCAGAAAGTCTGTAGAAAATAACCTGGTGGACAAAGGACTTCTTTGTTTTGCATCTAATAGGATGAGATTTCAGATTAACCTGTGGTTGAACAAGCCTCTAGCAGATTCTGCTTCCTTATTTTTTCTGAAAAGAAGGGAGAGATGTTAATTAGCTACTGCATACTAGTATAATCTTTAAAATTCAGATGATTATTAAGCAAAAAATGTCACTGTGATCTTTGCTCATACAAAAGTCCTGAATCTGGGTCGAGGCAATCCCAAGGACAAACACAGGCTGGGCAGTGCCTGGCTGGAGAGCAGCCCTGAGGAGAGGGACTTGGGGGTGCTGGTGGAGGAGAAGCTCAACATGAGCCAGCAGTGTGCACTTGCAGCCCAGAAAGCCAACCAGAGCCTGGGCTGCAGCAGGAGAATTGTGGCCAGCAGGGCCAGGGAGGTGATTCTCCCACTCTACTCCACTCTTCTGAGACCCGACCTGGAGTACTGCATCCAGTTCTGGAGCCTCTATTACAAGAGGGATGTAGATATGCTGGAGGTGTCCAGAGAAGGGCCCACGAGGATGCTCAGAGGGCTGCAGCACCTCTGCTATGAGAACAGACTGAAAGAGTTGGGGCTGTTCAGTTTGGAGAAGAGGAGGCTCCCAGGTGACCTTATTGTGGCCTTTCAGTATCTGAAGGGGGCCTATAAAAAAGCTGGGGAGGGATTTTTTAGGCTATCAGGTAGTGACAGGAGTAGGGGGAATGGAGCAAAGCTGGAGGTGGAGAGATTCAGATTTGATGTGAGGAGGAAGTTGTTGAGCATGAGAGTGGTGAGAGTCTGGAATGGGTTGCCCATAGAGGTGGTTGAGGCCACTTCGCTGGAGGTGTTTGCAGCCAGGCTGGCAGAGGCTGTGGGCAGCCTGATCTAGGGTAGTGTCTCTGGGCATGGAAGGGGAGTTGGAACTAGATGATCCATGTGTTCCCTTCCAACCCTGACTGATTCTATGAAATATCCAGATTTTTGTGGCTTTCCTGTTATTTAGCAAAAAAGAAAAAAAAAAATAGTTGTGAGATTCACTCTTTCCATTTTCACTGTAGATACCCAAACTGCAAGTGACTGAATGCCTCCGTAGTTGTGTAAGTTCCCCTTATAGACTGTGGAGAAGAGACAGTAATTCCGAAGCACAATTCATCACATCTTGGTGTGCCTGGCAAAAATTAGCTATTAATTAGGATTTAGAAATTCCTGCTTCCCTCCTTTGACTCCACCATGCATGAGCCATGGATGCCTGGGTCACATGCAGTTGTCTACACTAGAGTTGTCCCGAGTTAGGTGACATGAATCCCTCCCTAGTTTTCTAAAGAGATTCATGCCAAAGACAGATATCCAGGGGAATCTAATTCAAAGCTTGATGAAATTAATATTTCCCTCAATGTTTGAAGGAGGTAATGGACAGGAAGGTTGTTAAATGCTCACTTTTTACTCTTCTGTTAATTGTGTATGTTGTGATTCTCTTCAAGAATGTGTTTGTAAAGACATGCTGACTTCTGCTCAGCATTGGTTACCTTAGAGAACTAATAGTTTACATTATCATTTCCTTCCTAGACTTTGAAGAACATCTGCCTTGAATTCTCATGGTGAATTGCAGTAGTTGGCAATGGGACTTTCATTATCATAGTTCTGAAGCCCATTGACGCAGATCCACATATGCTAAAGCTGAGTTCAGGCCTCCAGTTGGGTTAGCTTAAGAGCTGTATTGTGTCAAAGCCCAGTCCTTTGCTTCTATTGTGAACCCAGAAAGATCCCATGAGAAGAATGTTGACCAGCAGTTACATTGCTATGCCTGACAGCCCAGCTTGGGATCTATACAAATATAAGTATTTGCTGTTTTTCAAGGAATCTTCAGCTAGGTGAGTCTGAACCAGACAGTGGTAGTGACTGAAGCATGAAAAAAACCTAACCAGAACCTTCAAACCAGACTTAAGCATTTGACGTTCTGTGAGATGAAAATTTGGAAGACCAAAATGCCTTTTCTGAAAGCAAGGTTCTCTTAAAGACCTCAGAAACAAATGCATTCAAAACTGCTAAGCTTTCTGATTCTTTAGTAGCAGAGCATTTGAATGCTGTTTTCTGTCCACAGGGGTGCATCAAATGTTATTTGTTTCTTCCACAGTCTCCACCCATTTAACTTCTCTCCAAAGGCTCCAAATACTTAGTTTAGCAAAAGCATTAATTTCTCCTGCAGGCAAGACCCTCCGAGTGCACCACTTTTTGTGAAACTCCACTGTCTGGCAACTAAAAATCCACAGGAGATCAAACTGTGCCTGTCCCTCCATGTGATTTCTGATGAACCGAGACTGGTGAACAGAGATGTGAAACTCTGAGGCAAGTGGGGAAAGGGAGGAGTTGAAAAGCTGAATGAGTGGGTCACGTTGCCTCATTCTTGCCCATCTGTTACTCTGCAATGACTCAGCATCACAAGAGGAAAAGTGACTCTGCAGTTCTTGTAAACCCTGTCCTTCCACGTATCAGGTGGCTGTGGCTTTTCTTCTAAAGCAGCTAAAACTGATTAGACATCTTACTTTGAATTCTGCTTATGTGCTGCCTACAGTTTGTGGTTTTCTCCTGCAATGCAGAATGACAGAACATGCCAAAAACAATGTGGACATCCTTTTTGATGGATGGATGCACTGGAAAAAAAACAACCAAACAACTAAACAAACAAAAGAAAATCCACAAGGAACCCAAAAAATACAAACAAAACAAAACAAAACAAAACACCAAACCAACACCAAACCCCAACCAACAAAGAAAAAATCACAACCTCTAACCTGGAAAATTTCATTCTTTACTTCGAGGTATTTGCAGCAAAAGACAAATGCAACAAGTGGTTAGACAATGGTTGGACTTGATGATCTTAAAGATTTTTCCCAGCCAAAATAATTCTGTGATTCTAAGTCACAGAATCATAGAACCAGTCAGGGTTGGAATGGACTACAAGGATCATCTAGTTCCAACCCCCACTGCCATGCCCAGGGACACTCTACCCTACATCAGGCTGCCCACAGCCTCTGCCAGCCTGGCTGCAAACACCTCCAGGGTTGTGGCCCCAACCACACCGCTGGGCAACCCATTCCAGGCTCTCACCACTCTCATGCTGAACAACTTCCTCCTCACATCCAATCTGAACCTCCTCACCTCCAACTTTGCTCCATTCCCCCTCATCCTGGCACTACATGATAGCCTAAAAAGTCCCTCCCCATCTTTTTAGTACATCCCATACCATGCTGAGGGGCAGCTTTGTGTTGTGTTGCTGGAAACCTTTTTTTTTTCCCTCCATATAGAAAAAAAACATGCACCCTCCTGGGGAAGTCAAGCCAGTCTAAATACACGGTGCAGATCTCACATGACATCTGCTATGGGTTCTTGTAACTCTTGCAAGTGCAGAGAGCACAGTCAGCAGAAATGGTGTATGACCAGAGTAACCTCAGCTTCAGAGTTGAACAACCTCTGAAGTGCAACCTCAGTTATGCCTTAGGAATTAGTTCCCCCCACCCCGCCACTATAAACTTAGTTTTGATCATTGCCAGCAATATGGTCTGTAGGATATGTCTGATACAGAGCCTGGAAATGTTGCAGGCTTCCATTGTGAGGCAGCCTGGAGAATATTCTTCTGCACATGCATTACAGTCAATCTTTCTGTCTAACAAAATAGCTCTTCAGAGATATTTCCAAGTTGTTTGAAGTCAAAAGGTTCAATTAATGGACATTCCCTAAAGCAGAGCCAAGTACTGAAAATTCTTCCATCGGCTCCTGATACTACTATTTTCTTGCAGCCTACCTCTCTCCAAAGGACTTTGCATATTTCTCTCCAAAACTACTCCTTTCACTCCAGCCATATGAACACCTTCAGAGAGATACACATCCTCTCTTGTAAGATGCTCTTCTGTGGGGCTCTGACCAGTCAAATGAGGAAACTAAAGGTAGTCCTTTCACAGAAGGAGGACACATGTAAGCTAACACAATTTTCAGCCAAAAAAAAAAGAGGATTAGTATGAAGTTTCTTTCTGTTTTCCTCAGAAATGAAAATAAAGCTCCCTCAATCAGTGCTAACTAAGATAGAAGGTTTGTCTGTGCTGATTCCTTAAGTGCTTTTGAAGTTAGTCTCCATTCATTACCAGATTTCCCTTCAGAATTTGTCCTATCTTGCCTTGATTGTGAAATAGAATGGGATGTCTAGCAGTTGTTTCCTGTTTCTCCAGATGTGCTTTTGGTATTCAAGGCCTCATTTTGAATTTGAGTCAAAATTCTCGAGCGGTAAGAACAAAGTCAGAAGCTCAGAGGGATTTATTTTGCTTTACTGGTCTTATGCTTCTTGTGAGACCCCACCTGGAGTACTGTGTTCAGTAATGGGATGGAAAAAAAAGAAAAAAAATTAAATTGGACCTTCTTAAGATGGTCCTGAGGAGACCACAATAATGATCAAGGGGCTGGGACACCTCTTCTGTGAAGAAAGGCTG
Organism: Psilopogon haemacephalus; assembly: GCA_013396835.1. Classification (NCBI taxonomy): domain Eukaryota; kingdom Metazoa; phylum Chordata; class Aves; order Piciformes; family Megalaimidae; genus Psilopogon; species Psilopogon haemacephalus. Next base: position 379,285 of record VWZI01009181.1, read on the forward strand.
AGAGAGTTGGGGTTGTTCAGCCTGGAGAAGGGAAAGTTGCAGTGGCCTTTCAGTACTTGAAGCAGACCTATAAGGAGGGTGGAGGGAGCCTCTGCATCAGGGACTGTTGTGATGAACAAGGAGTAACAGCTTTAAAATGAAAGAGAGGAGATTTAGATTAGATATTAGGAAAGAACTCATTGCCATGAGGGTGGGGAGGCATTGGAACAGGTTGCTCACAGAGGTTGTGGGTTCCCCATCCCTGGAAGAGTTCAAGTCTAGACTGGATGGGGCCTTGAGCAACTCTGTTTGGTAGAAGGATCTTCAAAATGCCTTCCAATCCAAACCATTGTATGATTGATCATTATACCAACTGGTGTCAGTAGCTGGACAGCACTGAGAGAGTTTCAGCTGTGGCACAGTGAATGCTTCTAACTGTGCACTCCTCAGACCCCACCTGGAGTACTGTGTGCAGTTTTGGAGCCCCCAAAACAAAACAAGCAGGACATAGAACTGTTTGAGCCAGTAGAGAGGAGGCCACCAAGATGCTCAGAGGTCTGCAGCATCTCTGCTATGACAACAGGCTGAGGGAGTTGGGGCTCTGCAGCCTGGAAAAGAGAAGGCTTTGAGGAGACATTAGAGTAGCCTTCCAGTATCTGAGAGAGGCCTACAGGAAGGCTGGGGAGGGACTACTGACAAGGTCTTGAAATGACAGGATGAGGAAGAATGGGTTTAAACTGTCAGAGGGGAGATTTAGGCTTGATGTTAGGAGGAAGTTCTTTCCAGTGAGGGTGGAGAGACACAGGCACAGGTTACCCAGGGAAGTTGTGGCTGCTCCCTCCCTGGAGGTGTTCAAGGCCAGGTTGGACAAGACCTTGAGCGACCTGATCTAGTGGGAGGTGTCCCTGCCTATGACAGGGTTTTGGAACTGGATGAGGTTGGAAGGGACCTCAAAGCTAAACCATTCTATGATTTTACGAAAAGGTCAGCTTTCTAACCAAATGTTCAGCTTCTATTAGCACTAAACCAGTAGGGCACACAGGCATGAACTCAGCAGGCATGAACCCATCTCTGGGTGTGATGCTACCATTTTGGCCAAAACCCAGGGTACGGAGCCACACAGACACCAAGCTCAGCATATCCCGTTGCTGCGCAGTGGGATCCAGCTGCTAAAACCTCAGACAAGCAGAGGAATCCGAGGGCTCTGTGGGGGAATAAAAAGAATAGTGGGAAAATGCCAAGAGATTATTAGCTTAGCCAAAAAAAAAAAAAAAAAAATTACACACTTGCACTAGTAATTAAAGTATTTTGCATTGGATGCAGGCTTTGGCAAGTACCACTGACAAAAGATTTCACACATGCATGGGTGCGTGCAAGCACACAAGATCTTCCTCCCTCTCTCTCCCTCTCTCTCTCTCACACACACACTCCGAGACAAACAGAAAGAATGAAATAAGCCATTAAGAAATATTTCCGCATAATGCAATTATTACAGCTGTATAATTGAATGGGGAAACCATTGATCTGTAGTAGAGAGGAAATTGCTCTTTTCATTGTGCTCCTATGAATATGTGAACATTAATCTCAATCTATAATCAACGTTCATTTCAAATCTGATTGCGTGCCACTAAACACCCGTAGCTATGCTAACATTATGTTAATATGGTTCAACATCATAGCTCCCAGCTTCACAGCACAAATATTTTTCTTTGGCAATCAATAGTAATTTCAGCTGAGTGGATGGAAGTCACGTTTTAATGGTAATCTTTCCTCCGAGCCTCCAAGTGGAAACTCGACTGGTACCTTAGCGCGGCTGCAGTGCATCGCATGTAATCAGGTAAATTAACCTAAAAGAGAGAGAGAGAAAACACAGATCAGAAATAAAAAGCGGCGCCAAGAAGCTCTACGTTTTCCTGATAGATTAAAGTGCTCATTACCATGAGAGAGAGAGAGAGAGAGAGAGAGAGAGGATTTCGAGAGGGGGAACTGAATTCCCTTGGCTTGGAGCCATGGCTGAAGAGGCAGCAGGTCACAGTACGCTCGGTGCAGATGGGGGATGCCTCTGAGGAGGGGGAAGTGAGGTAATTCAGGAGGGCTGCCCTGGACTCTGCTTTGAGAGCCTGCCTGGCCTCAGGGCACCGAGGAAAAGGAGTCCAGGTTTTAACGCTGCAGTGCACTGCAGCCTTCCTGTGGGACTTTGGAAAAATCACTTACTCTGCTTGTGCTGCTCCTCCCTGGTTCTGTAAAAGGATGTAATAGTGTTGAAGATACCAGGGGTGAAGACTCTGGGGGGATGAGTTATAGGAATGGGAGCTACAGAGCTAGGATGCATTGGCTAGAGCTCTCTTGGCTTTGCTGTCTCATAGAGGTGATGTGCAGAAACTTCCATGCTCCTCTAAAATCCTAGAGCCGTAGACTGGCTAGAGTTGGAAAGTGCATTTAAATCTCATCTAGTCCAAGCCCCTTGCTTTCATCAGGAACAAGTTCACCTAGAGCCTCACACAAAGTGGCGTGGAATGGTTCCAGGGTTGGGGCATCTACCACCACTCTGGGCAACCTGGTCCAGTGTTTCTCCAGCTCCAGTGGGAAAAATTGCCTCCTTCTCTCCAGTCTGTCTCTCCCTCTTTTGATTTAAAACCATCACCCCTTCTCCTGTCACATCAGGACCTGCTAAAAAGTCTGCCCCTTTAAGTACTGTCAGGCTGATATAACTTCTCCCTGGAGCCTTCTCTTCTCTGTGTTGTATCATAAAGCTTTATTTCCTTGATGACAGCTATTTTCAGTTTTTGTTTAGGTTTTTCAGTTGTTTTGTTTTATTAGAGGGGCAAAACCACTGGCCTGAGTTCCCTAAAACCTTCCCTCTTCCTCAGTTAGAAAAGAACAGTGATTATTGTAAAATCTAGACAAAATCACTAGGTACAGAGCACTCTCACCTTCACAGTTACCAGGAGCTCTAGAAACGATCACCTCAATAAGGATATTCAGTCATAAGAAGATAACGATAGGAAAACATCTTCACTGATTTGGACCAAGTCCTACTCATCCAGATGTCCTCTCTTTTAAAGCTGCCAGACAGCAGAGTGTGAGGAAGCACAGAAGAGATCAGACACACAGAGACACTTGCCCCATAGCAGTCTCCAGGGATCTGGTGGCTCAGGCACTTTTTGAGCTGTAAATATTATCTTTACCCACAATAAAGAAGCTGTTTTGTTTGGTTTCTTTAACATTACTTCCTTTCTTTCATTTCATTTTAATTGGTGAACATGTATTTCTATCAAACCCCAGGGGATACTTTCTAACCCAGGAGGTCTTCCAACTTCTTTTTCAACACTATCAAGTCTTTTGCACCTTCAGCTTCTTCCAGCAAGCACTTCCTCAGCTCTGCTGTGTGCTGGGGTGAATTGCTTTGAATTCTACTCATTTTAAAGAAGATTTTTCAATAGCAAATATAGACTGTGGGTTGCCTTGGTAGTATTTTTTTGGTTTTTTGTTCATATTAATTTTATCCTCTACCTTGAGGCAGCTTTTAAAAAAACCTGATCTGTAAATCTGTTATCTGTCAATCTGTTTTTCCTTTGAAGTCAGGTCCCTCCTAGGTTCCTTAACAGATTTAGGTGTCTTGACTTGTGTACCCCAAAAGACTCTCCAAGCAGTGAGTCACGCAGCAACTCTTATCTGCGTTATTTCGCTTACAGCTGGATAACTTCCCAGTGTCCCATTAAGTCAGGATTACCTCCAAAGGTGTTCTCTATGGGAGGCAATCTTCTCAGTTGTTACTGCAGGGTCCTCTTGTCCAGGGTCTAGGAGAGGCCTGGACAAAACCTCTTTGATTTAGTGGCCATGCTTTAGGAGAATGGGGTAGCTTGGAATAGCTGCCATGTCTAATTTTGCAGATCTTTACAGGAGTTTCCCCTCTTTTCTCGTTCTCAAAAAGGTATTGGAAGTATCCTGCTCAGATTTACCACTGAAGAAACCAGAAGCAGAAACTTGGTCGCACACCAACAAGTTGCTTTTGTGAGAGTATCACTTTCCCCTTCTCTAGGCCACATCAGAAATCCCTCAAGCTAATTCATCCCTGCAAAGCAACCATTTTGCCTTTTCAGTCTTAATCAGGTCAGCTTGACTGTCCTTATTCAAAGCTTTCTTAGTTCTATCTCATGGTCATTTTCAGGTCCCTCCTTTCACATCCCCTTTTGCTATATAAGAGGTTATCAAAGTGTTGAAAGCATATGGGTAAGAATCAAGGGACATGCAAACATGAATGACACTGTTGAGAGCATTTACTACAGGCCATCATACAAAGAAGTAACTGTGGATGAGGCCTTCTAGAGACAACTGAAAGCATCCTTAAGAACAAGTGCTCTGGTGCTTGTGGGTGACTGCTGTTGATTGGAAAGACCACACAGCCAAGAATAAACTGTCTAAAAGACTCCTGCTATGCACTGAAGACAATTTTCTCCTGCAGGTTGTTGAAGAACCAATGAGGAGAAGAATGATGCTGGACCTTGTATTAACAAACAATGAAGGTCTGGTTGTAGATGTTAAGGCTTGGGGGTAACCCTGGCTGTCAGGATTTAGTATCACTATGTCAGGGTTTAGTATCACTATAGGAAGAAGCAAGGTGAGAAGTAAAATTTTAACCCTGGGCTTTAAGAGTGCTAAGTTTACCCTCTTCCAAACTCTATTTGGAAGTATCCAGTGGACTGGGGCTTTACAAGGAAAGGGGGCCCATAAGAGCAGGTTAATACTCAAACATTTACCTCCTCCAGGCTCAAGGAAAATGGATTCCCTTGAGGAAAAAAAAAAAAAAAAAGAAAAAAAAAAGAACCAGTAAGGGAGGCAGAAGACCTGCATGGATAAGCAGGGAAATCTTGGGAAAACGCAAGAAGAAAAAGGAGGCTTACAATACATAGGAAAACAGGTCTGGACAACTGGGAGGATTATAGAAATTTTATCAGAGAATGAAGAGAAGTGACAAGAAAGGCCAAGGCCCTGTTGGGGCTGAGTCTTGGCAGGGAGGTGCTAAGAAGGGCTTTTTCAAGTGCAAAAGGTGGGTCCACCACTGAACAATGTGGGAGAGATGATAGCTGAAGATGCAGAGATGGCAGAATTGCTGAATGCCTTCTTTGCCTCAGTCTTTACTGCTAAGACCAGCCCTCAGGAACCTCAGCCTCTGGAAGCAAGGGAGCAGAACTGGAGAGAAGAGGACTGGGTAGGCATCAGGCAGATGGGGTCAATCTCTTTTTGCTGGTCAGCAGCAATAAGGATCAATGGCTACAAACTGGAACAAAGAAGGTTTCACCTCAACAAGAGGAGAAACTTCTTTACAGTGAGGGTGATGGAGCACTGGAGCAGGCTGCCCAGAGAGGTTGTGGAGTCTCTTTCTCTGGAGACTTTCAAAACCCACCTGGATGTGTTCCTGAGCAAACTAGCATAGGTGATCCTGCTTTGGCAGGAAGGTTGGGCTATAGCTCTGGAGGTCACTTCCAACTTATCAGGTTCTGTGATTCTTTGAAGGAGCAATGGATACAAAGTGGAACAAAGAAGGTTTCACCTCAACATGAGGAGAAAATTCTTACAGTGAGGGTGATGCAGCACTGGAACAAGCTGCCCAGAGAGGTTGTGGAGTCTCCTTCTCTGGAGACTTTCAAAATCTGCCTGGATGCATTCCTGCATGAACTACCTTGGGTGATCCTGCCTTGGCAGGGAGGTTGGAATTGATGACCTCTGGAGGTCCCCTCCAGCTTCTAAGGTTCTTTGATTCTACATACTATAAGAATAGCATAACCCCTTGGTAAGCTGCTATTATTAAGGTGTCCAGCCAGACTGTGGCTGAATCAAGAGTGCTTTTCCACTGCCTGGATGGAAAGTGTGTTGGAATATGGGACTTAAATCCATCTTCGAGAACTTGGGTATTTTTAAGGTAGGTCCTTAAAAATAATGTTATTTCAAAATTGAAAGAACATACTTGCATGAAGAGTGAGGCTGCAGAAAAAAAAAAAAAAAGTCCCTTTTCTCCCCTAAGCTAAGCCAGAGTTTCAGCTGGCCTCTGGCTTTCCCCAAGATCAGGAAGCTGAAAATGTGCTTGAGAGCCAACTCTCTCCCTTCTCCTATTTGATTTCTTTGCCCAAGTCACTGTGGGCCTGACCTTGTGGCCTCTTGGCTCTAAAAATGGATATTGCACTGCCCAAGTGGCTCTGGTGAAGCGCAGAATTGGAAATGCAGTGTTTGTAGTTGCAATGATTTGCAGAGCAGGTGGGTCTTTAGAAACTGAAAAAAACCTGGCTACCATCACCTCAGTGTCTTCTCTATGGGGTCCAAAGGAAAGGGCCAATACCTCCTACTTGCTACAGATGATTCAAGTTTTCTAACTAATGGGCTAAATTCCTGCTGATGTACACTGGACTAGCTCTGCTTGAAATGAATGGAGCTCAGCTGTCCCACGTGCTGACTTCAGATTCCTTTCGTTGTCTTTGAGCATGGGCACAGTGAAAACTGCAGCATTACAAGTCCCTTGAATGCTGTGGATGACAATCCATGCCATTCCTTGCCCCTTTGGAGCCAAGTAAAGTTGTCTCAAGATTATGAGCCTGGGAAGTTTAGAGCAATTTTGACTGGATCAGAGGTTATAGCCTCCGCTTTTTAACATTCTGCTTTTATTTGCAGGCTATGAAGTGTAATAGTTCACCATTTTGGTTTAAGTATCACAATAAAAGTCAGTGAGATGGAACAGGCAATAAGCAGGCGTTTTACATCAGTGCTGCTGAGACAGAGTGCTTAAGTCTTCATTAACCTACGGAGGAAGGAGTTGCAGAACAGGCACTTGAAATAAACCACCACGGATGAGGCTTGGATCTCTTCTGGATCTGTGCAGGCATTAAAACCATCACCTCTTGTCCTGTTGCAACAGAGCCTGATAAATAGTCTATCCCCACCTTTCTTATAGGCCCAGTTTAAATATTGGAAAGCCTCAAGAAGGTCTTTCTGGAGCCACCTTTTCTCCAGGCTGAACAATTCTCTCGGTCTGTCCTCACAACAGAGAACTTCCAGCCCTTAAATCACCTCCGTGGCCACCTCCAGACCCACTCCAACTGGTCCATTTAAATATTGGAAATTATCAAGAAGGTCTTTCTGGAGCCACCTCTTCTCCAGGCTGAACAATTCTCTCAGCCTGTCCTCACAACAGAGAACTTCCAGCCCTTGTATCACCTTCGTGGCCACTTCCAGACTCACTCCAACTGGTCCATGTCTTTCTTGCACTTTGTGATGGTTTGAACTAATTGAAGGATTTGAATGAAAAATTAAACTACAGGCTGAGAAAGGAAAACATTCCAGTGTCTCCTTCACTCACTTGTTTACTGAAATGGTATAAAAACCAAAACAAAGGTAACTCAGAGTGCTTTGCACTGTGGATGCTGCTGCATCTCTCTCCCTCCTTCTTAGCTGGATCTAAATAACTTCACTGACTACTTTCCTGCTGCTAACTCTGCTGGCTGATCTACCTGTGCATATCTGGCACATAAGACAGAGAGATAAGATTGGGAAGTGGGGGGAAAATGGCAGGGTGGTTGGAAAGTCCTCTTAAGGATTCTGTCTCTGGAAGCACTGTGGAGTTTCTGTATTGCCTTTTCACTGTGTATATCTGTAAATATCTGTTATATATTGTAAATATCTGCTTGTATGTTGTGCAAAGCTGTGAATATAGAGCATAATTTCCCTAACTTCCAGCTGACTGACTTCCAGCCTGGGTTATTTCAAAGTGTGTGTGGGGGACACACTCCCAAACCACCACACACTTTCCCTGATGTCTTCTGGAGCCCTGTGTAAGATTTCAGCCTCATTTTGTGAAGGAGAAACCACACTTTGCCAGCATCCCAGAATCAGGAGAGCCCAGCTGTTTACCATTCTCCTGAACCCTGCCTTCTCCCTGGTCCCAGAAGTGCAGCATCCAGCCCTAGACCTTACCTGACATGCTTTTTTTTTTTTGCTACTTCTTCAGAAAGACTTGAGACTGCCTCTATTTACTTTTCAGTATGGTGAAGATTGTTTGCCTTACCTAGGGGAAACACAATGTAGAAATGCTGAAAATTTACTGGTTTGGCTTATTGCTTAAAATTGCTTTTGCAGTTCAGGGCTAGAGCTTACAGTGCCATACATGTATCTCCTCCTTGCTCTGGGTTTTGCAATGTATGAGTACTTCCAACATCTTTTGCAATCTCTGCAGGATCTCTCTGTCTGTTGGGCTTCTGTCTGAAACCCAGGACAACCAAGACAAACTTTCCAAAACAGAGTGTGCTTGTGATTCACTTTCCCCCCATTCTCACCCTAAATTTGCCCTTTTTCCAGACAAGTCAAACACTTGCTTCTGAATGCCAGAGTACGATAATTGTAGTTTTGTTTCCTAAGATCAACCTGGGAAGAAAAAATACACAAGGAAAACATCTCTATTAAAATAGGTGGATCTACCTGTCTCCCTCAGTTATTTCACTGTAGGAAAACACAAAATAATTAGGCAGTTGTAGAGTGAAAGTCAGGGTTTACATTTTTGCAGCTTTGTTGCATGCTTCTCAAGCTACTTACTTACATGGGGAAGTTCAAAGATACCTCCCTGTTATTTCAAGTTCTCCTTTTCTGTGGCATTATACAGAAAAGGGCAACTGTTTCCTCAGCCTGTATTGCCAAGTGAAGATTTGCACCTAGGTGTAAATGAAGTGGAAGCAATGTATTCACTTCAGTGTAAGTGAACCTGGGCTGCTTACCTACACAGTGAGGCCACATCCAATGGATGGATACTCAAATCATGGCTTCAAGTCCCTCATCTTACCAAAGACACATACAAAGATAATTAGGGGACTAGAACACCTCTCTTATGAAGAAAGTCTGAGGGATTTGGGACTTTTTAGCCTGGAGAAGGCTAAGGCATTCACTCTCAGGATGATGGGACCAGACTATTTTTCAGCAGTGGCCAATGATAGGACAAAAAGTAATGGCCACAAACTTGAACATAGGAAGTTTCATCTAAACGTGGGGACAAACTTCTTCACTCTGAGGGCTGTAGAGCACTGGAACAGGCTGCCCAGAGAGGTAGTGGAGTCTCCATCTCTTGGATAATTCAGAATCTGCCTGGATGCTGTCCTGGGCAACCTGCTATAGGCAAACCTCCTCTGGTAGGGGATTTGGAATAGATGATCCCAAGAGGTCTCTTCCAACCCCTATCATTCTGTGAGTCTCTGATTTGCATGACAGAAGACACATGTTAATGCTAAGAAAGAGTCAGGGTAAGTACTTGAAAGCATTTTCATGCTACCACTGTGAATATAATATAAGTAACTAAGACAAATGGTTAGTTATAAGTAATAAACAGAGGCAGATAGGTGAGTGCTTCATAAAGGTCAGATGTTTCTTCCATGAGCTTTCCTGGTGTGCTAAGCAGGCTGTGTGTGATTTTAGTGGACTACCAAAATTTGTGTGAGAAACAGAACAAGTCACTGAGATCTTACCTAATACTGTATTTGTATTTTTATGAGTCCCAAATCCTGTATATCCTTGTCCTGAGAGGCAAAGTTGTGCTAAAGCTGTGCTGAACTCAGTATGGTTTTTAGCAGAGACTTAGTGAAGCACTTTGAGTACCCAGCTAGTGACTCAGTGTAAATCTCATACACTACTTGGAGATAAAATCTAAAATAAAAGTGCTTTTTAACTCCCCCCTTTTTTTTCCTCCATGGCTACTGTTATCCTATGAGAAAGGGCTGCCTGAGTATTTAACTGTTGATCAACTCCTAAGCAAAGAATCAAAACAAAGCAGAAAAAAACAGTCCCCAGGAGTGTATGACCACTGAAGTCTTCCCTGCCTTTGCCCTGATCTTGTTTTCCCCCTTCAAACAGCTGCAAATCTTCATGATCTTTCTCCTTGTCCACTGACTCTGCTAGAGGCAAGTGAGCAGGAACATGCACAAATATTCAACTCTAGAGAGAGAGAAAAATGCTGAAAGAATCCTTGTCTGCACCCCAGCCCCTGTATACTCTTACCCTTCTCCATGCAGCCACACCAGTGCTAAGACATGCAGAGGCTTTATCTGAAGTCTTTTTAGATCCCTGTTTCCTTGCAGGACTTAAGCAAGTGAGAGTTTTATAAGGGGCTGATCAAGGATTAATAGAAACCTCCTGTTATTCCCATCTCAAATAGCAGCATCTAATTCTATCCACCAGGTTTTGGAAAAAGGACACTGGCCCTTTCAGAATATTATTTAATTCCCTCTATTTTTTTTTTCTCCAGATGAAAAAGGCTAAACTCCTTAAGAAGTGTGTAGCAACACCAAGTTGGCACCATCCAGCTTGTTCCTGGGACGCCTCCTGTAGATGTGAGGGCACATTGGATTCACTGGGAGTCTGACCAGCATCACAGGGAGGTTGCATTTGTCCTACCCAGGGACATGGCTGAGCTCTCCACGTGCTCCTCTCTGCTCTCAGGGGCATTGCCTGTGCAAATCTGAGGCAAGGAATGACGTGTTGGGTACAAACTACATCTACAGCTGCAAGAATCGGAAGGCAAACAGAAACTAAATGAAGCTTTACATTCTTCAAGAACTGAGACTCTAGAGCACTGGGTCTATGCCACTTTGCTGTTTGTTTTTGTGACAAGGTTACTCTTTCTCTGTGTCAAAGGGATTTTTATCGCTGCCTTTTAAGGAAGTGGGACTTCAAATAATAGTAGGCTGTTCCCTTTAATCATAGAATCAGTCAGGGTTGGAAGGCACCACAAGGATCATCTAGTTCCAACCCCCCTGCCATGCCCAGGGACACCCTACCCTAGATCAGGCTGCCCACAGCCTCTGCCAGCCTGGCTGCAAACACCTCCAGGGATGTGGCCCCAACCACCTCCATGGGCAACCCATTCCAGGCTCTCACCACTCTCATGCTCAACAACTTCCTCCTCATATCCACTCTGAATCTCCCCACCTCCAGCTCTGCTCCATTCCCCCCACTCCTGGCACTCCCTGACAGCCTCAAAAGTCCCTCCCCAGCTTTTTTGTAGCCCACTTCAGATGCTGGAAGGCCACCAGAAGGTCCCCTGGGAGCCTCCTCTTCTGCAGCCTGCACAGCCCCAACTCTTTCAGGCTGTGCTCACAGCAGAGGTGCTGCAGCCCTCTGAGCATCCTCATGGGCCTTCTCTGGACACCTCCAGCATGTCCACATCCCTCTTGTCCCAGGAGCTCCAGAACTGGATGCAGTACTCCAGGTGGGGTCTCAGCAGAGCAGAGCAGAAGGGAAGAATCACTTCCCTCGACCTGCTGGCCACACTTCTCCTGCTGCAGTCCAGGCTCTGCTTGGCTTCTGGGCTGCAAATTCACACTGCTGGCTCATGTTGAGCTTCTCCTCCACCAGCAGCACCTTCAAGTCCCTCTCCGCAGGGCTGCTCTCCAAATCCTATTTGATTTCACTGTATGAGAGGCAACACATCATACAGAGAGTCAAAAGAACATAAGAACCACTAATTTTTCATCATATTAGACATCTGTAGGCCTTCAAGGCTTCACCTAAATACCTGGTAGCCAGAAATTCTAAAGCTACTTCAATGTTTTGGCATTTAACACCTGGGGAGTCTCAGTGGTAGGGTTTGAAGACAAGCAGGACTGCTAAAGCGGTGACCCAATCACGTAGTGATAGAGGAATTAAAAATCCCTTACAAGTTGCTGAGGACATTGTGTACATTTTAATCACCACTTAGATGATCTGCACAGTGAGCACAGACAGTTCCTTACCCGTATGATTTCTCTCTGAGAGAGCTGCTGTGCCTTTAACTGTGTGTGACAGCTCCTTAGCCACCGTGCCCCTCAACAGAGGTTCATTTCCTTCCCCTGGGACTTCACTCAGAGTAATTGTCCCCAGTAATAATCAATAAATCCAAATTATCCTGAATAAAGCCAGATTTATTTAAGACGCCGTAACAAATGGAAAAGCAGAAAGAAAATCCATGTAAATGCAATTTGAAGAGAGCAGGTTTGTCTGAGGCTATAGACCACACGGTAAGCACTCCAGCTGGCCAGGATGCTTTATAACGTTATGTAGAGACTCACTCATTAACTCTTCATATTTAGGAAAGTAGATTTCTGACCTGGGAAGACCACAGGCTGCACAGGACCCTCTCTTGTGGAAAAAAAAAACAACCTTCTGTTAAAAATAATTACTTAGCTCTCTACCTTCTTAACCTGCCAAGTAAGTAAGTACTGAAGATGGATGCAGATTTCACTGGAAAGCTTTTTGGACCATGCCACTCTGGAACTTCTCATGGAAATACCTTAAAGATTTTTTTTCTTCAGATAAGAGGCCACCACAATATTCTCTGGAATCGTCTATTGGCACATCAGTCTTTGGTCTCTAATGACACAAGGATCAAATTAATCCAAAACTTTTTTTTTTTTTTTTAACATCAGAGTTCCTGCCCATAGCTTAGAAAATAAAAGGTCTTTCTTGTTTTTCCACCAACTGGCTTTTATTTCCATGTTCCTAGAAGACAGGTTTTCAGAGGCTGTGATTTCAAAATGCCATTTTCCTGGGACTGCTGCCTAACAGTTCTGCTTCTCTGTTTCTCCTAGAACAACACTGCTGAGGCTCTCTTCCTCCAGCTGGTTAAGAGTTTGTACCTACAATTTGTCTGTTCTGCTTGGACTCCATCTCCCTCACTGAACATGCAATCATAGCAACACAAATGGCATTGCTCTACCCCTGGACCACTCCCTCAGTTACTTTTCCCCCTGACTCTCCCCTTCACAAGAAGTACATAGAACTGTTGGAGAGAGTCCAGAGGAGGACCATGAAGATGCTCAGAAGGCTGCAGCAGCTCTGCTATAAGGAGAGGCTGAGGGAGTTGGGGCTCTGCAGCCTGGAGAAGAGAAGGCTTCCAGGAGACTTTATAGTGGCCTTCCAATATCTGAAGGGGGCTTACAGGAGGGCTGGGGAGGGACTATTCACAAGGTCTTGTAATGACAGGACAAGGAGGAATGGGTTTGAAGTGGCAGAGGGGAGATTTAAACAGGATGTTAGGAGGAAGTTGTTTGCAGTGAGGGTGGTGAGACACTGTCACAGGTTGCCCAGGGAGGTTGTGGCTGCTCCCTCCCTGGAGGTGCTCAAGGCCAGGTTGGACGAGACCTTGAGTGACCTGTTCTAGTGGGAGATGTCCCCACCTATGGCAGGGGGGTGGGACTGGAGGGTCTTTGAGGGCTCTTCCAACCTAAACCATTCTATGATTCTATTTAGCTTCGTGTGTCTCTTCTCTCTCAAGCACAGTGAAATCCTCCAGCATTCAGAAATTAAAGGCAGCTTTTGGTGCATTTATACTTCCATGGATTGGGAATTCACAGCCTAATTTTCAAGGCTTTCCAAGTAAGGTGAGAGTGCTGCAATGCCACTCTCAAGTAACCTCTGCTGGAGTCCTCATGTTCAGCTGCTGTATTTCAATGAATTCCAATGGCTACTTAGTTGGAAAGGGAGGCTTCGAACTTTGGTGTTTTAAATGTAATTTTTTTAGTTGGTTGGTTTGTTCTGTCCTGTTATAGCTTACTGTAGTGCTCAAGCAAGTCATTTGATGAACTTTGGGAAACCAATTTTATTTTATAGGTTTGTGCCTTGAAGTTGAGGTCCCGTGTGGATTGTGCACCAAGGTATCAGCGCATGCTGCAGCCTTTCCCTCTCCTCTGAAAACTTTTAGGGCCTTAATAACTTGGAGAACCATTCCTCTGCCAAAATGCAGTTAAACTTAGCCAACTGTTTCAAAAGTTTAACGTGCTGGTGCACATGCCCAGAGCATGAGTGTGTAAACCTTACCCCCTCAGAGAACGCAGCTAAAAGGAAATTGGTCTCTAAAGCTGAAATTGATAAAAGAACTCAGCATTTTTTTAACGGAGCAAATCAAGGCTCCTCTTATCATGTTCCTGCCCTATTTGCAAAACAACTTCCAGTGACCCACGTCCTCATATTTGCTGGTGTCCCTGAATGCAAGATTGTGGCAAGCCATGGAGTATACCCCAAAATAGCTGCAGATGCAGATAATTCCTCCTCCAAAAACTTTGTTTGACCAGATCGTTGTGCAGTTCTCAATGTGTGCATTTAGAGTTTGTGGGCAGCTTTTAGCATGCACACAATTCTCCACAGACACATTCCTTCTCACGCCTGACCGTGATTTTAAGCTGTTTTCCTCTTAACATGGACCTATTCCCAGTGCATTTCAACAACATATTTAGCATGCCATTAATTCTTTTTAATTTTTTTTTTTTTTGCTTTCAAATCTCATTCATCCAATAAGCCTGGCAGCTCTGACTATAACTAATTTCCTTCTCGTTACCAGTCCTTTAAAAGAGAGCAAGTAGACATCCTCAGGATTTCATTACCTTTCTTCCTTTCCATTATGAATTTCCTACTTTGTCCGAAAAATAACCCACAAAAAAAAAACAAACCAAAAACCACCCAACTCATGGAGATTGTTGTTCACAGTCCACATCCCACTGACAGAGAGAGAGATAATAAACCCGTGATGCTCAAATTGAATCAAATGCTGTCATTGTGTTGCAGATAATTGAACATATTTTTAGAGTCCTCCTCTCTGGAGTTATTTTGTTTTTCTGTTGAGTCATCCTCTGCAAAGGCTTTTTTTTTTTTTAATTTGGGAGCTGGGGGAGCAGTTGGCTGCAATGGTGATCATAAAGCCAGAGCAAATTACTGGGCCCAAAGGTATGCAGAATATGACCTTTTTTTTTTTCCTTTCCTTTTCTTTTTTTTTTTCTAAAAATTGATCTTCCCTCACTACCTACCATCAGTCTTGTAGATTCAGCAGAAAGACAGTGGAGGCTATGAATCAAAGCCCATTAACTTCTTAGAGGTGGGCTTCAGCAGCTGCTTCATTTCAAAGATTGTGTGGCTCTGCATCAGGATGTGCACAAAAGCAGGGCTGGGCTTAAGACTGGACCTCACATTTTCACAGTTTGCATCATTTCTTCCTTTTCTTTTCAGTCTGTTCATCTCTCATGCTTCAGCCTTGCTCATATCTGAAGGGAGCCTACAGAAAACCTGGGGAGAGACTTTTTAGGCTCTCAGGGAGTGACAGGACTAGGGGGAATGGAGCAAAGCTGGAAGTGGAGAGATTCAGATTGGATGTGAGGAGGAAGTTGTTCAGTATGAGAGTGATGAGAGCCTGGAATGGGTTGCCCAGGGAGGTGTTTGGGGCCACATCCCTGGAGGTGTTTTTGGCCAGGCTGGCAGAGGCTGTGGGCAGCCTGAGCTAGGGTAGGGTGTCCCTGGGCATGGCAGGGGGGTTGGAACTGGATGATCCTTGTGGTCCCTTCCAACCCTGACTGATTCTGTGATTCTAGGATTCTATGATTTAGCCCCCCAATGGCTGCTAACAGCTCAGTTTCTGGTACATCAGGCACACCAGAAAGGGCTAACATTGCCTTTGCTGCTTTTCTTAGCTTTTACCATATTGTGGCAAGGAAGGTTTAGCCCCATCCTTACCCCCATGTTCTGCTATGTGTTAGTATCATCAGAGACTTTAACAATCAGCTTTGTTTCTTGTTTTTAACTTCCCTGAGAAGATGTGCAATTTGGCTTGTTGGCTCCTTTCCCATCTTTTAATAGAGTGGCCTTTGGAAGTGGAGTCAGAAACAAAGGTTCATCGTACCAGGCACAGCTGAGATCTGTTCAGTTGTATATCTTCCACAGCGGGGAAGCTGATTCGTTGGAATCAAATTTGCCAGAGTGAAAGGGTGAGTCTCAGTTTAATTTTTTTTTTATTTTTAGGTGTTTCACAAGGATTGGCTTTAATTGCCAAACCCTCCCTTCTGCCTTATCTTTTAAATGAAGAGTCTAGCTTTTGTTCCAAAATGATTCTTTGCATTTTAAAAATTGCCCTTTGATTTTAGTAGAAGATTTTACTTGTTCATTTGCCAGAGCCTGCATTAGGGGGAGACTTCAGTTTGTGTCAGTGTTTGAAGAGAGGTTCTTTTTAATATTGTCATCCTAGTTTTGGACAGGAAAATATTTCAAAGCTCAAACTCTGATGGCATGGAAAACACTTGCCTTCCACTTCACTCTTTTGAATAACTGCCTGTGTTGAAATACTATTCTGCTTCTTTTTTTTTTTTTTTTTTTTTTTTTTTTCCCCTAGTACCCATCAATAATTCATTACATTGTTAGGAAATGGATAAAGCTCGAATAAATCATTTACTGTAGTATTTTCCAAATTCGTATCAATGTGAGCTTGAGTGTGTGTGATACAGAAGGTGATTACCATTTTCATCAAGTAAGAGAAGCAGACAAACTGCAAAAAACATTCAGTAACTGATACATCCTTGGAAATGCAGCTTTCTGCCTCCCTGGACAGGGCACAAGCCAAGTCACTAGAAACCATAAGCATACAGACCCAAACACTGTTTGATGAGCTGCATATGACTGGGCTAGGAGTAGCTAGAGGATGTAAAGATTGTCTAGGAGTGATAGATGCTTTTTCCTCTGAAATATTAAGTGCAGCCTCTGACACTGCACATGATCATCTAAAGCAAGCCTTTTTCTGCTGCTCACACACTTCAACTCACAAATATCAGAGGGCTGCAGCAGCTCTGCTATGAGGACAGGCTGAGAAAGTTGGGGCTTTTCAGCCTGCAGAAGAGAAGGCTTCCAGGAGACCTTATAGTAGCCTTTCAATATATGAAGGGGGCCTACAGAAGGGCTGAGGAGGGACTACTGTCAAGATCTTGTAATGACAGGACAAGGGGTAATGGGTTTAAACTGGCAGAGGGGAGATTTAAACAGGGTGTTAAGAAGTTCTTCGCAGTGAGGGTGGTGAGACACAGGCACAGGTTGCCCATGGAGGTTGTGACTGCTCCCTCGCTGGAGGTGTTCAAAGCCAGGCTGGATGAGGCCTTGAGCAACTTATTCTAGTGGGAGGTGTCCCTGCCTACAGTGGGAGGTTGGAACTGGATGATCTTTGAGGTCCCTTCCAACCTAAAGCACACTATGATTCTATGATAATATGGAACACTTCTTTTAATAAAGCTCCTGGCTGGATCCCCAGCATGGAATTGCACCTCTTTAAGTCCAACAGTCAGCAACATTAATCAGCTAAGTAAAAACTGTGCAGGTGCTGCAAGGGTTTGCTGACGGGGAAATGCAGGCTGGAACAGCTTACAACCTGCGGAGACCTAAACTGGGACCTGAATGTGAAAGGCTCTGTAATATCCCCTCTCCTGCTTAGTTCCCCCACCTTGCAGTCTTCATGAAGGAAGACTGTAAGACCTTCCAAACATGCAGGCTCTGCCCATAAAACCAACCTAGTCTGCATCCAGCTATTGCTCAGGGACAGCACCAGGACGGGGAACAACATGGAATGGGTGAGCACTTAGGCATTGCAGAGGGAGGTAAACTGAGCCTGGCTGCTTAACTCCGAGTCAAGTTTAATTGCTACGAAGTAGGACTAAGGGGAGTAGTTAGCTTCTCGGCTGGAGCTATCAGGAAAAGCAGCTACTGACTCAGCTTATTTAAAACTGCCTCAGGACCATGTGGGCTGTAAGGCAGAGGTGCTCACTTTAAGAATACTTTGGCCATGGAAATCCATTCCTGCTTGATTTATAGGAATATGGAACAGGTAGTGGTGTGACAATCCAAATCGTATCCCTTCCGCGCCCTCTCTCCAGCTCCTACATTATGCTAATGGTATTAATAAGGATTAATGTAGGCTCGAAGGAATTAGGAAGGCATTCCGTATGTCAGCCCTTCAGCAAAGCCATGCCTTGCATTCATCACCCCTGAAAACCTCCTTCAGCTACAAAAAAAATTATTAAAGAAAAATCTAAACAAACAAAGAATCTGAGCACCAACAACCAAAAAAAAAACCAAATACCCTTCTGGGAGCTGAGGGCTGGTGGAAGAAGGCTTCTCAAGCTGAAAGGACCCCAAACTGAAGCAGAGTGAGAGAGGCAGCTCAGCGCTGCTCGGCATACTAACGCTATTTGAGTGGAGCTGGCAGGGCTGGCTGCACCCCAGTGCCAGCACCACGCTCTGACGTCTGATCCAGCTGGCAAAAGGAGCTGCAGGAACGCTGCCTTCTCACTCAGCAGATCTGCTCTTAATTACCTGCCTGGAAATCAGGATTCATTTCAGGAGTCTGTGGAGCTGGACACTGTGCAGGCTGCAATACCTGCAAGCCGAATTTCTCCTCTCCGTGTATGCTCATCTTTCAGCTGCTGTTGCCATCCTTTCCTCCCAAATTCTACATTTTGCTTCACAATTTGTAACTAAAATAACCTTGAGACTATTTAGCTTGGGTTGAAGTACAACTGGTACCACAAGCAAGTTTTTTGGCTGTAACAGAAGGGCAAAGCCACCATCTCCCAGCTGCAGTTTGGGGCCAGATGCTGCTTTGCAGACTCTAGTACTGAGGTACCACAATGAGTAGAAATGCCATGGTGTGGCATTCTGCATATATGAGAGATATGACTGAGGGCAGTTCTTCTGAGGAGAAAAGAAAAATAACCCCCAAACTTGATATATACACAGTTTAAAGGGCTCTTGACAAGATTAACTGTAGATATTAACAGTCTCTATTCCAACTTCTGGCTCCTGAGAGAAGAGCTTTTGGTACATTCATTGTTAAGCAGAATAAACCAGTCTGTCAAACACCAAAGAGCTCAGAGTAGGGAGGAGCAAGGTCCAAGTCCACATCTTTGGTTTCTAGTTGTAGTTAGATGGTGTTAAAATGATCATCCCCTGTGAAACAAGGTCAATTCAACAGTAGCAGCCTGGCTGCAGAGCACTCCCATATGCCCAGCTATTAATCATCCCATTTCACAAGTTGTACCAACTAGCTTAACTCTGGAAATATCATTAAGAAGTAGCTAAGTGTTAAATTGCCAAGAATTTCCAGAATAAGGAGGGAAAGGGAAGAAGAATGAAAAAGAGCAACCTCCTTTTTTTAAAAAAAAAAACCCCTCTCTTTTTTTTTTCTTTTTTTTTTTTGGTCCTCCAGCCAGGTGGAATTAGGGCAATTGTTCACTTGCAAATACTAAGGAGATTAATGAGGTCCAGAGGCAGAACCATGAGAAAATAGAAATGTAGAAAGGCAGAGTTTCCAAAAATACAACCACCATGATACCGTAGGGATGGATCAGTTTGAACGTTTCATCTCACAGCCTGGCTGGGCAGGCTGCCTCAAGTTCTTAGCTTATTAAAAACCTGAACCCTTTTTTCTTGGCTCTCCTAGGCCAACCCCTGTGCAACCAGAGCTCACACTCACAGACTTGCCTGTCTCTACCTACAGAGTCATAGCTCCCAACTCTGCCAACTGTTTAAGAACGAATTTAAACTCATGGAAATGTTTGGGGCTGTTACATTTGCATTTCTTTGGTGAGCTCACTTTGTGCACCATTAACATTGTGCAACATTCTCTCAGTTTGATGAGAGAGGAAGGACTGAGAGGCTGCAGTGATTAAACTGGGGACTCAGATGTAGATCTGGGCTTCCTGATTTAGAGCACTTTACTGAGGTATGCTGTGAACCCCACAGGATAGAGAGGGAGTCTTAACTCATCCTACTGCAAATGCAGGCTTTTGGCTTTAATGCTTGCAATTGATTCATGATCTTAAAGGTCTTTTCCAGACTAAAAGATTCTAAGATTCTCTGGTTCTATGACTGGCATGTCTGAAACTGCAGAGCATGAAGTCCTGGTCTTCTTCTCTAAGTATCTTCAGATTCCAAGATTGCATCTCCAAACTTTATTCCTGCCTGTGTTGGAAAGTGTACAGTGTTCAGCTGCACATCACATTTCAGCCTCTCATGGTATAACATGAGGACAAAAAGCTCTCTTGCAAAGGCTTATGCCACACTTGCTTGCAAAGTTCTTTCCCAGCAGCAAAGATGATATGCAAAAGAAGGCAGCAGCAATACACCTGCTCATGGTCACCTGTCAGGAAAGGCATGAGAAGGCTTTAACTTGTATACCTGCCTGGCAAGGGAGCTGATTCTGCCCCTTTACTCTGCTGTCCAGGACCCCACCTGGAGTGCTGTGTGCAGATCTGGATGCCCCACCACAAGAAGGACATGGAACTGTTTGAACCAGTCCAGAGGAGGCCACCAAGATGCTCAGAGGGCTGCAGTAGCTCTGCTGTGAGGACAGGCTGAGAGAGTTGGGGCTCTGCAGCGTGGAGAAGAGAAGGCTTCCAGGAGACTTTATAGTAGCCTTCCAGTATCTGAAGGGGGCCTACAGGGGAGAGACTATTCACTAGGGGAGGGACTATTCACCAGGTCTTGTAATAACAGGATGAGGAGGAATGGGTTGAATCTGGCAGAAGGGATGTTGGGAAGAAGTTCTTTAGAGTGACGGTGGTGAGACACTGGAGCAGGTTGCCCAAGGAGGTTGTGGCTGCTCCCTCCTTGAAGGTGTTGAAGGCCAGGTTGGACAAGACCTTGAGCGACCTGTTCTAGTGGGAGGTGTCCCTGCCTATGGCACAGGGGGTTGGAACTGGATGACTTTTGAGGTCCCTTCCAACCTAAACCATTCTATGATTCTTTAATACTTGTACACACATCACAGTGTAAAATGTTAGGAGGCATTTGCTGCCCTCTTGAAGTTGCCAGAGACCTAAAAGGCTGTTCTGTCAGGCCACTGGTACAGGAATATGTGCAGCAGAGTTACACACAGGTTGTGGGTCCATCTCTCCCAATGGCCTATGGTCCTTAGTCTTACAGTTGCATGTGTTGAAGGAATAGGGAGAGGGACTTAGGAAATAGTGTCTTTATTTTTATGCATTTTATCTTTTGGGTGTTGCTTTGAACAATTCTTGTTTTGATAGCAAATCCAAGATGAGCTTTTTAAAGGAGGAAACACTGTTTAGAAGCACTGCTTTAAACCATTACCAATGACCAAAGTGAACTTCGCTGTAGTAGTGAAGCCTTGAAAGCTCAGGAGGCAGCTACTAGAAAACAGCTTCAGTGCCCAGTGCATGGGACAGTTAAATTTAAAGTAGCTTAAACGCCTCTTGTGTTTCACCTGCTCTTGCTGCCACACACGGATCTTGTCGCTTTAAATCTTCATTTGGCAATTTTCTGTTCCCTAACTGTAGGGTATATACTTGGATCCACACAAGTATAACGTTCTGACAGCTGTTTCCTTTGCTAGCAGTTTATTTAAGCACGTTATTTGGTGCAATTTAGGCCTCATTCAGAACTGCTTCAAAAACTTCTAAAAGACTCATTTCTCCCCTCCCCTCTTGTCTGTCTGTCTGATACCACTGCAGTTATCTGAGCTCCCGGCTCACAGCATCATTTCAGCCACAGTTAATCAAACTCAAAGAGGAAAAGCATATGCTTTCAGGCTAGATTTAACCTTTATATGGCTGCCAGAAAATCTTTGGACATGGAAAGAAACATGAAGAAAATGCTTCTGGTGAGAATAGCAGGAATGTATCACTTTCATTTATAAGGGCTGCTCCAGAGCTTGGGTTATAGGGAGCAAATTAACTGATTTGAGTGAAATATGCTTTGGGTTTAAAATTCTGTGGGGAATTCTTTTTACTTTATGCACTAGCCCCCTGGAGCTCTGAGACATGCTTTCAGAGCTGCAGATGTCCTCAGGTACCTAACTCCTCTTGAAAACAGTGAGAATTCAGTTCCTCAGCACAGTGAGCAAGGAGGTTATATGGAGAGAGAAGTGATCTTACAGGAGCAGATGGAAAGAGGGATGTTATCTGCAGGGCACTGCAGAGGTTTCTGTGATGGAAGAGATGGCAAAGGTGTCCCTTGTCTGACCAAGTACTAGGATCCAGCAGAGTGCCTAATGCTGGCTCCTGAGAGGGTACAGCACCCAAAAAGTGGAGAAGGCAAAGCTTCAGGTGAGTGAGGTACATGTGTCATCTGACTACCTGCACTGCAGTTGGGCCATACAAAGAGCCACCTCAGTCTGGACTCCTGCCCAAAGTTTCCTGAGGCCCAAATCCATATCGTGCCTCATTTGCTGGTTGAGCTTCTCTGATGTGCTGGCATCAGATGAGAGCTTTTGCAAGTGGTGTGGGGCAGGGCCTTATGGCTATGAGACCATTCTGCAAGCTGTGCTGATGGAGGGCAGTGCTCTATTTGCACTGCCCCAATCCCAGAGCACTGAAAAAAACCCCATCAGGTCTGTGCCTTGAAAGCAGAGTTTCCAACCTGGTCCCTGCACACTGGCAGAAGACAGAAGCTGTGTGTCTCACCACCCATCCATCCCTCCTGCCCCGCTGACCCAGCTGGCTGCACCACCTGTGCCAGTCCTCCTGCCTGAACCTGTGTGTGCCGCAGGAGGGGCTGACATCAGGCTGACTAATGCAGCTCAGCAGCCAGAGATAGCAATCTCCCTGAAGTAATTAAATTAACCAGATTTACGCAGGCTTTCACCACATACTTTGGATTTCCCAGAGGGATGCCAAGATGTGGGGATGAGTTACGTGGCTAGGAGGACTGGAATGGGGACGAGAGGCTGGAGGTGGCCATCCTGAGCAGAGCATGGAGGAGATGTCTCTGCCTGCTGCCTCAAAGCTGTGTCTGCCTCTGCCCGGTGGCTGGCAAAGGGTTGTGGCGTTCTGGGAGAGGCCCTGCCCTGCTGCAAATCTCTAGACAATCTTGGACTGGAGAACAGGTCTTTCCAGGTTAGGGCTGCTCCTACCCTCCCTGTGATATCAGGCTGCATCTGATGTGGGAACTCATCCCGAGTTATAAACTAATTTGTAGTGGGCAGCAGAGTGTTTGGTGGTTAGAAGGTGGGAGGGCAGGGAGGCATCCCTGTGGCCACCAACTGATTCGGATGTTTCAGCTGTCCATCCAGCTCAAGCCCAGCAGCTTAAAGGAGCTGATCTGCTGCCATCTGAAGCAGCTCATTTTAAAGTGAGTTTAAGCAGATCTAATCTACAGTTCAGTCACAATACAACGCGCCGTGCACGCTCAGTCATTTATTCAGTGCCACCTCTCTCTCTTTGTAGTAATTTAAGCAGAGCCACTTGCCATAAGGAGCCTAATTGCCTGGATGAGGTGTGTGAGATTTAGCCAATGCTTCAAGTATCTGGGCAAGTCATTTTAAAAGCCTGATGACTCAGTTTATCCATCTGTGTAATGGGACATTCCCTTTGTCTCGGTGCTGTTGAAAGGCATAATGAGATCTAGCAGAGACTTTGGGCTGCGGATATTCAGCGTCTCATAGGGCTTGGTCATTAGGTCTTGATGAAGCCTACCTTGCTCATGAAAGGAGAGGCACAAACCTTCAAGAGTCCAGCAGGGCTGCTCAGATGAGGAAGTGCTTTCAGCTGGAGAATTTCCTCTGTAAAGTGCTTTGATGCTCTTTGGAGAGAAGCAGCTGCAACATGAAAATTCTTGCCCTTGCCTATTTTAATGAAATATAACCAGGTTTGTTTTAGTAGGTTTTTACTTCAAAATGTCCTTTTGTGTCTGAAAAAAAACCACAAAGTGGCTTTGTCAGCTTTGCTTGTGAGGTAGCAAAAGTACTACATTTTAAAAGGAGCTGCAAAGGAGCAGGCTTTTAATTTAGTGATATTCAGTACCTTCAAAAAATGTTTCGTCAGACTAGCAGCAGCTAGTGCTTGTCTCAGAGAGAAATTTTGGGGCATATTTCTCTAACCTTGGAGAAAAAAAAAAAAATACATTGAGAATAAAGTCATGAAAACCCAGGCCAAAAAGAAATCCTTCTAAATGTCTCTGCTGTCACAATTGTACAAATGCAGAGCAAGTGGGCAAGCATCTGCCCATGCTGGGGATGTGAGTCACACTTCATTCTCCCAGAAGCATGGGCAGCTCTGGTCTAACTCTCTGGGCATGTTTCTTCAGTCTGTTTCTACTTTGCCTGCATATATGACAAGCAGCACGGGGAAGGGCTGCTTAGCCTTGCTTATTTTACATGGCTTTCTGTAATGCCTGGCCCAGCTAGGTTGGCTCAGATTGGAAGTGCTCATCCTAGCACAGCACTGATTTTCACCATGGTGTTGGAGGTTCTGGTGGCTTCAAATGGCTGGAGGGTGCTGTCAAACAAGTGGGCACCAGCTTGGTGCCTCAGCCAGAAATTTTTGAGGTCTCCAAACACCTTTGCTTTAAGTGCCCTCCTGGGATAGCATTTCTACCTTTATAATGGCAGGGTATGAGACAACGGCAATTTTAATAGGGAATTAATAAAAGCAACAGTAGCCTGGCACAGCTCCTGAACAACACAGCTTAATAAAGAACCAGGAAAATTCATCATCCTGGCACCTTTTCCCATTCACCCACTTCCCTACCTGGCAATAGATGTGTTCAGTTTGCAGATGTCACTCTGTCCTCACACTTTGTCCTTTGCTGTCTACTAAATTTTATGCAGTGACAGTCACAGTGGAACAAAGATCCAAAGGCCTGAGGGCAAGTTCCACTCTCACATGAGATGCTCCCCAGTCTTTCCAGAGTACTTTAATTCAGTTCCACATCTTGAACAATTCAGCACATGTTGGCTTGTAAATCTCAGGTTTTATACTAGGAAGGAGAAGAAAACAAGTAACACTTTATATCCTTCACACTCACTTAATAACTGTGGTGTAAAAGCTCTTCCAAAAGAGTATGATGTAGCCTGGCCCCACCTGTTGGATTGTCTCTTTCCCTGCTACATGTCCACACATTGTGAAATCAAGGAAGCACACATCTGTCTTTCTTTCCCCTTAGCCTCCTCATTCCTTATGGTCTTCCCATGTCTTCAGCCCAGGCATACAAGCAGGCTGGATGCAATGACTTAGTGACAAATGAGCCCCCTTTTCACCTAAGCTGTCTCCATCTCCTCTGTGCTTCCCTGCTTGTTGGAGCACCGTTCAGGATCTGTTGCAAATTGTTTATGCTGTGTAGCTCTATCAGGCACCATTTTGTATGGCCAGGATTAATCTGCTGCCCAGGGAGAGCACCAGAGAGGAAAACAAATACTCAGCTTCTGAATGGAAAGGTGACTGGGCGAGAGATTGTGTGAGTTCACTGAGTGTTACTGTTATGAAACATTTGTGCTGGTTTGCAGTGTCGTGCAGATAACCAGAAAGAAAGAAAGAAAGAAAGGACTCTCCCAGAGTGATGGGAGAGAATGTGCAAGATACTTCTGCATCTCTCGGCCTCGGGATGTTGTATTGTAACCACTGATAGATCTCGGGGGATTTCCCTTTCTGACCATAGCATCAAAGCTAAAAATAGATCAGACAAATGCCTCCCTGGAAATGAAATCTGTTTTGTGGGTTGAGAGAAAAACCATCGAAAAATCCCAGATCGTCCTGCCAAGCCGATGAATTACAAATACCAGACATGCTGGCTTAAGGAAATCCTTATTTGCCAAATGCTCACCCTTATCTTCTCTGCGATGTTTCTTGCAGGTGTCAAGCTGTGGTGAGCTTAGCAGACACCACGGATTTTCTTGGACAGGCTAATACCTTTCCTGAGAGACATCTTTACTCAGGAGACAGCTGGAAACAAATGTGTCCTGCGTTTTCTCTGTCATAACTCATCTTTCCAGGACAGACCATGGAAGGACTCCATGCTAGGACTGTTTTCTTGCTTAAGGCAAGAGTTACACCATCCAGCATTAAAGTCTTTCAGCTATTCGAAGACCCTGGATAGTAACATGCAGGAGTCTCTTTTCTGATGGGTTATTTCCCTTTTCATCCTGAATTTAGAGTCTCTGCTCCTCTCAGACTGCCTGTTGGCACTGCCCTGGTTCTGAAGGGGACTTGTTTCTTAAATCAGAAGGGCCACATTTAGACTTCTACCCTGTCTTCTACAATATGGGAGCATTGTAGCATGCAGGAGTCTTTTTTTCTGATGAGTTATTTCCCTTTTCATCATGAATATAGAGTCTCTGCTCCTCCCAGACTGCTTGTTGACACTGCCTTGGTTCTGAAGGGGACTTGTTTCCTATCTCATAAAGGCCACAGTTAGACCTCTACTCTGACTTCCACAATACGGGAGCACCACAACCACCAGGCTCTGCTCCTTCGTGTTAAATTGAGGTTATGGTTATGGGCAGTTGAAGTTCTGAAAGCAAAGAGCAACTCATCTTTCAAGATCACATCCTTCCACAGGTGACTGAGATGGCTTCTGGTTGCTGTGCCTCTCTCTTCTCTTAATCTGGGCTTCTTTTGCTCAAGGTTTCTGCTGATGGGCATAATTACCTGGGTATGGGCATAATTACCTGGGTATGAACACAGTTACCTGGCTTACACATCCTCTTTTTTTCTGTTGCAGTACATTCTCCTGCAGGGACTGCTGATGCAAGTAATTTAGGAGTGGGACCTTCTACAAGAAGCAATCTTGCACTTGAAAAATCCCCTGTTAACAACATGCAAAACATGATTCCTTAATCAAAAGCACACTGCTAAAAACACTCCCAGTGCTCCTTGTGTTAATTCTGATAAAGAAGAAAGTTTCCTGACAAGTCGAGTGAGTTTTTGGAGAGAATATAGACAAAGAAAAAAAAAAAATCTATAACTTTTAAGTAATTTAACTGAAGGGCTACATTTACAGCTTGCCAAGTATATTTTGGGAATGTTGCTAAACTAATGAATTCCGAGGAATGACACCATTTAGATTCACAATGATAATAAGCACAGAGGCATCCCTTGTTGATCTCAGTTTCTTCCCACTGGGAGCCTTATTAATCCTGATATTGAGCCTTAGAAAAGTTTTGTGCTAGGAATGGACTGTTCAGACCAAAGGAATTCTTTGCTGTTAGAGGTGGAAACCAGCAAAATATTGGGGATAAGCGAGAACGTTTTGAGCAAGTTGGGAAATCTCGAAAAGAAAAATTTCCTTTTGAAGGGCAAATGAGAGGAATTCTTAGGATTCAAGTAGTCCTCGTTTCTCATGTTTTGTTCAGCCTGCCTAATAAATAGAGAAATAAAATAACTCTAGTGATCAATCAGATGATTCAGCAAAGAGCTCTTGAGCAGAGTCCTGCTGTGATCATGTCACAACCAACTGCGCATCATTTGTTTGCACCGTTTTCTTGCTGGACAAATATTCAAGAAAGGGGAAATATATAAAAAAATAAAATAAACTCATGATGTGTTCGTGTAAAATCAGTGAGTAGGGAAAAAGAAAAAGAAAAAAAAAAAAAAAAAAAAAAAAAAAAAAAGCAGGATGATACATTCCTCCGTAAGAAAAAGTTCTTAATGAATAATTCAACTTGCCATACTAGTTACTGCAAGTCCTGCCCTAGTTATCCGGGCTGCAGAATGCTGAGTTAATGAAGCTACTGCTCCAACAGAGGAAGAGAAAGAGTGTGATTTCAGCAGACTTCCAAACATATCTCTCTATCTATATTTTAAACCTCATTAAGTGCAGCCAATAAAACTGAGAGAGAACATCCTCAGCGCGCAGTACGTGAGCGCTCCCAGGAATTCGACCGTTGCTTCTTCTGCTTAGGGTTAAGCAAATGCTTTGGAACCATTTGCTGAATCCAGGCTTTGCACCCTGGACTGGGAGATACTTTTGCCTTTGCCCAGCCCGAACAGTCAGGAAGGATAAAGGAAAAACCCCCCTGAAATTAATAAGAGTTTGACCTGGGTGTCTGTGGAATACTCAGAGTAATAACCCTTACGTCATCAAAGAGATTCTCGCTGAAGCCTGGGAGGGTGTAATTTTCTCGAGGGCCATTGTGCCTGTGATCCACTACGCTGTCTCATCAAATAATCAAGCACTCTGCTGCCGCTGGGATGTGTCAAGTTACACAAAGAAAATTATGCTTTTTGTGTGTCCATAAAATGAGAATCTGGGCAGCCGGGGAGGGAAGGGGGGGNACAAGCTGAAGGAGACTGCTGTGAATAGAACCAAAAAAAGAGAACTTAAATGCACAACTCCAAAACAGATCAGGGGTAATTACGAGTTAGACGTGACAGAGGTGAAATTGCTGCTTTAAAGGAGAACAAGACCGAGGAAAGCAGCATGGTCATGGCTTTTGCCCACCCAGTCTCACTGTAGCTCCTAGCGAGGAGAGGCACAGAGGCATCATGGTTTGGCACTGTGCTCCCAGCTGAGCAAGCTGCCAGAGCGAATGTTTGTGTCCCATTAGCACGGTGGGCAAACCTTAAATATGAGATTCGAGTGCTCTGCTGAACTTGAGGATTTTGGCTATTTTAAGCAGTGTTTAGAGCTGGATGTTTTTAATGCTGTTATATGCAGTTAGGAAGAGATTTGCACCAGCAAAATGTGGTCATGGCTGTATGCAGGCTAATCGGGTCCTTATTACTGCCGACTACTCGCAATTGATTCTGCTTTTCACCTTAATATGAACAATATTTCCTTTGTTGCTTTTATCTTCAGCTAGACTTTAAGCTCTTTAGTTAGGGAGCTTGTATGTTGTATCTGCAGCTATTTGCATCTTATAAGCATTTAAGTGGAATGCAAGAAGGGTTCAGTCTCAGATCAGCTCTATGCTGCTGGAGTCCGTAGGAGTTTTACCACTGATAGGGTGAGTGGAGGAGTAGAGTTGAGCTTGGTGCTTCAGAAAATCTCCTTCATCAGTGCATGCTGCCCAGCAAGTCACTTTGGCGATGGCCAAGTATAGGTTTGTTTGGTTTTTTTTTCCTTAAGTTAGTTTGTAGCTAGTTTAAATGTTTGTATTTTAGAGAACTCAGATTGAGCTCCTGTTCTCATTGTACAGAGAGAATCTCTTTCCTGTAAAATCCATGACTTAGGCGTGTGTCAGACCTTAATCTTCTGAGAGTCAGAGTTTGCTCCAGCCTGTGGCTTGAGAACCTGTCTCTTCAGGTCAAATCAGAGGTCACTTTTCCAACTGCTAGCTGAAAAATCACTACAGCTGGGCAAATATTGCAAAAAGCATTTATCTAGGAGAGGCTTCAGTGATGCTTGCTTTCTGCAAACATTCATGTAAGCAACCTTTTGTTTGCACAGTAAACCAAAGTATTGCAAAGACCATAAGCTAACCACCTTCACTTGGCTGGTCTGAAAGGTCCTTCAAAGGTCTGGACTGTGAAGCTCATACATGGGCTAACAGAATAGAAGTATTTGATTGTCATGAAACTTCCTCAACCATCAGGCATGGAAAAGAAAATCTGAGTAATTCAGGATTTATTCTACGATAGAATTATGACAGCTGGTAACCAGATTTAAAGTCTTTGTGCTTTTTGATCTTTGTGAAGTGGAGATAATACTTCCTTCATGCAAAAGCTTTGGAATTGGCAAGATCTGTATAATAAGTAGACAGATTAAAATGCTGATCAGTCAATGGAGACAGCAGTTAATGATCAGTTAAGAATTAGTTCCTCACAGGAAAAATAAAAAAAGAAATTGTGAAAGAATTTGGGATTGCCACCTATAGATCACAGGATGTTAAGGGTTGTAAAGAACCCAAGGAGATCTTCGAGTTCAATCTCCCTGCCACAGCAGGACCAGATAATCTAGCACAGATCACAGAGGAAGACATTCAGATAGGCCTTGGAAGTCTCCTGAGAAGGAGACTCCACAGCCTCTCTGGGGAGCTTGTTCCAGTGCTCTGTGACCCTTACAGTCAAGAAGTTCCCCCTTGTGTTGAGGTGCCAGTGTCCAGAAGAGCAGACAAGCTCCTTCACCGTACAACTCTCACAATCACAGTTTCTTCTTAACCCAGAAACTTCTACCCCACTCCACCTGTGCAGG
Source organism: Psilopogon haemacephalus (assembly GCA_013396835.1). NCBI lineage: Eukaryota > Metazoa > Chordata > Aves > Piciformes > Megalaimidae > Psilopogon > Psilopogon haemacephalus. Next base: position 408,940 of record VWZI01009181.1, read on the forward strand.
ATTTGTCTACTGTCAGCTCTCTTCCTATTCTTCACCACCGTTTTACAGAAAAGAAACAATCCCACCCATCCTTTCCCCACCTTTTCAGTTTTCATTCTCTGCAATATCCATTGTGTCTGTTCACCTGCCTCTCTTTAGCTCTGTCTCCACACCTGTGTTCTCCCTATCCTTCTCTTACTGTCTGTGTCCTCTGATGATGTGCACACTTCACTTCCCACCCTCCTCACCGAGTCACTGGTGCATGCAAAAGCCCCCACCTCTGCTCCCTGTGGCCCTCCACTTCTCACCTCTCCCCCTTGCCCATCTGTATCCATTTATCACTGCTTTCCAACTTGTCTAACCCCAGCTACCAAGCCATTCTTTTTTGTAGCCAGTTGAGAATTTCACTATCAATGGCAGACTTATTAACCCTAACTCTTTTATACAGTATTGTATAGGGGGGGAAAAAAATAAATAAAAAAGCCTTGTGGAAGTCCAAGTCAATTATGTCTGCTGCTTCAGCCCTGTCAGCTCTCATCCTCACCTCCACTCCAAGGAGTTAATCATATTTGCTGAGGATGACCTACTCTTTGTAAATGGATTTTGTGACAGCCCTTGCTTAGCTTGCCATTGCCAGAGCCTGTGTGGCATCTATAACCTTTTTCAGTACTAGGGGATATAGTATAACAACTCTCTAATTTGGTCATTCCTCCAACAAGCTGCCCCCTTCTACCATTACTTTAGTCACCAATGGGAACATGGGAGTGGGGTTTTTTTTTTCCCCCTAAAGACCTCTACCAAAATTACGATCTCTAGAAGAGGCACAAACACACAGAGCAAGGTGATGGCTGATAAGCTGCTTAATTCCAGAGAGAGAAAGTGAAAAGAATTTGCAGGCAGCCAGAGTGAGTGAGAAGATGTTCAGCCATGTCCTAGCTGCAGGTCAGGAGCAGAGCAGGAAACAGAGCTGGGTTGTCTGATGTCCTTGGGCCTCGCTGTGACTCTGGCTATTTTTATCTGGGCAAAAGCCCCAGCAGTCTCTTTGCAATGGTGTCCTCCAATCTGGTGAGCAAAAGGTACACAGTTCCATGTGTATCATTGGGGCATTTCTGTTAACAAAGGCTAATCAGGCAGCAGATTGGAAAAGTAGAACTGACACATGTGATGAATGTACAATGGGGCAGAGGGTGATCATATGTAATGAAATATGTCAATTCAAGTCATAATAAAAACAATGAACTGAAGACCTGACAGGGAGGGTGGAATCCATCTCAGCTAGCACAAGCTGTCTGTGCTAGTGCCCACAGGCTGGGCTGTGCCTGGCATCAGTGGAAGGGACACGTGTCCCCAGAGGACGACCCACTACCCATCACAGGCACCAAGCTTAAGGTGACCTGTCCTGCACTGAGGGTTATCTTTCTCTTCTGATGAAGTTTTGGTGGCTGGTTTTTAGGCTTTTAATGTCAGGAGATGGTGGGGAGGCTTATCTAGTTACAAGGGTTTATGTAATTAAATGTTCCTTCAGCTTTCTAAGAACAGCTAAAGTAACCTTCCACCCTGTAGCACCATGCAGGATATGAGCTGATCCCCAAGGCTCCTCAAGAGAAGAAAACAGTTCTGTATATAGATTGTGATAACAGTATGGGGGAAGCTGCTAGACTGAGCCTTATGTTCTTACTCCCAGGTTACCCATAGTCTCTGTACCTACTCACCAAAAGCATCCAGCAAAGGTCACAATCAACCTGCACCACACCTCTTAGAGTCTCTTAGGCATAACTGAGTATCTGCAGTTTGGAGTACCATGTTGAAAAGAGCAGAGGTTATTTGCTGTATAAATAGGCACCATGTAGAGGACTTGGTTTTGGTTTTTTTAAGCTGCAGTCTAAGAGGCGGAGAGGGTTTGATTATTGTCTGTGACTGTATTTTAGAACCACAGTCAAACTCAGGTCACAAAACTCTCTGCAGCAAAAGCAGTTTGAAAAGTCCACTAAGGGAAACTGAGCTTAACTCTCAGGATTAAAAAAAAAAAAAAAAAAAGGGGGGGAGAAAAGTCCTAAATATGATCTCTGCAGAGTAGACTTGCCCATCTTCGTCTCCAATGGGAAGCATTCTTATATCAAAACAGTCATTTTGACAAGAAGGACTGTTAAGTGTCACTTCTTGCTAGTTAGCCGTGAAATTGTCCTTAATATGTGCAGATATTTCAAGTACCACATAAATGTCACTCCACTAGCACAGCTTCTCTCGTGTATCTGGACCTGAATCTAATTGTTGCCTGATGGGATGAGCAGCATCAGAATTAGGTTCTCATTGCAGAATGAGGAAAGTCTCTCAGCGGTTCATGTGATCAGATCCAAAGGAGAAGTGCTCTGGGTGTAGCAAAAATGGCACTGACCCACCTGTTCCACATTAACTAAGAACCTGAGACCTCTCCAGATCTCCACAGGCTATCTCAAATCTGGGCTTCACAGCTTCTCTACACATATTTGTGCAAATGAGGAGGTGAAAAAGGGTTGTGCTGCCTTTGGTGAATATTCAAATATATCTCTTCTTACCCACTCTTAGTAACTGACTTCCAAGTATAATTTTTTTCCCCCTTTTTTGTCCTTTTTCCCTCTCATTTCTCCATCTGTGTGTAGTTAAATGTAGAAGCCATTTGAAATGTGTGTTGCCCTCCTTGCATTTTTGCAGCAGGCTGGGTTTTGGGTTTTTTTGTGAGGGAAGCTTCCGTGAAGAGCCAGAGACCCATGCACTGCATTAGCATCTGAGCAGGCAGTGTAAAAAATCAGATCTGATTCTGCCTGTGGAAGATAAATGAGCCAGAGTCCCCAAAGCCCAAGATTTGGTCATCTCTTTATGAGTTCTGAAGTACCTATTAGCAGCTTTGATGAGTGCTAGGGGAGATGAAGTCTACCTTGAACAATGTTAGAAAGCTGAATCAAATCACTTGAAATCTCCCAGAGGGAGAAACAGCCTGAACTGGTTATAGACACTGTATCCTTTTCCTCTATTGCCTATAAGGTTTATATGAACACTGATGGTGGGGGTGAAAGTAAGCATTTTTTTTTCAGCCAAATCTCCCAAGAATGTACTCCTATCTACAATAGCTACTTCTCCAGCACTTTTATGGATGTAGTTAGTCAGCTCTGCTGAAGCTTTTATCCCTGCCCTGTGTCTTCTCTTCCACAAAGAGATGCCACCTGCTAAGATGAGGCAGGTGAAAATGAACTTTCCATTGCATGTGCTCCTTGGCTCTGCCAAGGCCTGTTCAAAGAGGCCCTGGGGAAATATTTCAGGACAGCAGTATTTATTTCCAAAGCACTACACAATCAAAGAATGTGGATCCTGGGCTAACAATGTGGGTGGCTAGACAGGGGAGCGTATGGCCACGCAGTTAAAACTCAGTTATTGCGATTCAGCAAGTCACTGTGTGTCAGTGGAGCCAGAGGAACTGCTGCTGGGTTTGCTTTTGGCAAAGCAGGAAAGCTTAAAACACCACCCAGCTCTCAGCTGGGGGTCTGCCTGTTCCAGGTTAGAGTCTGTCTCCATTAACAGCAGACCACAGAAGCTTTTTGCATCACTGTGCCCTAAATTTCTCCATGCCAGGCACTTTAGAATTGGAGTCCAGCACCCCTAGATTTTGGGGGGTTGTGTATCTCCGTTTGGGATCAGAAAATGAAACCAGAGCTCCCAGATGTTTTTGCCAGATGTTGTCTAGAGTGGCTGTGGTAGAGAAATGACAATGTGGAGGCAGACACAGTCACCCCACACCCTGTCTGAGGCTGAATACAATGGTGGTAGGGCTGACACCTCTCCAGCATTTGGTGCTGGGTAGCCCTTGCTTGGTCTGCTGTGCTGGTTTGAGCTATTTGGAGGATTTTAATGAGAAATTGGATTATAGGCCAAGAAAGGTAACCCAAAACTTGACTCTACTCCATTCATTTGTTTACTGAGAGGGTATAAGAGTTAGAACCCCTTGTTTTGGGAAAGAAATGGAGCCACAGCAGTCCTGTGACCTGACTCTTGTCACAAAGGAAGCTTATGGTACAGCCAGTATTTTATGATCCCAGAAACAAAAGTGGGACCAGAGGCAAAAGATTCTTTCCTTCTGCAAGCAGTTGTCCCTATGACTGTCACTGTGGTAGCTTGATAAGAAAGCCAGAATGAGTGATCTGGGAGGGGATGATGTGTTTACAGTGTGCAGCACATTGGTATCCATGCCCTAACTCTCTCTTTGCATCAGGGTGCTCCAATTCCAGCCAATTTGCTGGCAGATAATAACCTTCTCATCTCCCAGAATTACAACTTGCAGAGCCACTTGGGGCTTTTCGTTAAAATCTTGGTCTGAGAGGATGAACTGAGCTCCAGCTGAATGCAGTTCATGCTCCTGTTAATGCATTCACAGTGGATGCTCTGAAGCAGATTTTGATGCCAGACATCTGTGCTGCTTGCACGCACCCAGGAAAGGTTTGCTATGCCATGGCAGAGCTTAGAGCAGGATTATTTGTGCCTGATACTGATGGTTGGTAGCAGCTCCTGAAGCCCTGAACATTGCACAGCATCAGAGGCTGTCACTGTCAGTGCTGTCTTCACTGCAGGGAGCTGTGTAAGTAATGTTCAGCCTAATTTAGAAGAAAAAAGGGGGTTGGAGTTGCATCAAGCGTGGCTTTTCTATAGTAGCCAGTGAAGTGGAGCTCCAGGCTGCAGTGAGAAGACATCACCCGGAGCTGTGCGTGGTGGCTTTGGGGCTTGGGAGGAAAACTTCTGCACCTAATGGGCAGTCACAATTGGTGATGGCAACATCGCCCTGTGGATTGCTTGCCAGCAGATCAGCCCTTGCTTTATGTCTCTGGAGTCAGGACTCCAGCTGCAGGGCAGTCCTTTGTCTAAAAGCTAACACATTATATACCTTGGAGTGTCTTTGGGCTGTTCTGTTGCTCCACGTTTTCACAACAGGTGCTTGCTTGTGCTCTTCCCGTGGGTCAGTGTGGGACGTGTGAGAAGTGCTGACACTGTAATACTGTGAGTCTATTTTCATCTGGAGAAAAAGAATCAGCCAGTGCAAAGATATTTCAGCATCAGAAGGTAGAAGCTTTGCCCTCTGTCCATTTTACCCAATTGTGTGGAGCAAATGGCCAGCACTGGGTTGATCTTTAAGCCCGGACCACGAATTTCAGGGATATAAAACTATTTGATTACAAGGCTTGGGATCCTTACAGCTCCACTTCCTCTCTGGGAACAAAACAACTTCAGAAGCGCAAGGGGAAGCCAGAAAAGCTTAGTTAAGCCCTAATGATTGCTGAAGGAAACCAGTAAAACTAAAAGAGGAAACAAGTCCCAGTATAAACCTCCCCACTTGCTCTCACCTGATGAGGTTACTCTGTGGGCTGTGGTTTTTGAATGTCTATGATTTGCAGGCTCTCTCCTGCCCCCCACCCCCATAGGGGACATGATGGTAGAGTTTTGGCTGTCCTTTGCAGGGCAGAGGGACCACTCAGCAGGAAATTAATTTACCTACTAGGTGCTAGCCAGGGAGAAAAGCTGCTCACAGTTTCCCACAACTGAGGCAATGCAAAACAAAGAATGCAAATACCCAAAACCATCCAAAATCACAGCCCTTTTGTGGCACCTGCTGACTGAACAGGATGTCACTCTGAACTGATGCCTCAGCTCTCATGACAGGAGTTTTGAGACTGTGCCAGATAGACACTGGTGGAACTTAGAACCATGATGCAGCACTGCAGAGCAGAAGCAACTCTACTGCTGTGAAAGGAAGTACAGATTGATGAGAGTCAGCTACACAAACAGAAGGTCCTATCCAGTTGGATTAGATCCTATCCAGATGAAGGAGTATAACTCCTTTTCTCACCGCAAAACGGACACTGAAATGCTGGAGCAGATCCAGAGAAGGGCAAGGAAGCTGGTGAAGGGCCCAAAGCACAGGTCATAAGGGGAGTGGCTGAGAAAACTGGATTTGTTCATCCTGGAGTAAAGGAGGCTTAGGGGTGACCTTCTCACTCTCTACAACTTCCTGAGAGGAGACTGGAGCAAAGTGAGGATCAGTCTCCTCTCCCAAGGACAAGAAGAAATAGCCTCGAGTTGTGGCAGGGGAGGTTCAGGTAGGACGTCAGGAAAAAAATATTTCCTGGAAGAGTTGTCAAGCCCTGGAACAGGCTGCCTAGGGAAGTGGTAGAATCGCCATCCCCAAAGGGATTTCGAAGTCATGCAGGTGTGGTGTGGGCATGGCTTCATAGAGACCTGGTAGTGCTGGATCAACAACTGGATGATTTCAAAGATCTCTTCCAACCAAAATGATTCTACGATTCTGGAGCACATATCTAATTAGCAGCTGTAGCAATCAAGGATTGTTGTAGTCACCCCAGGACTAGGTGGTCCTGTCATGATGCAAAGGAATCTGAAGGTCACAATGATGCAATGTATTACTCATCCCTGATGTTCTCCCATCCACTGCTCAGTGCTCACCACATCCTGAAAGCTTGCTTCTCTAGGGGAGCTGATGGGCAGCTTGCTCTAGGGTCCTTTCTCCTCCTGCATGAAGTTGAAGTGTGGTAAAGGAAAGCAAGGCCTATAGAGACTAATCTACAAGTGTCTTACATAGGAGAGGGAGAGAGAGTTTCATGAGCTGCAGTGGCAAATATCTAATCCTCTGCAGCATTTTTTCCATAGAAAACCCACATGGGCTCCCTAAACTTTTGAGCTACCTCAAACCTCTTTTATTAGACCTCTTTTGCCTGCTTGGTTCATGTGTATTCCAGATGGTGGTGGCCTGAAGGGTAGAGGGAGGTTCCTAATTCTCAAGCCTGGGTTATGTTGGGTCCCACCATCCACTGCTTTTGCATATTTTACTGTTGCCTTGGGTTCCTCAGCACTGCTGCTGGGATTTTCATTAAACTGTGTGCTCTACATCTCTCTTCCCAGAGCATCCTTCTTTTCTGTAGAGGGAGTTATTTAGGAGATATCTTCTCTATCTTCTTCATAAGAGCACAGAGATTTACCTGTCTTTTCCATACTGTGGTTATCACAGCATTTAGGCTTCCTGCAGGACAGAGCAATGATGAGTAGCTGTTGCTCAACCCTCAGCACCAACCCTTCTCAAGATCACAGCCTAATAACAAGTTAGGGTAGGTCTCATTCATCCTGTGTTATTGCAGCTCTTCACAAGATTATCCAAGCTCTGTTATCAGAAAGATAATGCTGCAGATTTTGCAGGTAGAAGATGCCTCAGGCATGATGCCAACAGCAAAAGGACTTAAGTAAAAAAAAAAAAAAAAAAGAAGTAAGGATCAAATACTGTTATTAACTACTCTAAATAAGAGCTGCACTCAGACAAAGGCAACTGAATGCCCTATCAGGCTTTTACACCTGGAATTTCTTAAAATAGGAGGATTAGTGGGATAGATGTAACTTACCTGGCATAGAGGAAGGGAGCTTTAGGGAAATCATTTCTGTGCCACATTATGGAGGGTGTAACTCTTTGTGCTTAAAGCTTAGTAATATTAACAAGTGTTTATCCTTAAAGCTCACTGATATTAACAAACACCCTGAACAACAGGGTTTTGGTGTGGCATTAAAAAAAAAAAAACAACAAAATCTTGCTTTCCTTCCTGTTTTCTCCCCCTTCTGTCTCTCAGGCTTTCTCCCCTCTCTCTTTCCTTCTTTGTCTTTTATTTCTGATCTGCTCTCTCTCATTTTAGTTGATAAACAGAAAAAGGCAACAGCACCAGAACAGTCAGGGCATTGTCAAGGGGCCTGCCTTAATCCCCTGAAGTCCCCAAGGAATAGCAGGGCTGTGTTAAGTGGGCTTCAAAAGCAGAAGGTGAAATGAGGTGTGATAGGAAACCAGCTCTTACTAACTGGTTCACTTCAGGCTAGCTTTAAATAAATTGCAGCTCTGAGCTGCCTGGACGTTGACAAGAGGGCTGTGATATTTGTGGCTGCACTAGAGAGAATTTCAGCTTTTTAGAGCAGGAATGGGGAGAACCGAAAGGACTTAGAGCTGCGAAAATGTAAAGCAAAAACAAAACTCGGCGTGGAGGCTCCCTGGGCTTGCTCCTGGATGGCTTTTCTGACAGGCAAACTTTCCCTGGCTCCTAAGAAAACACGAGCTGCTTGCCTTGTTATTTCGGCTTGGTTTCAGGAGGAGCTGAGCTCTGCCTGGCAGCAGCTTTGAAGAGTGCCAGAGGTGGATTTTTTTTCAGAAGAACTCAGGATAATGGGAATGGAGTTCTTGAAAGAATGGCGTTTAGCACCTATTTAGGAGCCAACAGCAGCCAGATCTTTGGGAGGGGGAAAAAATAAAACCTCGCTCACATTAGGTGCTGCGAAATGAAAATCAAAGCTGTGAAGTGCAAATTGAGCACTGTCAAAGAGATATGTGGGTCAGTTAAGGATTCAGTTAGATCTCCTGGGCCACGAGGGTGATCAGGGCCACAAGGATGATCAAGGGCTACAAGGATGCTCAGAGGGCTGCAGCACCTCTGCTATGAGCACAGACTGAAAGAGTTGGGGCTGTTCAGTCTGGAGAAGAGGAGGCTCCCAGGGGACCTTCTTGTGGCCTTCCAGTATCTAAAGGGGACCTTCATAAAAGCTGAGGAGGGAGTTTTTAGGCTATCAGGTAGTGACAGGACAAAGCTGGAGGTGGGGAGATTCAGAGTGGATATGAGGAGGAAGTTGTTGAGCATGAGAGTAGTGAGAGCCTGGAATGGGTTTCCCAGGGGCATGGTTGGGGCCACATCCCTGGAGGTGTTTGCAGCCAGGCTGGCTGAGGCTGTGGGCAGCCTGCTCTAGGGTAGTGTGTCCCTGGGCATGGCAGGGGGGTTGGAACTAGATGATTCTTGTGGTCCTTTCCAACCCTGACTGATTCTATGATTCCACATCACCTAGTATTACCACCACAGAAGTTTATGGGTATAAAACTACACAGGCTAATTGCAGAAGACCAGAGTGGAAATCTGATGGCAGCCCTGGCCTGATGTTTTGTAGGTTCAAATGAAGCCATTCCTTAAGTGCAGCTTATTCCCAGCAGACTCCCGAGAGCATTGATCAGGCTCCTACTTTTCCAGTTTTCAGTCACACTTTGAGTATCACATTCAGGCTTGCTCCCAGCTGGTTTTCCACCCTTAATCACCACCAATAGAGATGCAGATTGCTATTGATGTTGGTGTAATAGCTGGTCCACTGATATAAATCAACACAGAAAACACTGGGATAATGGAGAGTTATATCAGCTAAGGCAATGATATGCTTTTAAAGGCAGAGTTTTGAAAAGCTGAGCTGACCCTTCAGAGTCTTGACATGAGAGGGCCTAGAATGGAGAAAAAAACTTATTTGGTTAGATAATGTTTACGTTTACAGGTTTGGCAGCTGGAATGTCTTCATAGAATGATAGAATGGTTTAGGTTGGAAGATACCTCAAAGATCATCCTGTTCCAACCCCCTGCCATAGACAGGGACACCTCCCACTAGAACAGGTCACTCAAGGTCTCATCCAACCTGGCCTTGAACATCTCTAGGAAGGGAGCAGCCACAACCTCCCTGGGCAACCTGTGCCAGTGTCTCGCCACCCTCACTGGAAAGAACTTTTGCCTAACATCCCTTTTAAGTCTCCCCTATGCCAGTTTAAACCCATTACTCCTCGTCCTGTCATTACAAGACCTTGTGAATAGTATCTCCCCAGCCCTCCTGTAGGCCTCCTTCAGATGTTGGAAGGCTACTGTAAGGTCTCCTCGAAGCTGTCTCCCCTCCAGGCTGAACAGCTCCAACTCTCTCAGTCTGTCCCTATTGCAGAGCTGCTGCAGCCCTCTGAGCATCTTCATGGCCCTCCTCTAGACTTTCTCCAACAGTTCCACATCCTTCTTGTGTTGGGGGCTCCAGAACTGCACACAGTACTCCAAGTGGGGTCTGATGAGAGCAAAGGGGAAGAATCCCCTCCCTTGCCTTGCTGGCAACACTGCTCTTAATGCACCCCAGGACACAGTTGCTTTCTGGGCTGCACTCACACTGCAGGCTCATGTTGAGCTTTTCCCCCAAAGATGGTCTTTGTTGTTACTATATCTGGCTTAAAGAGATGTTGATGGAAATGAAGAGTTGTCCTCTACTTAAATAGAGATAGTTGGCTTGCCATTCAGCTGGGTAAGATATGTCCTACATTGCATTTTCCTGACTCTGTCTGGACGTGTATGCATGATGGGGAATCCCTGAGAGCACCTAAACCCTCAACTGCTCCAACAAGAGCAGCAGGAGCAAGTCTAGCCACACCTTTGATGCAAATGAAATCTGTCCCTCAGTCTCCATCAGCATTTTTTCAGGATGACTTTATCCAGTCTCCTAAGGAGGAGCAGCAACCAGCAGTCTGAACAGTGGTGGAAACAAGCTGAATTGCTACCACGACTTGGAAAGAGGAATAAAGTTTTAGTTGCAAGAGTGCTTTTCACTACTCTGATAGAATGAAGGGGCCTTAAAGTGAATATAGTCACAACTTATGCCTGCTCAAAGACTGATTTGCATTCAAAATGGCATAAATAAGCTACTTGGGGTGACAGACAATCCATTTTCTACACAGTGAGGAGCACTATGTCATTTGTGTACTTTCATTCCTCCAGCCACAGCCACTCATCATTTTGGCTGTCCCTTTAGGGAGAAGAAAATGCCACTCGAAGCCAGCAATGGTCAGACTAAACCCCAGCAAACACAGCCTGAGCAGGAGGGGGAGGCCAAGGAGGAGAGCAATGAACTAAGTAAGTACCACAGAAAAAATGCAAACCTCGCCGTGAGCATTCCCAGTGGATCTTTCACTAGCTGTGGTGGTGCACTTCCCATCAGGGCTCTCCTCTCCCACATACAAGCCTTTGGTAAGAAGGCCATGACTCAACGTGAGGTAAAGCCACAGGAGAGGTCAACCAGAGACCAGCAGTACTTAGTGAAAACAGGGAGACCAGCAGACTGAACCCCAGCAGGCAGGCAAAGAAGCCCTGCTGCATGCTCAGACACCACAGGACACTCAGGAGTCTTGGGCAGGTCTCCTTTCTCCTCCACCATCCCTCTTCCCACATCCCTGCCCCACCACCTAGCTGTGCTGTGGGCAGGATGCTGGGAGCTGTGAATACAGCAGCACCCACTCACACCATTCCTCAGCAGGATGGGACAGGCAGGCTCCTGGCAGCACAGCTGGCTGAAGGGGCAAAGCCAAGCTCCATCATCTGCCACTTGCAGTTCTGCAGAGGCTCCTGAGCTTTAGGGAGCTCAGGCAGCAGCAGCTAGCTCCTGGCCAAGGGCAGGTCACCAGTGAAGTCCTGCTTCCATGGGAGTGTGAGTGTTAATGACAAAAGCAAAGCCAAGTCAGAGAGCTCTTAGATCCCACCACGCTATCGACGCGGATGTATCCTTCCTGCCTGCATGCTGCCAGGTGTCCTCTGCCAGCTGGCAGGGCTCCATCCACCAGGGATGGCCTCGCAGTTATGCAACAGGAAAATCTCTCTGCTGGCCTAGCTGCATGCTCCTGAGACAGTAGCTGACCAAGACAGGAACAGCAAACCTCTGTGTCTCAGCTAGACCCCTGGTGAAATTTCCATCAATTTTGTGCTACCTGTTCCAGGTATGCAGTATCTTAGAATCGTAGAATCAGAGCATCATAGAATCATAGAATGGTTTAGGTTGGAAGAGACCTCAAAGCTCATCCAGTTCCAACCTCCTGCCATAGACAGGGACACCTCCCACTAGAACAGGTCATTAAAAGCCTTAAAACAAAATAAAACTCACACCAAGAAAGGACTCTTAAAATGGATAGATGGAAATTCAACATGCCAGGGCCCTGCTGACATTTGAAATGCCACCTAATCTAGCCCAAATATTCATAATTAGGAGTTTAAATGTACATACATCCAGATGGGGACAACTGCAATGGAGGGGACAGTGGAATGACACTGTCTCCATGACACTGGAGGTCAAAAATGTATCCACAGCAGTTACAACTTAGGTGAATTACAGGTGAATAAAGGTCTTTGTGTGTCTTAGCTCTTTCTCAGACTTCTTGTCTCCTGAAATCAGGAAATGCATTGAAAGATGTATGTAATGTATGTATGAAAGATGTATGGATGTACGTATGAAATTTGTAGAAGTATTTATCCCCTTGAGAATGAAACTTGAAAATAGACTTTGGATACAGCTTAACCCAGCTGGCTGCTGACTCCACTGGGGAGTAGGCTGCTTGGCTCCATTTCCTCGACCAACTGGAGGTGCAGAGGAGCTTCTGCCTTGGCTTCTATTCATGCTTTGCTCCTTCTAGCTTAGACTGGTATTGCAGGATGAATAGCATCCAGCTGTGGTTCATGATCAAAACCTTCTGCCTGAAGACAAGTGCTTGGTGCTGAATCCTGGGCAACTTGTTGATGCTTCTCTATAGCCCAAATGAAACAAGTCCCTATATCAGCTGGCAGTGTTAGTAGCTTCCAAAGAGAGAACTTGTTGAAGATTAATGGAGAGGCATGCTGTGGTCAGAGAAGGCCTTTCTAGCATTTGTCTGTTCAGCACTTACTGTACTGCACCATCCAAAGTTTTAATTTTGCACTAAAAGGTTGAACCTTCTGCTATTGAAGTCAACGGAAGTTTTGTCGTGGTCTTGAAGAAAGCCTGAGTCAGGATGAGATTTAGCTTCAAATCAAGGGTCAGATAATGTCACAAGCACTGAAGAACATGAATGGGAAAGAAGAAAATTGGCGTGTGGGTTGGACATTTCCAGGACTGGTTTGCTTCATGTTTCTGAGATTGGATAGTTATTGTTTTGTGCAAACCATTAGTAATTTCCCATTTGGATGTATAAAATTTATCATACAATCCATTAAAAAAAAAAAAAAAAAAAGGAGGTTTAAAATTGACCAGACATCTCCTTCCCTTCACAAGAAATCTTCCTTGGTTGAAAGCCAAGTGGTGGGAAAGGAAATCCTCCAGTGTCCATTCTCCCTTGTTGAGTTGCTGGCTTCATCAGGCATGACTCGAGGGTGTAAGATTTATGACATCACAAAAATTAAACATATCTTTTTCCCTGAGAATTGTTCTGGAGAGGGTAATTACACAAATACAGTCTAAGCTTATTATCTTTCCCTTTCTCTTGTGCTATCTTCCCTCCTCCTCTTCCTTTTTACACGACTACATTTCCTACACGTGTTCAGTGAAGCTGAAAATGATATTTCGATAATGGGCACACAATGAATGTTTAAGAAGGCTGCTTGACAATGTGAGACTTTGTTAAGGAAAAAAAGGATACAATGAATAGCTATAATGGGAGTCATTAATGAAGGGACTGCTTTTTTTTTTTTTTTTTCCTGAGGAAGGCTACATCTTAATGCTTCTCAGGTTTCCTACTCTATTTATACAACACCGTGGAGGTCAGACCTAAAGTTAGGTCTTTCCTGGTGATGTGTAATGAAACTTAGGTCAGTTGAGAATTTGTTGAGAGATTTTTAGCCTGCATGTGTTCTGCTTGTAAAACAATCTACTTTCCTTTTTCACAGGATCACAGGATGTTAGGGGTTGGAAGGGACCCAAGGAGATCATCAAGTCCAAACCCCCTGCCAGGGCAGGACCAGACAACCTAGCTCAGGGCGCACAGGAACACATCCAGACAGGCCTTGAAAATCTCCAGAGAAGAGAGAAGGAGACTCCACAGTCTTTCTGGGGAGCCTGTGCCAGTGCTCTGGGACCCTTCCAGGGAAGAATTTGCCCCTTGTGTTGAGCTGGAACCTCCTGTGCTGCAGCTTCCATCCATTGCTCCTTGACCTATCCCAGGGAGCAGTGAGCAGAGCCTGTCCCCTCCCCTCTGACCAGCCCTCAGATGTTTATAGACATTTAGAATAGAATAGAATAGAATAGAATAGAATAGAATAGAATAGAATAGAATAGAATAGAATAGAATAGAATAGAATAGAATAGAATAGAATAGAATATTCTAAAGGTTGGAGGAGACCTCTAAGATCATCCAGTCCAACCTATCATCCAGCCCTATCCAATCAACTAGACCATAGCACTAAGTGCTCCATCCAGTCATTTCCTGAACACTTCCAGGGATTTATCAAATCCCCTCTAAGTCTTCTCTTTTGCAGACTAAAAAGTCTCAGGTCCCTCAGCCTCTTCTCATAACTGATACCCTCCAGTCCCCTAATTATCCTCGTAGCCCTCTCCTGGATCCTCTCCAGCATATCCCTGTCTTTCTTAAACTGGGGAGTTTCTTTTTTTGTGGGTGTTCACCTCCATTCTTCCTCTTCAAATAATTTTCAAATGAAACCTGAAATGAAGCTGTCACAAATAACTGCATATCCTTGGCTGTGATATCATTTATATTCCAGTATTATTTAGGAGTCTTGGTCTGGGCCAGCACTGTGGAAGGAACTGTGTGAACACATCAATGCAGACCATTCTCACCTGCAGAAGTTTGCAATCTAAGCTTTATGAAACTTTTCTGGTTTAATTTTAACATACCACTAAGGCTGCTTATCCTCATGCTATCAAGAGAGCAATTCGTGCTAAAAACTCACCTGAAAATTGAGAGCTTCTTTGAAGAGGAAATTCTTGTGGAGGTTTTATTGTAATGGTTGGTAAGAGCTGGCTGCTCCCAGCAGTGATGCATCTGCTGCTTTTTACTTTGTTATTCCAGGTTTCCACAAGGGCAAAAGGAGCAGCAGACCCAACTTTTCACTGTCTCCTATCCCCATCTCAACTCTTCCTAGCACAAGGCCATCCCAACATCAGCTTGCCTTGGGGACCTTCGCTATTGGGATGGCAGAGTCCAGCTGCAGCCACGTTCCTGAGAGACCTGGGAAGGTGAATACCTCGATCTGCTATACACTTCTTTCTGGTGTTTAGTAGCTGTATTAAACTGTTGGTCAAGCAGCCATGCAGTGGATGCACCATGGGTTTTGGTGTCTGTGATGCAGGGTCATATGTAATGGTCTGGGAGATACCTCCTCCCCCCCATCCCCACCCCCAAATGAATTCATAGAATCATAGAATCATAGAATGGTCTAGGTTGGAAGAGACCTTAAAGATCATCCAATTCCAACTCCCTGCCACAGGCAGGGACACCTCCCACTAGAACAGGATNCTGTAGGCCCCCCTCAGATACTGGTAGGCTGCTATAAGGTCTCCCCGAAGCCTTCTCTTCTCCAGGCTGAAAAGCCCCAACTCTCTCAGCCTGTCCTCACCCAAACTAGACCCAGCCAGATGGAAGGTAAGGAATGAAGCTTTACATTCACAGCTTAGCACAATATACAAGCAGAGATTTAAAATCTATTACAAATCTTTATGGCTATATACAGAAATATACAAGTGAAAAGTAATACAGAAACACAATAGCCCTCCCAGAAATCAGAGTCCCCAGGAGGGGTTCCCAGCCGCTCTTCCACCTTCTTTCCACCTCCCAACCTTATCCCAGAATCTGTCTTACATGCAAGGTGAACTGGAAGGATGGACCCGGGGGTGGGGTTAGAAGTAGAATGATTACTTGGGTTACACAGATCCAAGCAGAAGCCAGGGAGAGAGGCAGACACCAACAGACTCTGACGGACAGACACAGACTGTCTTTTCTATGTCTGTGTCCTTCTTTTTAATGCATCTCATCAAACCTATGAGTGGAGCAGACATCACCAATGCTTTATTTTCACAGCCTATAATCTATTTTTTCTCATTAAATCATTCCAATTAGCCTCAAACCAGCAGACCATACCACGAAGTAAGTGAGCATTCATTTTCCTGCTGAGTGCAGGATTGTGAGCCCAATGAGTAGGTGCAGGGCAGGGAGAGGAAGAGAGGGAAAGTTTTCTCCTTGAGCAGCAGCAAAGTGGTACCATTTTGCCTCGTTGCTGGGTTGCTTTTCACTAGACTAGCATGCAGAGGAACCCACGCTTCAATACCTCCATTTCCTTAATGACAGAGAAATCCTGAGATGAGCTATTCAGTGTCCACATCCTTCCTGTTGTGTGCATCCTGCCCTCAGCAAAGGAGGCTTCTTAATGAACTAAGTCTTTTTTTCTTTTCTTTTCTTTCCTTTTTTTTTTTTTTTTTTTTTTTTTTTCTCCTTATCCTCTCTTTTGCTCCACACTGCATGTTATAACTCAACCTCTTCTGTCTGCCTGGAGAGGAAGAGAAGGAGACACACCTTGCTCCACACCCACTAAGCTCAGAAATGTCATTCCTGAGGGCCACTACCCTATGCTGTTCAGCGTTAGCATCCGGATTACCAGTGTGGGACATTACAGATGAATCTGATATGCTCTTCAGGTCAGGGTCACTGAAGCTGACATTATTTCTCTATTGCCATTGCTATTGTGGAGAATGAAGCAAATTCCAGTCTCAGTTTTCCCTAGGTAAGACAAGAAGACTGAGAGGAGATCTGATCAATGTGTACAAATATCTGAGGGGTGGGTGTCAAGTGGCTGGGGCCAAGCTCTTTATGATGGTCCACAGCAATAACACAAGGACTACAAACTGGAATGCAGAAGATTTCACCTCAACATGAGGAGAAACTTCTTTACAGTGAGAATGAGGACAGAGAACTGGAGCAGGCTGCCCAGAGAGGTTGTGGAGTCTTCTTCTCTGGACACTTTCAAAACCCACCTGGATGTGTTCCTGTGCGAACCACCCTAGAGGATCCTACCTTGGCAGGGAAGTTGGACTTGATGGTCTCTGGAGGACCCTTCCAACCTCTAAGGTTCTGTGAGCCTGTGAAGGCTCAAACCCACTGGCTCCAGAGAAGAAAGCCTGTTGCTGTAGCAAGGTTCTGTGCCATCTTCTGGCAGTTTTTTCTCCATATTCTCTTTCCATATTTATTTGACATCATCCATATTATGATAAAAACTGCCCTTGTTGACACAGCAGGAGTAAGGCCAGCATATACACTACAGGGAAGGAAAAAGGATTGTTATTTATATATTTATTTATTTTTAAGAGTCAAGATTTGAGATGTGTCACAGGCTCACAGGATGTCAGGTGTTGGAAGGGACCCAAGGAGATCATCGAGTCCAAACCCCCTGCCACAGCAGGACCAGACAACCTAGCACAGATCACAGAGGAACACCTTCAGAGAGGCCTTGAAAGGCTCCAGAGAAGGAGACTCCACAACCTCTCTGGGGAGCCTGTTTCAGTGCTCTGGGACCGTTACAGTCAGATGTTTCCCCTTGTGTTGAGGTGGAACCTCCTGTGCTTCAACTTACACACAATGTTCCTTGTCCCACCACACTGACATAAGCTAATGGCTATTAAAGAGCAGAGCAGCCAAGACCTTTTAATAATCCCACCCCTTGCATCTAATTAAACAGCTTCAAAAGACAGGAACAGCTACAAGAACCAATAACCACACAAACAGGGAAGGGATGTTGAAAACGAAAATGCTGATCTTCAGTAGAGGTTTTTTGGTTGTTTTTTGTTTTTTTTTTTAATGTAATGCTATATTACCACATATGGTTACACATGCAACATTGGGGAGGCAGCTCTGAAAACAGTTCTTTTAGTAGCTTTTAATAACACCAGATGTCTGCGTGGCGAGAGGGAGGAAAGGACTGCAATCGAAGTGGGAATTGGACCCTGTGGACTAGTTGAGCCCCAAAGCTGTAGCAAAGCCTCTTCCCTTCACGCAGCACCACCTGTATTATTAACTGGCTTCTAGGAAAGGAAGATGCTCATGGTTTTCGGATATCATAATTCCCTAGCCATCTGTTTGATGTGAGGCTAACATTGTGATACTGCTGCTTATGCCACATCGAGTGTTAAGCCATTACACAAACAATGTAACAAAACCACTCTGTTTTCTGTTGGTGGTGGTCTTTTTTTTTCCCCCTCTGAAATAGCCAAACATAAGTGTTTTGTTGCTCCATCTCAGCAAAAGGCACCAGATGGGCTTGAGAGCCAGAGTGCAGACTTATTCTCATGATCTCACCAGACTGGGGGGCAGAAACCGTGTTCATGTGGTTGTCCACCTGTAGGGATATTGTCACACGAGTCAGGGATGGGATACAGGAGTTTGCTGTATTTCAGAGCAGTAGAAATTCATCCTTACATCTTTGGCAGAAGGTTGCTGTATTTCAGAGCAGTAGAAATTCATCCTTATATCTTTGCAATACTACAATATTACGAACTCACAGTGCGACTATATTTTCATAGTATAGGGGGGGAATGGGTTCAAATTGGCAGAGGGGAGATTTGAACGGGATGTTAGGAAGAAATTCTTCACAGTGAGGGTGGTGAGGCACTGGAACAGGTTGCCCAGTGAGGTTGTGTCTGCTCCCTTCCTGGATGTGTTCAAGGCCAGGCTGGATGAGGTCTTGAGCGTCCTGATCTAGTGGGAGGTGTCCCTGCCTATGGCACAGGGGGGTTGGAACTGGATGATCTTTAAGGTTTCTTCCAACTTAAACCATTCTATGATTCTATGATTCTATGAATTTGACTCCAAAGTGAAATTTTACTGTGAATGACCCAGGCTTCCTACATGCTCTGGAAGTTGATGCTATGGGGACAGGCTACAAGAGTTGGGGCTCTTTAGCCTGGAGAAGAGAAGGCTTCTAGGAGACCTTCCATTATCTGAAAAGGGCCTACAGGAAGGCTGGGGAAGGACTATTGGTGAGGTCTTGTAATGGCAGGATGAGGAGGAATGGGTTTAAACTGGCAGAGGGGAGATTAAAACTGGGTGTTAGGAGGAAGTTGTTTGCAGTGAGGGTGGTGAGACACTGGCACAGGTCGCCTAAGGAGGTTGTGGATGCCCCCTCCATGGAAGACTTCAAGGCCAGGTTGGGCAGGGCCTTGAGCAACCTGGTCTAGTGGAACATGTCCCTGCCCATGACACGAGGGTTGTAACCAGATGATCTTTAAGGTCTCTTTCAACCCAACCCATTCTGTTCTACACCTTTTGCTTTGCACAGTTGTTGAAGGGAATTAGAGACCAAACTCTTTAGGCACATTCTAAAATCTTGGTCAAACACCCATCCACCAGGGATTTTCATTCTTACGCTTGTGCCCTACTTTGCTGTTAGTGTCTGAAAGATGCCTTTGGGAACCAATATTTTGGGGAGGAGAATAAAAGAAGGATCACAACAACGCATTGGCATCATATTAGATTGTGCACTTTGTATCCCCCTGCACAGTTCCTAGACAACAGGCTATAAAGTACAGCAGGGCAGTCCACAGATATAATAAATAGAATGTGGATTCAATCCAGCATTTTAAGGAAAGATAGTTCCACTTGCTGCAACAGAGAACAGTGATGCCAGGGTGAGATACAAGTAACTGTAATAATTTTGGTGGTTTTAAGACTTTGGGAGAGTATAACCATATATCAGGCAGTGGAAAGATGGGTATTTTTACCCACCAAAAAACTACTCTGCAGCAGCAAGTAGACCTGAAGGCAGATCACACAGTTGGGGTTTTGTTTATGAAGTGGCTGTCAAATTTGAGTCTACATCCTCTTACACATACCATCTGCAGCCACATCTTCTCCAGTCTGTCTCTGTGCTCTGTGTTTGTGGAAGCAACTGTACAGTAATATTGTGCCTTATGCCTGTTGTGTGGGAAGGCTACACCTGTCATTTTATCTCCTTCACTTTGATCCTGTCTGCTTATCACTGGCTTGGGATGAAGGCTTGGCCTCAGCAGTGTGTTTCTTAGAGCCGATGCTCAGATTGGCATCTAAGGGAGGAGGCAAAGCTTTGCTTCTCCACTGCCTTGCAGCTGGTTTAGTCATTTCCAGCAGTGCAGAACAGACATGAATTGCCACTCAGGCAGAGCAGTGAATGGTTATACAAGGTGAGTTGGCAATGGAGAACCAGACACTGGGAGTATTGATTTAGCAGACCATGAGTGAGTTTTCATTGTTGCCTTTAGAAATGTTCACAAAGTTTGGTGCCAAGGGCAAAGATAAACAAATTTATCATCCAACAGTAGAAGGGGAAAGGAAATAAAAAAGAACCACCTCTCCAGAAATTCAGTTCTACAAGCTTTTGTAATACTAAACATAAAAGGATAAAGGAAGCAATATTAATTTTATTCCTTGCTATGGCAGTGGACATATATTAGCTACTGGAAGCCTCAAAGCACTACTTAAGGGATTACAAATTCTGTACATGCAGCTCAGCAGTCACTAAACTGTTGCCACCTCTAGCCTGCAGGAAGGCAGTCATTAACATGGCCTTGAATACTGACTGGGATTTTCTGGCAAAGGCTGGAAACTGAAAAATGCCAGTCAGTGGAAATTGCAATCTGAATGTCTTTATCCGGGTGGGCAGGAGAGGGAAGTGAATTAAAGGGGGGGACATTTCTGCTTTCAAATTTACTGTCACTTATATATTAAAAAAAATAATAAATCAAACATTTTGAAATGGAAAGATAATATTTTAAATGTATGCTCTGAAATATATATATAAAAAAATAATAAATATAAGGAAAAAATTACTTGGCTTCTATTATCAGAATCTTCCAAAGTTTCAGGTTTCTACTTTTTACCCACTATTAGGATGGGAAAACTTGCTTGTGGACTGGAAAAAAAAAAACAACCTGTTTCCTGCCCATCTCTCTTGGCAAACCACTATGTTTCTGTTTTGCTGCTGAAACTTCAAAAAGCAACAGGCAATGGCTGGATCGGGGTTGATCTTCCAGCGAATGAGAAATCCTTCCAGCATAATTTGTTCAGTAGCGTATTCCTGGCCATGGGAATGTTTTGAAAGGTGAGGTTTCTATAATAAACCCTGTGGCTTCTTCACCGTGGGAAGGTAAGCAAGTGATAAACATGCCCTCTTAGTTCCCTTCCACATTTGTGTTTGCTCTGCTGCAGGAAGAAAACGTTTGTCTGACTGATTTTCGACTGGGAATTGTCCATGACCATTGCTGTTGGGAGGTGAAAAACACTGGTTTTGAATGTTCTTTACCTTCTGTGATCTCTTGGCTCTACCTTTACCTTCTTCCTCTCTGAGGAAGGAAAATTCCTAGGAAAATTAAAATCCAAAGCCATACTGAAACATATTTTTTGCCAAAGTTTAGAGAACCCATGGGAAGGTATGTTCAAAACAGAAAAATCTCTTTACTCTCTGAAGGAGAAAGTGGAGCCCTGAGGTCTGGATTGGTACTAAGAGGACCTCAGCAACATTATTTCTATCCCCAAACCCCAACACTTCTGTTCATAACTCTGAAAGAATTGAATGAGTCTCACCTTTGCACTTACCTACTCATCCTATTACTGTGGAGATGGCCTTGCTAGTACAGTATCAATGTGGAGGAGAGGCTGAGGGAGCTGGGGGTGTGCAGCCTGGAGAAGAGGAGGCTCAGGGCAGACCTCATTGCTCTCTACAACTACCCAAAAGGAGTTTGTAGCCAGGTGGGGGTTGGTCTCTTCTGCCAGGCAACCAGCAACAGAAGGAGGGGACACAGTCTCAAGTTGTGCCAGGGGAGGTATAGGCTGGATGTTAGGAAGAAGTTCTTGACAGAGAAAGTGATTGGCATTGGAATAGGCTGCCCAGGGAGGTGGTGGAGTTGCTGTCCCTGGAGGTGTTCAAGCAAAGCCTGGCTGGGGCACTTAGTGCCATGGTGTAGTTGATTGGCTAGGGGTGGGTGCTAGGTTGGACTNTATCGCATCAGTGGAGAGCTGTACTAGGAGATGAAAGAGAGCAGAGCTTTATCAGGTGGTTTAATTTCTCATTACCCAGGACCAGTTCATGTATGTGTTTTTTTAGTTCCCCCTCTGCCCCCACAAGCACAGAGAGGATCAATCCCAGAAATACTTAGAATTAAGGGACTCATTTTTCCTCTCTCTTGCCATCCCAGGCTTTCAGATTGCAAGGGGAAAGGAAGGGGGGATGCAGGGTGTCAACAACAATAAGCAGGAGGGGAAAAGATGCCTGGCACGGGAGAGTTCAGGCTGGGACAGTTTGATCTCTCCCAGAGCACTCTTGGTGCTTGAAGATCACTGCTTCTGACACGTTTCTCCGGCTGCTGAATGAGAGGATTTACTTGGGTGAAATTTAGGCCCGAGGGGGACATGAAAATCATATTCATAATTTGAAGTGACATGTGATTCAGGATTAAAAAGCTGGCTGGCAGAGAAAAGAGCTGAGGTTATCCTTTTGAGCTGTACTAATGCAGAAAACTGTGTTTTTAATCCTGTTTTAAAAAGGCCTAGAAGGTTTCCAGCTGGGGCAGTTAGAATATAAAGGAGTGGGCGAAGATGAGGAATCCCTTTTTCAAAAGGAGCAGGGGAAAAAAAAACCTAAAAACCAGAAAGCCCAAAACAACAACAAAAGATCAAGTTCTGCTTTTGTTTTTCTCTGATAGCAAGTGGTTGAAAGGCAATACAGGAGAATTTTTTAACGACTTTTCCTTTGTCTGACTCCTTTAAAGCACCCCACGAAGCAGGAGCGGTCAGTGGGACAATGCAGAAGTGACAGCTAAAGGAGAAATCCCTGCTCGGGAGAGGGCTCCTGGGAGCTGGCATTGCATATTTCCTCAATTTGTGGGTTTCTTGGAGGCATTTGAGGGCCAGGGATAGTTTCTGCCTTTCCATCACTGCCCGAGAGCTCCTTGTCCCTTGTATCTGAGCGCAGAGCAGAAAGGTGCTCCCCATCCCATGGGCTTTAGCACTGTGTAATTAATCTCTGCTCCTTTTCATGGCATTTCTCATTCTATGATTCTATGGTTCTCCCCAGAGGCTTTTAATTGCAGCAAACCATTGTGCCAACATCACTGCTTATTGTGCTTGTTATACTACTGGTAAGAATTTAGCTCCTCTTCCTCTAGATCTTTACTTTGACATTTGCCTGTCATTTTAACTCTCCCTCCTTGTTTTATGACAATACTATTTGATTAGAATAGAATAGAATAGAATAGAATAGAATAGAATAGAATAGAATAGAATAGAATAGACCAGGTTGGAAGAGACCTCCAAGCTCATCAAGTCCAACCTAGCAGCCAGCCCTCTCCAATGACACTTAGTGCCCCATCTAGTCCCTTCTTGAACACTTCCAGGGATGGTGACTCCACCACCTCCCTGAGCAGCCCATTCCAATGCCAATCACTCTCTGGGAAGAACTTCTTCCTAATATCCAGCCTATACCTTCCCCAGCACAACTTGAGACTGTCTCCCCTCCTTCTGTTGCTGGTTGCCTGGCAGAAGATCCCAACCCCACGTAGATACAACCTCTATTTAGGTAGTTGTAGGCAGCAATGAGATCACCCCTGAGCCTCCTCTTCTCCAGCAGTACTGTGGGGCAAGAACTCACTTTTCAGTGAAGCTGCTGAAAACACAGTAAATGCCATACTCTGTAAGATACATATTACATATAATATATTATGATGATAAAGTCAGTTTTCCAAAGAGTATCTGAAAACCTGACCTGCTGGAAGCTGGCAAACTGCTTCTCTATGTGACATGCCCAATGAACAGCAAGTTGCACAGTCACCAATTCCCATGTTAAAAGTGAGTTTTCCCCATATTTATCTCAAGAGTTTCTCAAATACTTAGACTATTTCTTCTGTAATTTTGCAAGATTTCAATTCAGAAAGGAAACTTCAGGCTTATTTGAAATGTTCTGTTTTGGTTTACCTGATTTGGGTGAGATTTTGTTTGTCTTGCTATGCCTTGAAGTCCATTTCATACCATCAGTCTGAATGAAATGAGAAAGCAAAGCCACTGTGTTCTCAAAAATCTCGTATTATTTTCCCATTTCTCAGAGTGGACATTCGCAGGATCACAGGACCTTAGGGGTTGGAAAAGACCCAATGAGATCATCGTGTCCACCCCCTGCCAGGGCAGAACCAACCAATCTAGCACAGATCACAGAGGAACACATCCAGACAGCCCTTGAAAGGCTCCAGAGAAGGAGACTCCACAACCTCTCTGGGGAGCCTGTGCCAGTGCTCTGGGACCCTTACAGAAAAGAAGTTTCCCCTTTGTGTTGAGACAGAACCTCTTTTGCTGCCACTTTTACCCATTGCTCCTTGTCCTATCCCAGGGAGCAATGATCAGAGTCTGTCTACCCACTCCTACCAGCCCTTAGATATTTATAGTCATTTATCAAATCCCCTCTAAATCCTCCCTTTCTCAGACTAAGAAGTCCCAAGTCCCTCAGCCTCTCATCAGGCAGTGCTGCAGTCCCCTCGCCATGCTCATAGGTATCTGCTGGACCCTCTCCAGCAGATCCCTGTCCCTCTTCAACTGGGGAGCCCAAAATTGAAGGCACTATTCAAGATGGGGTCTCGCCAGGGCAGAGTAGAGGGGAGGAGAACCTCCCTTGGTCTGCTGGTCACACTCTTCTTAATACACCCCAGGATCCAATTGGCCCTCTTGGCCACAAGGGCACATTGCTATGCCCTGGATTTTATCCTTCAGCATTCTCAGATTCCTCTCCACAGGCCTGCTCTCCAGCAGGTCACCTCTCAGCCTGTAGTGGTGCAGTTTATTACTGCTCCCCAGCTGCAGGTCTCTTCACTTGTACTTGCTGAACTTCATCTGGTTCCTCTGTGCCCAGCTCTCCAGTCTACCCAGCCTCTCCTCTGAAAAGTGTTTTTAATTGAAATAGCATTTTCTAATAAAAATCAGCACCAGCAAGACCAAATCAAACTTCTGCCCAGCTCTGTTCAAAGACTGTCACTGGAACAAATCATATAAGACCAAGGTTTCAACTTCCCTGTCCCTCAAGATATAATTATTTCCTACTGTTCTTTTCCCCCCCTGGAAATCTCTTCAGCTAAGACAAAAAGAAATGATCCAAAGCTGGAGGAAGCCAATGAGATCTCTTCTGTGTATTGACTTTGGGTTTGAGGAAAGCTCTGGATCAATAGGGTGCTATTATTAATCTAATAGCCTATATATAGAATTTAAGTGTGCCATCATATAAGGTTTTTAAATCATCCTGTAGACTTCAGTGGAAGCTTATTGCATTGCATGTTCATTGCTAAAGTGGAATAGTCACTGGTTTTATCTGTTGCTCATTCTGTGGAGGCACTTGGCTATGGCAAACAAGTAACATCTCTACAGCAGCATCACTGAATGATGAACTCCTCCTGATAAATATGAAAATTAAGGAGGACCAAAAAGATTAGGGACTGCAGGGACCTAACCTGAGGACCTGTACTATGAAAACCTCTACTAAAAGCAAAGCCATCAAAAAAAAGCATGCACTGCTGGGTGCTTCACCATCATTTCCCTGATTAGCAGTCAGGGTAGAGGAAATCTACACCAAAAAATCTGTGTCCCAGCACTGTTTTCACTGTTAAGAGGAAGACATCTGATACTGCATCATTAAAAGACCATAAAAATGAAACCTGACAATGCTATTTTTTTACCAAAACATTTTTGAGGGTGGAAAAGCACTTTCAGTGTGACAGATCTGGCTGCAGGCCAGCAGGGTGATAATCCTCCAGGGAGCTTTGTTACACTCCTGGGCACACTGAGAGTATGTAGTGCATGTTAGACATAATCAGGGAAGCAACCTCTCTCTTGGGTTCTTAATAGAGTTTCCTGCCTTAATGGCTTCATTGGTAATTTTTGTTAGTTTTCTTGCTTCAAGTGCTGGCACATCACAAACTCCATATATTTGCTAATGTAAAGGCCATCATTTTGTGGTGCTGAACCAAAGTGACTGCTGAGGTTGTGTACTTTTGTTCCTTGCCAGAGAAAGATGACATGAATTGCACAAAGCTGAGGAGGTCTTGATGTAGGTGTTCAGTGTGCTAGTTTGAGGCTAATTGGAATATTTTAATGAGAAAAATTAGATGATAGGCTGTGAAAAGAAAACAACAGTGATGTCTACTGCACTTATAGGTTCACTGAGATATACAAAAGCAAGGAGAGAAATGTAGATAAGACAGTGAGTGAGTCACTCTCTGTCTGTGGAGTTTGATCTCTCTATCCCTGGCTTCTTGATGGGTCTGTGTAACCCAATGAATCAGTTCTGCCTCTAAGTCCCCTGGCTGATCTTTCCTGTTCACCTTGCACATAAGGGTAGATTCTGGGATGAGATGAGAGGGTAAGGAGAAGGTGGAAGGGTGGTTGGGAAACCCTCTTGGGGACTGATCACTGAGAGAGGTATTGTGCTTCTGTATTACCTTTAACTTGTATATTTCTGTATATAGCTGTAAAGATTTGTAATATATTGTAAATATCTGCTTGTATGTTGTGCTAAGCTGTGAATATAAAGCTTTATTCCTTAAATTCCAGCTGGCTGAGTCTAGTCTGGGCGCATTCAAAAGTTTGTGGGTCAAATAACTCCCAAACTATCACATTCAGCCAGCAAAGTACATCTGAAAGTGCCATTTGAAGCACTGGAGAGGAAGAGCCATCTTCCAGTCTGGATGTCTAGATGATTGCTTGCCTGTATGATTACCACAACTGTGGTCACACTTACAGTAATTACATGGGCAGATGAAACATGCAGTTACACATGCCCAGTTCAGAAAATCTGGGCACAGGTAATTTCCAAAAACCACAGATAGACTCTGCTCAGGAAAGGAGATGCAATGTCACTCCCATGCTGGGCTGGAGGATGTGCTCCCCTCCAACCATGTGCCTCATGTCTTCTGTTTCCTCTTTGTCTGTCTTGGAGGAATCTAGACTGAATCCTGTCCTGAGTAGCTCCTCTTGGACTTGCATACCTAGCCCAAGCTTCTGAATTGCTTGCTTTGAAATCCAAGCCAACGATGAAGCCAGGCTCTTTGGCTACCATTGCATGGACCCACTATAAATGGTATCATCACATATTATTAACTACATTCTGAAAACCACAGAATCATAGAATGGTTTAGATTGGAAGGGACCTCAAAGCTCATCCAATTCCAACCCTCTGCCATAGGCAGGGGCACGTCTTCTTCTAAGGTAGCTGTAGAGAGCAATGAGGTCTTCCCTGAGCCTCCTCTTCCCCAGGCTGCACACCCCCAGCTCCCTCAGCTGCTCCTCACAGGGCTGTTCTCAAGCCCCCTCCCTAGCCTTGCTGCTCTTCTCTGGGCAACAGTCATTGCAAAAGTGTCACACAAACACACACACACACACACACACACACACACACAATTACAGATGCATTAAAACCAGCCTATTTGTCTGTGGATTATTTTAAGTGTCCATGGTAATCAGAGTGCAATAAAGTATAATAAAAGACCAATGAAAAATGATGGAACAAAACCCATTCTGCTTTTAGGAGTGAAGTGTTATGAGAAAGACAGGCCATTTTCTCTGGGTATGTAATTTTTATTCTGTCTCTTTAATCTACATGAATAATTAAAATAGATTCAAGCAGTCCTGTGCTCCTATGGTTTTTCAGGCCGAGAGGGAAACGTGCTCTAAGAAAAGGCTAATGAATGAAATGCTGCAAATCCTAACGAGGAGCCTGGTTTGGGAGAAATTGCCAGCCTGATTTTCAAACAAGTATGGAAGGCAATACCTGAATGTGAATTTGTTTTTCATCTCAGACTTTGAACTATATAAATATCTAGCTTAAATCTACAATGGAGAGTATGAAGGGTAAATGTCCCAGAAATTCAGATTCAAATCTTAATAACTGAACTCAGCTTTCAGAGCCAATCATGGTTCCAAAGTGAGCATTTTCAAACAAGATTAGATATTTACCATGCACTTCATGAAATGTCTTGCACAGGCATTTGAAAATGTACCAATATGTGTTGCGTGCATAGGGATACAATTTAATTAGACTAATGAATTGATTTCATGTGGCCATGAGCCATTGGCTATTGTAGTCTGATGGAGGATTCCAGGAAAGTATTTTCCCTCATATTGCCCTTTTCTCCATCCACCTCTGTCTATCTGGCCAGCAGCACAGGGAAATATTTTTGCATAGCTTCCTGCTCAAGAAATAGTCTGGAGGTGTTCAAGGCCAGGCTGGATGAGGTCTTGAGAGTCCTTATCTAGTGGGAGGTGTCCCTGCCTATGGCGGGGGGTTGGAACTGGATGATCTTTGAGGTCTCTTCCAACCTAAACCATTCTATGATTCTACGATAGACCTAAGGGCAATTTTTACAGAAGAATGCAGTGTAAAATAACTGGAAAGTAGGGTTTGGTATTTTTTTTTTTGGTATGAGGTGTTGCTGGGACACTTGGCCATGCCCTGCAGTCCTGCCTAAGGTTGGACAGCATGGGCTCTGTGTTGCTAGGGTTTGGGATCTACCAGCCTGCATGCCTCAATCTCACCTCATTTAAAGATCCTTCTTCAAGCTTCAGAAAGTCTAATCTTCCTCTGGAGAAGTGTTGTCCAAAAGTAGATCCTTCCTACCTATTTCAGGACAGGATGAATCATGCTTTGAAAATGCCCACCCCTCCTTTTTGGAGTTTGCACAGGTGAGTAAGTGTGACTAACTCCAAATGACCTGAAGACAAGCGATGATAAAGGAGGTGAGTCCCAGCCCAGCGACACTCCTCTCCCTCTTCTTACCATCCACTGAAGCAGCAGTCAGACCCCCCCAGCAGAAGCAAAGGCAAGAGGCCATACCCACCCCCAGTTGCCTCCAAAGCAAAATCCTCACATAAAGACCGGAGGAAGTCACTTTATTTGATGTTATAACCTGGCCTGGGTTTCTGGCACACAGCTCCACCATCCAGCCCGAGCTGTGAGTCACAAGCTAAGCCCTGAAGTTACTAATACAGCTCCACATACAATCAAGCTGCCTATTTTGCAGCGCATTATCCCCTTTGGGTTTGGCAAAGCAAAGTGTCTCCGTTGCAGGCAGAGCAGGAATTATGATGAGCTTTTCCCAGCTGGACTTCATGTAATCGTCGCAGGGATAAAGAGTTCCTCCAGTCTCCAGATCCTTCCCTGTCAGGCTCTAAGCCCCTCTCCGGCTCTCTTGAGCTTGTCAGGGGTTTTATTTACAAAATTCAGCTAAAAATCTGTCCTGCCAGACTAAGCCAGGCCGTTTCTGCTTGTTTCTTAATCTCCAGGCTCCCTCCCTCCACATGTTAAGAGACACTCAGTTTGTTTAAGGCCTGAGGCAGGCGTAATTACAAAATTTAGGCAGAATCCTGAACTGACCCCAAAGGTCTTCCTACTCAGACAGAAATCATTTGTCATAATGAGCCTACTCGTAACCTCCTGACCCTTGGAGCTCAATTAATTTCACGCAGAAAAAAGTGTTCACAGCCCCTGGACCCTTCCAGAGAAGGGATTTGCATGGTGACATCTCCCTCTCACACAAGCCCATGCGAGCACAAATGGGCTTAGAAATTACTGCAGAGAGAACAATGAACAGTAGTAGGGACTTGTTTTAAAAACAAGATGGTAAAAGGAGGTATTTCTGTGCTCAGTTGTAAAACAAATGTGTGTTCCTTAGAAAAAAAATGTAAAGGCATATAACAGTCTGTGGGCAGGTTTTAATTTTGTGCCCCTCAAAGCTCTTTAAAATACAGTCACCTCTATTGAAGAGAGGGGTGATACACCAAAAGGGACTGATTTGCTGCACAAGAGCTGCACCAAACAGGGAACATCACTGGCCCAGGGGATGGGAGCTATGCTGAGAGCATAGAAGAGAGAAAATAAGCATTATCTGCAGGGGGAAGAACTTGCTGGGGCAAAACACCACAGCAGGATCATAGAATCATAAAATCATGGACCAGAAAGATCATCTAGTTCCAACCCCCCTGCCATGCCCAGGGACACCCTACCCTAGAGCAGGCTGCCCACAGCCTCAGCCAGCCTGGCTGCAAACACCTCCAGGTATGTGGCCCCAGCCACCTCCCTGGGCAACCCATTCCAGGCTCTCACCACTCTCATGCTCAACAACTTCCTCCTCGCATCCAGTCTGAATCTCCCCATCTCCAGCTTTGTCCTGTCACTACCTGATAGCCTAAAAAGTCTCTCCTCAGCCTTTTTGTAGGCCCCCTTTAGATACTGGAAGGCCACAAGAAGGTCCCCTGGGAGCCTCCTGTTCTGCAGACTGAACAGCCCCAACTCTTTCAGTCTGTCCTCATAGCAGAGGTGCTGCAGCCCTCTGAGCATCCTCGTGGCCCTTCTCTGGACATGCTCCAACATGTCCACATCCCTCTTGTATTAGTGGCTCCAGAACTGGATGCACTATTCCAGATGGGGTCTCAGCAGAGCAGAGTAGAGGGGGAGAATCTCCTCCCTCAACCTGCTGGCCAAAAAGATGCCCATACTACTTCCACAGGCAGAGCTGGGAATTTTTCTGCATCCCACTGCACTTGCATTTTGGAGTTGGATCTTTGCTAGCTGAACTGCCTGGATTTGAGCTCGGGCTTTTTCTCAGCTACTGGAATAACTCCTGGATCACAGAATCACAGAATTAACCAGGCTGGAAAAGACCTCTGAGATCACCAAGTCCAACCAATCACTTAACCCTTCTAATTAAGTAACCC
Source organism: Psilopogon haemacephalus (assembly GCA_013396835.1). NCBI lineage: Eukaryota > Metazoa > Chordata > Aves > Piciformes > Megalaimidae > Psilopogon > Psilopogon haemacephalus. The sequence continues at coordinate 439,280 of VWZI01009181.1, forward strand.
ATGGCATTAACGAAACAAGGTTGTAAGAGACCTCCAAGATCATCCAGTCCAGCCTATCACCCAGCCCTATCCAATGGCACTAAGTGCTCTATCCAGCCTCCTTTTAAACACCTCCAGGGATGCTGAGTCCACTACCATTTTTCTACTGTTTTTTTTTGCCTAATTAACACATAAATTGTGGCAAGAATGGAGCTTTAGTCTGATGGTTTCAGTGCATGTTTTCTGGTCTTTGTCACCTCAAATACTTCAAACGAATGTCTGTGCAGTTCAGCAAATGGAATTAAAACTGCCTAAAATTAGCTGCCCTGTGCAAGCCGGGTGTGGGGTGACAGGGAACAGATGAAAAGGGGTTTCAGATAAGTGGGATCAATGTGTACGCAGTCAGATCTTGTAGTAGACTGCCTGTTTGGTTATATGAGTGCGTTGCATTAGACCCCCTTGTGTTGGAACAGCTTTTACTAGCAAGAATAATAAAAACCTGGCCTGTTCTACCTCTTGGCATGGTCCAGCCAGCCTATTTAATTAAGATGAAAAGCACAGTCAAGAAGATAATTCAAGAGACATCAGTCTTCTTAGACAATCTGAGGCAGTGATTTTTTTTCTTTTTTTGGTATCAAAGCATCGAACCTGCTCATGCATTTGCGGGAATGGATGTGGCTAGACTGGATAATCCAAGAGGCTCTTTCCAACAACCATAACTGTTTGCACTCACGCAGCACCTTTTGGCCAAGCATCCCAATGCCTATAAATCTGTAGGCTCATAGGTGGGGAGCTTCAGCAATGAATTTGGGAGCCATGTGATAAATCGTGTTTATTATAGACTTCCTTCACGCCATGCTTGTAATAGATTTTTTCACTAGGAACAAGCCTTGGACTGTTCAAGCTCTGTGGGGAGCTCAGCTGCTTTCATCTGAAGCAGTCAGAAAGATGTCTTTGGGAAACCCCCAGATGGCACAAAAGTGGCATTCCCTGTTTTTTGCCACACAGCCTCTTGGCACAGGAGATAGTAAGGGGGTGAAGCAATGTACACAGAGATTAAGCCATGGCAGTCAGTAGCTGCAACCACTTTTTTTTTTTTTTTTTTTTTAATTTGATCAAACCTCTCTAAGTTACACAAGAATGAGCTTTGGATCACCATTCAGAGGGCCCACACTGTGCTGATTTGAACTAGTTGGAGGATTTGAGTGAGAAAATCAGACTATAGGCTGAGAGAGGAAAACAGATGATGCTACTTCCCTCAGAGATCTACTGAGAAGGAAAAAAAAAATATTTTAATTGTTGTAAACCAAATGAACTCAAAGTGCTCCAGGCCTCTCTGGGCCATGGCTGCTTCTCTTACGTGGCTTGTTTTCCCTGTCTTGTGTAGCTGATTTTCAATAATTCCACTTTCTTTTCTACTGCTAACCCCCCTGGCCGATCTACCTTTGCCTATTTGCTGCATCAACAGATGGTGAGATAAGATTGGGGAAGGGGGGAAAGGTGGTAGGGGTGGTTAGAAACCCCTCCTAGGGATTTTGATCTCTGGGAGGGCTGTGGTGTTTCTGTATTACCTTTTCACTGCATATATCTGTAAATATCTGTTACACATTATAAATACCTGCTTGTATATTAAGCATTACTGTAAATATAAAGCTTCATTTATTAACATCCAGCTGTTCTGAGTCCTAGCCTGGGTTATATCAAAGGGTGGGGGGCAGGTAACTGCTAAACCACCACACTGCACTCTGAGAGTAATGAGGTGGCAGGGAATTGCTGGAAGTGGTGGACTCACCATTCCTAGGAGTGTTTAAAAGGAGACTGGATGAGGCACTTAATGCCATGGGTTAGTTAGAATAGAATAGAATTGGCCAGGTTGGAAGAGACCTCCAACATCATCCAGTCCAACCTAACACCCAACCCTAGCCAAGCAACTAGATTATGGCACTAAGAGCTCCATCTAGTCCCTTCTTGAACACCCCCAGGGACAGTGACTCCACCACCTCCCTGGGCAGCCCATTCCAATGCCAATCACTCTCTCTGTCAAGAACTTCTTCCAAATATCCAGCCTATACCTCCCCCAGCACAACTTGAGACTCTGTCCCCTCCTTCTGTTGCTGGTTGCCTGGCAGAAGAGACCAACCCCCACCTGGCTAGGTAATAGGTTGGACTCAATGATCCTAGAGGTCTTTTCCAACCTGGTTAATTCTGTGATTCTTCCCATTTTCCACAAAGAATAGGCTCACTGTTTAGGACAGAGCACCTTGAGTTATGCATAATATATTAAATAAAGCAAGTCTACAAGAGCTTCTGCACAGACCACTCTCCCTGGCTTGATAAATGCCTCCTGTTTGGATTGCTTAACTGATGGCAGAGTTTTTCCCCTGGTTTGTGCACAGAGGCAATGTATTTCTGACAGCACTCAGAAATGGGATTTTGCCCTTAACTGCTGCCTCAAGTGCTTTCACTCCTGAAAATCCTAGGAGGTAAAAATAATGTGTGCTGAGTGTGTTTAAGTGTGCACATATATGATACATGATCGCTGACCGTTTATGACATTAATCTTCACTCACAAAGACAGAAGGGATAACTCATAAGTTATCCCTCTGCTCAACCATGAATATAAATGTCAGGCTGCTAATGGAGATGTTGTCTAATGAAATATCCTGAATTATTGAATCTCCCGAGCCATGTGCAAATCTCATTTCTTCTTCCCTTTTGGGTTCAGATTGGGTATTTTTTGAGGTGATGCTCTCAGCATTGTGAAGAGCAGATGGAAAAATTCTCCATGTGGCATTAAAGAGCTAAGCTTCATACTGTGGGATGCCTCAGAGGGGATGCTGGCAGCCCACTCCCATGGCATCCACAGTTAAATTTACATTAGAACCAAATATTTTGGAGACTTCTTCCCTTATGAGCAGAGTTTGCAGGTGTAGCTCAGGAAATCTGAAGCTATAAGAGGCAACAGCATGGCCTATAAATCACAGCAGTGTAATTAAATCAGTGTAAAGTGTATCAAGTTACTTTGGTGCCAATTCAACGCACTCGAAATGGTTTAAGCCTTGTTTAAATAGGTTTAGCTTCATTTGGTAAATGAGCATAGACAAGCCAAAAATTCTTTGTGATATACCATTGCTTATGGCTTCATCAGCTTGTATGTCACACTGGCTTAAATCATCTTCAAGACATATTTACCAATGTGCAATTTAAATCCTTAGTCTTCTCTTTAGCTTTGGTTTGCAAGAGGGAGGCTGCTGTTAACCTCTAGAGAGAAAAGTTATTCAGAAGCAGTGCTGTGTCTGAAGGCAGATGTATGCCTTGGAAACCTTGGTGGAAGTTCCTAGGAAAGCTTCTGTGGTTCTTCCTAGAAACTACCACTTCAGATTAGTACTTGTCACCAACAGTAATCTACTCTGCTCACTAACTTGCTCATGCTTTAGTGCCAATCCCAATATAGTTTACATTTTACTTTTCAAGTCACCGAGATAAGAATGTTCTGCTAACTTGACTCATCTGAAAGTACAGAACTCCACTGAAAGAACCGTTCCCACAACCAGCTCTGCTGGCAGATCTATGGTCTAAGTAGTAGAATCATAGAATCATAGAAGCATAGAAGCATAAAATCATAGAATCAGTCTGGGTTGGAAGGGACCACAAGGATCAGCCAGTTCCAACCCCCCTGCCATGCCCAGGGACACCCTACCCTACATCAGGCTGTCCACAGCCTCTGCCAGCCTGGCTGCAAACACCTCCAGGCATGTGGCCCCCAACCACCTCCCTGGGCAACCCATTCCAGCCTCTCACCACTCTCATGCTCAACAACTTCTTCCTCACATCCACTCTGAATCTCCCCACCTCCAGCTTTGCTCCATTCCCCCTAGTCCTCTCACTACCTGATAGCCTAAAAAGTCCCTCCCCAGCTTTTCTGTAGGCCCCCTTCAGATCCTAGAAGGCCACAATAAGGTCACCTCAGACCCTCCTCTTCTCCAAAACCTCACCAGAAGTGGCAAGTGCTGGCATATTCTCCTCTCACTTTAGTGTCTCTGCCTTCATTTGTCTGCTTGAGCAACACATAGTTTAATTTTCCTGAACCCCACCATCTCCTACAGGGCTGATCTCTCACTTTCAGTGGAGAATTGTAACTTGCTGCAATCTGATCACTGTGCAGAGTGGCACCTGTAAAACCTGTGACAGGTGATGCTGAAGTTTCAGTTTAGTCTTTACAAGGTGGAAAAAGCCAGAGTGATGAGCATTCAGAGGGCTGTGCAGCTCACAGAGACAGGAATCTCTCTGTCCCACCAGCACTTCATGCAATATTTGCACTGGTAGCATCATGCTTATCCTCACACTTGCCCTATGATGTAGAGATGTGTTATTATCTCCACTTACAGCTGCAGCACAAAGGATGAGGGTAGAATAAATGACTTGCCAGAAGGCAGATGGGGAGTCTATGGCACAGAAGATTATAGGAGCCAGGTGACCTGTGTCTTGGTTTGGCTCTATGCCCAGAAAATCTCCTTTTCTTTCTGTGGCTACTGTGCCTTTCCTCTGCAAAATGGAAAGCTGTATTGAAATCTCTAGCCCTTTAAGGCTANACCAAAAAAAAAAAAAAAAAAAAGAAAAAAAAAATCTAATTCCAGGGTTTAAAAAATAGAAAGGAGCCCTTCCTTTACCCTGCATGCTGCATGTTTGTACTATATTTAAGAAATGATGCAGCATGAGTAACGCCTGCGTTGTGATGTGGTGCAGCTTTGACCAGAACATTACCACTAGCCTCTTTATTTTTTTCCCCCATTGACATGAGTCAGCTCAGTGTTGTATATCCAGGACTCTGATGGTCTTAGTGGGTGCAGATCCTGATCTTCTGGAGAAATCCCCTGGATGGGGCACACCATTTACACATCAGCTTTGCCCACGTGGCGCGACGGCTGCCCTGCCACTCCCTGCAAGCAGAGATGTTTAATGGCAGAGCTCTGCAATAGCGAGCGTGAGCCCCAGCACATCATCATCATCATCATCCACTGACACAGGGGCTGCACTGGGTTGTTAAATTCCTTAAGTATTTATTGAAGCCAGGAGTGCCTCAGGCTCCATCCCCCCGCTCCACATACCTAGCTGAAAATTACTGCCAGCCTTTGCCACTGACCCTTACAGGAAGCATTGAACCGATCCCCCCTGACAGCCACAGAGCAATGGCTCAGCCTTGCCGAATGACCCCTGGTGAGGTCGGCCTGACACTGTAGGCAAGGATTGATTGCAGGTAGCAGGTGAGACCCTTTCACTTGACTGCTTCTGGGACTTGGCCAAACGCTCTGTGCTTGAGGCAAGGCACGCCGTTCGTGGGGACAGCAGACACAGCTACCTTTATTAGGGTAGTCTGGCCACTGAGTATCTTTTTAGGCTTGGAATTGCTGGGTGTGCTGATGATTTTCCTCGGTCCTAGTTCCTGGGGGGGCAGCAGAAGCATTTCATGCTTCCCTGGGCAAAAATGGAAACGAGCACCATCTCTGCTTATCGATCCCCCTCCTCCCTGACTGTTGCTGCTTTGACTCCGTTGATCTGCAGTGAAGATACTCCCCATTTACACCAGCGCCCAGAAAGACAGAATTTGATTTGAGGTAATTGTTGTCCGATGCAGTCGATCAGGCCCCTATCCAGTGCTTTATGGGAGCAATATTACAGCAGTAGTGATTTTGCTGTTGCAGTGGATTGCATCAATATACGCTGGAACTGATGTGTTGGGATCAGGAAAGTGACATTTACTGCGGAAAAGGGAGTACATTATTTGGCCCCAGATTTAGCTGGGAGTCGAGAGACATAATTCTATCTTCAGCTGGAATCATTTAGCCCTGCTCTGGGTCTTGCCAAGATAAATAAGGGTTTCTTCATGCTCACATGTTAATACTGTTGTGATGAGCAAAGGGTTCATTTATTTATTAATCACTGTTTGAATTAAGCTGCTAAAATCAGGGAGAAACCCAAATTCTAGAGCTCTGAGTATGTGTGATGCAGTTCTTTATCTGCTCTCTGTAGGCTGATTTTGGGGGGAAGTAGGGTGGATGTATCTTTCTTCCTAATTTATATTAAAATTAGATGGAAGACAAAGAAAAAGGGAGAAAGAAAATGCTTGGTCTAAATCTGGTCGAGGTTCTGAATCCCAAATCAAAGGAGTGAGGCATCCTCAGTGATAAATGTTTTATGAAGAGCACACACAGCATGGTAATGCCCACAGAAATCTGACAGTTTTCTCTGCTTTCCCTCCCTCTGCTCTAGTTTCCCATCCGTGCCTCAGGTCATACAATTGAGCCTTGTTGCTCCTGTCCTTGCCTGTGGTCCCTGATTCATCACTTTTTTCAGACATCACTTTGCTGTGTCTGGAAGAAGCAAGCAGGAGAGACACATCTTCCCCTGAATTTCCCTGTCTCCATTTCTACTTCTGCTTCCAATTCACTTGCAGTCCTTTTTCACTTCTTTTGCACTTTCTCTCCCATTGTGTCTCTTTTCCTGCTACTGTTTCATTGTTTAGTGTCACTTGGGTAGAAAATGACCCACAGTGGCTTGGGGAATAATCTTTGTACTGCTGAAGTCATTGACCTTGACCATGGGCAACCTCTTCTTGTAATGCTGAAGCAGGTGACCTTGACCATGGGCAACATCTCTCTATGTCTGTAAACCCTTCCTTTTGCAAAGGTCTGTACAAAGGGCCACAGGAATGCTCAGAGAGCTGCAGCACCTCTCCTATGAAGACAAAATGAAAGAGTTTGAGCTCTTCAGTTCGGAGAAGAACAGGCTCTCAGGTGACCTTATTGTGACCTCCCAGTATCTGAAGGGGGCCTACAAAAAAAGCTGGGGAGGGACTTTTTAGGCTATCAGGTAGTGACAGGGCTAGGGGGAATGGAGCAAAGCTGGAGGTGGGGAGATTCAGAGTGGATGTGAGGAGGAAGTTGTTGAGCATGTGTGGTGGGTTTGCACTCAGAATGAGAGTGGTGAGAGCCTGGAATGGGTTGCCCAGGGAGGTGTTTGGGGCCACATGACTGGAGGTGTTTGCAGCCAGGCTGGCAGAGGCTGTGGGCAGCCTGATGTAGGGTAGGGTGTCCCTGGGCATGGCAGGGTGGTTGGAACTAGATGATCCTTGTGGTCCCTTCGACCCTGACTGATTCTATGATACTATGATTCTATGATTCTATTTCTCCCTTATTTTGGAATTCATGAGTTTAAGATGCCTCAGAATATCCTCAGGAGTCCAAATGCCTCTGAGAAAGGGGCTGAGAGCAATGTCCATGTGTTTTTGGTTGCTCTTGGTGAGACTTTCAAGAGGGAGTTGTTCACTGCTCTCATGGACCTCTCATTCAGCAATTTCCTGACTTTGTTTAGGCGTGAGGAGTAAGCCATGGCTTTGCTGGCTTTGCACATGCTGGTTTAAGGCCTGAAGAGCTGAGTTGTTTTTGAAAAATCATTGTTTGATTTCTTGCTCTCAGTGGACAGGATAACCAGGGCTGAAGAATCTCACCTTCCCAGGGCAACTGGCTCCTGTGATTCATTGTTCTTCCTATCGGAAATGTGCTCCTGCTTTCCTGTTAGAGAAGGCCTAGTTGTAGCCATTTTTTTTTTTTTTTCATTTTAATTCAGCTTTATAGGAAGTCTTTCATCACAACCAATTCAAAAAGAGGAGGGCTCTCTTCCAAGTGTTTTCCTTCAGCCACTTACCACCCAGTGCAGAGTGGCAGAGCAGAGAGAGGATCCTCCATTGCATTCTGCCCTGTTGTGGTTTTTGCTTCAAACCTTTTCCTTTCCTTCATCAGGATACAGATTGCATAGAGCACACTGCATAGAATTCCCTTGCAATGGACATACTTCTGCCATCAGCACAGGACAAGTAAACACACCTTTAGCAAGGCAGGATTCTGTGTCCCAGCCTGGCTCCAGCTCTGCTCAAATGAAAAAGCATTTTCAGCCAGTCCCCAGCTGTGCTCCTGTTGGTGCAGCAGTCAGCCAACTTTCTACTACTGCAAAGAAATAAAAATTGAAATTCAGTATATTTACTGCAAATGACAAATGAGAGTATAAAGCTGAGTAGAGAAATTACCCAGGAAAAATAAAGTATCCCCCCAGGAATCAGATCATGTTGGAGACTGTAACTGGATCGGACAAGCCAGAGCCAGTGAAACTCCATAAATTCATTGTGCAAGCTGCAAGACCCAGACCTGTGGCTGCTCTGTCCAGCCTCTTCTGCACAGTCTGAAATGTGCACTGTGCTCTCTTTGGATTTGAAAGTCAGACAAATTTTAAAGCAGGGCCAGCGTGGACGTTGCTGTGCTAGAAGTGGCAGGTTATGATGAAAGCTTCTTCTCAACAAGGTCTGGGGCAGCCTGTCCAAATGATTTATTGACGGGTCAGCATTTCCATAGCCAGCACTACAGAGTGGAGGATTCTCAGGCTATTGAATATTTTGTATTCACTTCATGAACTAGGTTTGCCATGAATGAAACCAAAAAGATCAACCAGACTCAGTCTGGTTTAGGTTCTCATCTCTGCCTTGAGATCTACTCTGTGAGACTTTTCATCTCAGCTTCTCAGCTCTATTTCCCCTCTTCTATTTTCCCTCCTCTCTTCTATTTTCTCTCTTATATCAGGAGAGACACTGATTTATTTTTTCCCTTTCCTTTGTCTAACCTTCATGGATTGGTCTAGACATTGACAGTCTTTCATATGAGCATCAGCAAAGTGTTGTCATTTGTTCTTTTTCAACCTCTACAGAAACAACATCACAAAATCCCAGTAATGACTATGGGGGGAAATTTGACCATCATAGGTGTCTTCTGTATTTTGCTTTTGTTCCTCATTGTTCTTCATGGGAAATCAGTGCTTATGTACCCACTTATGTACACACTAATTAACTGTTGTAATTAGAAGAAGTTCTGTTTTTTGTATGAGCAGTGCTCTGGTCTTGTAATTGCAGTATGAGTTTGTGGGAGGATGGGCTGAAGAAGCCCATGAGCTGGGCTATGAAGATGGACAGATCTGAGAAGCAGAAAATAGAAGGAAAGTGTTTTCTCAGTGCTAAGATCTGTGCCAACCCTGCCTGTTTCTTTGCAGGTCAGATGGTCTTAATGTGTGAGCAAGAAGATGGGAAAGTCCTCGCAACCACGATGGACAGCAAACCTCAACAGAGGATCAGGGTTGAACACTGAAAGCACACACACAAGAACCACGAGGCAATACTCATGGGCATTTTCCTGGAAGAAGTGGTTTTCAAAGTCATACTTTGTGAAAGAGAAAACAGAGCTTTAAGAAGGTGGAGAAGTGCAAGAAAGAAGATAGAAAGAGTGAGATGTCACTTATTCAAGAGATGGGAATGGAGATACAATCACTTAGAAACTGCAGATATAAGGATCAAACTTTAAATTGATACAAAACACCAACGGGAAAGAAAGGAGAATCACAGGAAAGCTGGGCAGAGATTAGACAAAAACAGTGCAAAAATGTTTGAGTGTGTTTTGACCTAAGTGGAAAAGCATAAGTGAGAATCACAGAATCGTAGAATTCTCAGGGTTTGAAAGGACCTCAAGCATTATCCAGTTCCAACCTCCCTGTCATGGGCAAGGACAGCTCACACTAGATCAGGTTGCTCAAAGCTACATCTAGCCTGGCCTTAAACACCTCCAGGGATGAGGCTTTCACCACCTCCCTGGGCAACCCCTTCCAGTGTCTTACCACCCTCATGCTGAAGAACTTCTTCCTAATACCCAGTCTGAATCTACCCATTTCTAGTTTTGTTCCCTTCTCCCTAGCCCTACCACTACCTGATAGCCTAAAAAGTCCCTCCCCAGTTTTCCTGTAGGCTACTTCAGACACCAGAAGGCCACAATAAGGTCACCTGTGAGCCTCCTCTTCTCCAGACTGAGACTCTTTTGGTCTATCTTCAGAGAAGAGGAGCATGAACCACCCTAATTCTTCTCCCTGCTTTTGAGCTTGTACAACAGGCTGACTACAGATGGGTTCCTCCTTGTGAGTATTGGTTTTATCTGGAATTTATGAGCTTTTCGACTTACTGTCAGAGCACGATTTCCCCATGTTTTTTATTTTTATTTTATTTAATTTTTTTTACCTTTTTTTTTTTTTTTTCCAAGTGCTGAATGGGTGCATGAAGGGCACATAAAGGTTTATTGAGTAAAAGCCCTAAATGCTTGCAAACTTTTACTATTCTTCCAGGACCTATAAATATTTTTCTGAATCCTTCTCTTCGAGGCAATAAAAAATTAGTTTAGAGGTTAGCTGTGGGACACTTGACATGAGTCTGGCTCTAATCTCATTTTGAGGTTAAGGAAAGAAGTAGAACTGAAACAGCACATCCCATATTGCCAAAGTATTGAAACAGCTAATAAGATACCTCTGTCTATAGGCCATATACCATCTGTGGTGCAGCAAGTTGTAGGGATAGTGAAGAGACCAAGTACATGTGTATTAGGTTGGTGCTGCCCTCTCTCCTAGGCACTGCTGAGGTTTGCATTTTCAGTGGCTAAAGGACATGGTTTGTACCCCAAATATGGACACCCTCTGAACAAACCTCACCGTGCGTGTTGCTGTGTGACTGGGATGCAGCTAAAGAGCTCAAAGGTTCGGATGCTTGGTTTTGGAGGCAAGGATTATTTCCTGAGAGAAAAAAACTACAAGCCAAACAAACAACAACAACAACAAAACCATTTAATTTTACAACCCTAACAAAACAACCAAAAACCAACACAGAAAAACCAAATTCCAAGCACCACACCCCCCACAAAAAAAACCCCAACAAACAAACAAACAAAAAAACCCCACCAACCAGACATAAACACACAACTGTGATCATTACATGAACAAGCCAAATCCTTCTACTTTCGAAACTGGGAGTTGTAGAAGGTACCTGTACACCAAGACTGTCTCAGTCCCATTGTTCATGATAACATCGTTGATGATTTCCACCTCTCAGTGGCCTTTGGGTATCTGTGCTGTGAGCCTTCATATAGGGATTAACTTAGCTATGCATCCTTGGGGCAAATTTAGGACATATTAAGGAAGGAAGGAAGAGAAGTGAGTCCATGGCCCAAAGGTTTAGATCCATTGCACAAGGCCCTTCAATTCCATATGAGGGATTTATGTGATGGATATCAATGTGGCATCTTGCAACCACTCTGCATGTAGCTGTGCTAATTCCCTGTCAGGATACAGCAAATGGATTAATGCATGCTGACTTATGACTGTCTGAAAGATGTTCCTAGTCCAACAGCAGATGTCTTTGTCTGCCCTTTCCTCTGCCTTCTGAGTCTACCTCTTCATGGTTTGCAGCCCTAATCTGGAATAACAGGAGTTGTCCTTTCTGGCTGGAAGGCGATGAGTAGTATTAGACATCTGGCAGGTGTAACAGTGTCTACCACCACCTAGGTGCCTCCAAAAGAGGAGGCTGCACTCAGGACAGGGATCCACTGGCTGGATGTGAGCTCAGCTTTCCCCTGATGTGTAAGTCAGCAAGTACAACACCCACACAGGAAGCAGAGCTCTTCAGCAGAGCAGCCCTGTGAAACTCAGCAGTTTTGGTTTGCGAGGGTACTTATGAAAATATTTTTGGTGTCAGTTCTCCTGGATGATTCCAGCTTGTGAAAATTGAAGGCAAGCACTAACTTTCCTGTTGGTAGAATGTCTGAAGCTTCTCATTTCATCAGTGTTGCACAAAAATGCCCTGAAAACAGGAGGATTTCATGGGAACGCTCCTGAGGCCCCTCAGCCTGGAGGTGGTAGGAGGCTTGCAATAACACATCCATTCATTTACAAGATTGTTTTGGAGCTAAACCCATTTCCTCTGGAGATGTCTACACTGAGGGGGGAGAAAAAGAGGAGAAAAGTGTCTACCACACAGGGATTTTTTGTTATAAGAAAACTCATTTACAGTGAGAAAACCCCCAGTTATCTTTGAGCACTGGGTGTTCCTTTAAGAAAGCTGACGTAAACATAGCTGTTAAAGACTTAATGAGATCTCACCAGTATGTGTTGTGCATTTACCTAATGAGATCACATAGGTCCTCCTCTCAGTACCTCCTCCTCTAGTGAAATCGAGCACCTTCTCCGCTCAAACTAGGGCCCCAGGTTAATATTGCCTTGACGTAATTGTTCATTCAGCACGACTGCTAATTTGTCAGTGGAGTTATCCCAGGGTCTTGCTCCAAGAGATATGAAAACAATAACCTTGTGACCAAGAGACAGGCTCAATGTTTTCACTGCTAAACTGTTGAAAGGGTGTTTTGTGTGAAGGAGAAGGGAATCAGTCATCGAGAAGCGGGGTACAGGGCTAGCACTCCTGAAAAGAAAGAAAAGGAGGAAAAGAAGCCCGGTTAAGCCTCCCCTAACACAAACCAGAAAACTGATAGTGGAGGGGAGGAAAAAAAGAAGAAACAGCAGACATATATAAAGTGTACTAGAAAAATGCATTGACCTATAAATAAAGTGAATTCTGGGCACCAGTACTAAAAGCCTGTGCATTCACAAACACCTATGCACGTGCCTTGCCTTGCACACGTCCGCATTGCTGAAGCACCTGCCAGCAGCTTCCAAATAGTTGCCTGCTAATAACAAAAAAAAATTTTTTTAAAGGCAAATTATATATAAAGTGCACTAGAGAAATGCATTGACCTGCAAATGATGTGAATTCTGGGCACCAATATTAAAAACCTGTGCATTCACAAACACCTATGCCTTGCATGCATCCGCATTGCTCCAGCATCCACCAGCAGCTTCCAAATAGTTGCTGCTAATAACAAAAAATAAAAGAAAGAATAAAAAGAAAAAAAATGCAAATATATATAAAGTGTACTAGAGAAATGCATTGACACAGAAATGATGTGAATTCTGAGTTCCAGTATTAAAAGCCTGTGTATTCACAAACACCTATGCCTTGCACAGGTCTGCATTGCTCCAGCATCCACCAGCAGCTTCCAAATTGTTGCCTTCTAATAACAAAACACTTTTTAAAAGGCAAATATATATTAAAGTGTACTAGAGAAACGCATTGACCTGCAAATGACATGAATTCTGAGCTCCAGTATTCAAAGCCTGTATATTCACAAACACCTATGCCTTGCACACGTCCACATCACTCCAGCATCCACCAGCAGCTTCCAAATAGTTGCCTACTAATAACAAAATATTTTTAAAAAGGAAAAAAAAGTAAATATATATAAAGTGTAGCAGAGAAATGCATTGACCCATAAATGAAGTGAATTCTGGGCACCAGTATTAAAAGCCTGTGCATTCACAAGCACCTATGCACATGCCTTGCCTTGCACACGTCCACATTGCTCAAGCACCTGCCAGCAGCTTCCAAATAGTTGCCTGCTAATAACAAAAAATAAACATTTAAAAAAAAAAGAAAAAAAAAGGCAAATATATGTAAAGTGTACTAGAGAAATGCATTGACCTGCAAATGATGTTAATTCTGAGCTCCAGTATTAAAAGCCTGTGCCTTCACAAACACCTATGCCTTGCATACATCCGCATCGCTCCAGCACCCACCAGCAGCTTCCAAACAGTTGCCTGCTAATACCCAAAGTGTTCCCCATTCCCGCGACGACAGCGGCAGCTAAAACTCAACAAAAAAATCATATTTCAAAGACACGCTGCAGATCAGCCTGTGGCTCCCACTAAACTGTGTGTCTCTGATTCCTGCTGGGCGACACAATGGGCCGGCTTAAGGCAGCCTGCCCTCTGAACTCGGCCAGGCAAGCCTGGGTTCCTGCAAACAGCACCCGCACTGTCTCTCGTGGTTTCAAAGCTGCACGTGTTCTGAGCAACACAAAACCTCCTCTTCTTTCTCTGCCCTGTTTGCCTGTGCCACATCTGTATGCCCCATCTCCTCCTTTTATTATAAAAGTCCTCTGAGCCTTCGGTGCATGTATTCCTTTCAACATCTGCAAAAGAAATCATCTCTCGTAGAAACAGTATAAGGGTCGAGGAGGAGTATACACAATAGCTGGAAATACTGTTTAAGGCCCAGAGGGGAGAACTCTTTCTTTTTTTTTTTTTTTTTTTTGTCTGCTGTGAAAATGTGCTGTTGCAAAGCAATGCAAAATTCAAACTCGACTCCCCCCCCTTCCCTCCTACCCTCCCCCAAGAAGAAAAAAAACAAATTACAAAGCACAAGGTGGAACAGGCTCATCTAAAGCAAAATATACTTGAGACAACAGATGTGGCAAAACAAAACCCATGGCTTTCCATGAAGAGCTGCCAAAAATAACATTGGCTCGGCAGGCATGTGATCTTCAGAGGAGTTTGCTACTTGAGTGAGTCAGAATGGTGATTCCATTTTTACCTCTTCAGTGAACAGGAAACACGTTCTCCTTGAGCACCAAACTCTCCTGCAGTGGCCCACTTACACTGGATTATACCAGTGGGCTTTGCAGGTGCTGGGACAAAGTAGAAAGTGTGCAAAGACTTCCTCTAGTTTGAGAAGAGGTCATCTAGAAGTAGGTGTAAAAGCAGATATCTGTGTATATGTACCTGAAAGTAGGAGCTAGAAGGGTAAGGTAGAGTAATCTAAAATATCCTTTTACTTTAAGAAAAAGAATTGGACTTTGCCCAGAAAATAATTGTTCTGCTCCAGCATGAAGAGCCTGAAAACTGTGTGGAAAGAAGCCCATGACAAGGATGATCTCACCAGTCCAGCATATGTCCTTCTTAAAGATCTTTTCCAAACCAAAGCTGTTATATAACTCTGGAATGAAAACATTTTGGATAGTTTTTCTTTTGCAGAAATAGGGAGTGCCAAAGGCAGCAGAAAGTTTCAGGGTTTGGTATCCAACTGATGAAAGTTAGATCTCTCTGAGTCACCAGCCACATTCTAGTTGTTGAAGTTTTACTCTGAGCAAGCAAAATGTATTTTGATTGCTGTGTCTCAGAAGGAGTGTAAAAAACTTCTGTCTCGGTATATCATCCTTCATCCTGTAAAATTAGAAGTTGTGGAGCTTGAGTTGATAAGAAGGATAAATAAAAGTCACACAATGGAGCCTTTGCAGGCCTTTCT
>VWZI01009181.1:454319-496192 GCA_013396835.1 Psilopogon haemacephalus
CCAAGTGACGTTTCAGGCGTTTTTTTTTTTTTTTTTTTTTTTCTTCTCTCAAATGTCTTCTATATCTCTAGAAAGAATAATTTTGCTATAATTAGAGACATTTTAATTTTGCAATAGTTGAGCATAAGATATCTCTGCTTCCCTAAGGGAACTGCAATGATCTTATTTGCCCATTCTGCAGGAGCCGCAAGGATCTTATTTGCAACTTCCCGCTCAAGTATTGTCAGGTTTCCTGTGACATAGTTGGGAGACAGTTCCTAAGTGTTCCTGAAAAAAAAAATGCTTCCCACTTTGTTCAATGCCATATCAAAAAAAAGTAAGAAGTCCAATTGCAGAATTGGCTAATTGTAGATGTGTCAGATGTGCCACTTCACCAAGGGCAAAGATGTAGTGGGAGTTGGGAAATACTCATCAGGTGGGTCCTGGGAAAATTACTTCTGATTAATTAAAAAAAAAAAAAAGTTAGAAAAAAGTCAAAAAAGACACGTTGAAATATCTTGCATTTAAGTACTGAATACAGTTAGCATATGTTAAGTGAGACAACTTCTTCATCATGAGAGTGGTGAGGCCCTGGAATGGGTTGCCCAAGGGGTTGGTTGGGGCCACATCCCTGGAGGAGTTTAAGGCAAGGCTGGATGAGGCTCCATCCAGCCTAATCTAGGGTAGGGCATGGCAGGGGCAGTTGGAACTAGATGATCTTTGTGGTCCCTTCCAACCCTCACTGATTCTATGATTCTAAGTCCAAACAAATGCAGTCCCTTGTCAGACATCTGAACTCATGCTGTTCCTGATGGAGATTTCAATAACTTGAGTTGAAGACCATTGCCAAGACTTTCAAAACCAACTGCTCAGGAAAGAAAATCCAGAGGCTTTTGCAAATCCTGCCTGGGTATTCAACAATTTCTAAAACTCAGGCCAGGAGTTTTTCAAATTGAGAAAGCACATCTGACAACTGAGGACTGGAAAATGTGGTCAACACAGGGCTGTAGGTGCTCACGTCTTCAGAAAGTCAGCCCAAAGTTGTCTCAAGTCAGAATCCTGAGTTTCCAGAATGAGAAGTCCCTCTGGAAAATGTTAGCCTCAAACACTGGTTTAGCTTTCCTAGCTGTTCACTTGGGAAGAGAAATGTAGAATGACTAAATCTGCTTATTATGTAGTGGCTGAGAAAGTGGAATAATGCATGTGAAATAAGCATCTCAGTAGAGGTGAGGCACAGTTCATCTGTGACAAGGCAGTGACAAAGTTGTCCACCATCTGAGGCAGCCTCTTGATACAAGAAGGTAGTAGCTGCTCTGTGACACCCTGACTTTGCATCTCCTCACTGCAAGGTTTCTGGATTTGTGTTACTCTTCAGCCACTGACAATGCCAAGCTAACCTTTCAGCACTCAGAGAAGATGAATCAGGAAGCACCGAGGATTTCCAAACTGATAAGGCCTTCTTGTCCACACAGCCCTGTCTCAACTTGTATTCTTCTTATTCTCTTTCTTAGATTTAAGAATGGACTTCAGTTTGAGACCATTTCTATTCAAAATCTAAGTGATAGGTATCTTTGCTGCAAGATTTTGTACCTAAGCTACCTAAATGAAACTTCCCTTCAGTTTGGGAGAGAGCCTGGAAAAGAAATCTGTACTTAGTGAGCAACTCATGTGTCACCACACAGAAATTCTTTCATAGCTTCCACAGTCTTGCTTTTAGGTATTAGTGAATCTTCCCATCCAGCACTGTTCTGCCTTTTTCACCTCTTCATCACTGTCATGTCAAAGCAAGCAACACAGCCTGGACCTGGAGTACTGTGTACAGTTCTGGAGCCCCCACCACAAGGACAAGGAACTGTTGGAGCCAGTCCAGAAGAGGCCACCAGGATGCTCAGAGGGCTGCGGCAGCTCTGCTCTGAGGACAGGCTGAGAGAGTTGGGGCTCTGCAGCCTGGAGATGTGAAGGCTCCCAGGAGACCTTATAGTAGCTTTCCAGTATCTGAAGGGGGCTTACAGGAAGGCTGTGGAGGGACTATTGACAAGGTCTTGTAATGCCGGGATGAGGAGGAATGGGTTTAAACCGGCAGAGGGGAGATTGAAACTGGATGTTAGGAGGAAGTTCTTTGCAGTGAGGATGAGACACTGGCACAGGTTGCCCAGGGAGGTTGTGGAGCACAGACGCACAGAATGTGACCTTCGATCACATCTTCGATCACATTCAGTGCTTCTGTGCTCCACAACCTCCCTGGAGGTGTTCAGGTTGGATGAGACCTTGAGAGACCTGTTCTAGTGGGACTGCCTAAGGAACTGGACTGGTTTGGAACTGAATGAGTTTCAAGGTCCCTTCCAACCTAAACCATTCTATCATTCTATGATTCTATGACATTTAGACATTGATTTCCAGGAAAACAAGAGAAGGAGCCAATTTCAAAAGCCACTCTGTTCTGAGGACAATACACTGTGGTTTGGGGTATGAAAAATGTGTGTCCCAGTACTCAGATCTTCATCACAATCAGTGGCAGATCATGAGATCATTGAGACCTGGGATTTGATAACAGGATGATCCATCAGGTCTCTGATTTCCTCCCTTTTGGTTTGAATTCAAAGCAAACCAGGAAGCTGCTCTATCTCCTAGTTTTTCAAAGAGGAACGGGGGCTGTAATTAACCCCTGTGCACTGCAGGGCTGTTGGGATATCTTTATAAACCACTACAATCATTACACAATCTTCTGACACATAATGACTGATTCTTCACTGATGCCTGAGAACATCACTGAGCACTTGGGTGGCTTCAGCCGATTGCTGATCCACTTGAACTCTTAATTACTTTTTTTCTTTTTTTCCACACCAGGGCTTTGGTTCTCCTCTGACCTTCAGGGACAAGGTAGCTTCTTGTTTTGGGTTTTTTCTGTTTGTTTGTTTTTTGGGTTTTTGGTTTTTTTTTTAAGAGGTTGTTTCTTCTTTGTTCTCCTCTGTAAAAGAGAAGTCTTCTAACAAATCATTTTCTAGTAAATTTTGTAGCCCTAAATCTTGGCAACTTCAAGGCCATATTTTGCCATGGAAATGAATCAAAATAGGACTGGGACATGACCCAGAACAAGACTCCCAAAGGGCTGCTGTCATGACAGAGCATTAGTAACACCTTTATTCCCAGCTCTAGTGTGAGGCTCTGTCTCCAGTCGAAGGTTTGATGGAATTTTATTGTTGCTGGTCTCTGCAGATCTTTGACAGCCCTGATTTTCCTGCCTCTGTGTTACATTCACAGAAAACCCCATTCTCTTTTTTTTTTTCCAGAAAGCATCACTTTAGACCTTCAAGATCTTCCAGTCCAACTAGTAAAATATGTATCAAATATGTACCAGAAAGAGTGTGTCCAGCAGATTCCCCCCTCTACTCTGCCCCAGTGAGACCTCATCTTGTGTACTGCCTTCAGTTTTGGGCTCCCCAGTTGAAGAGGGACAGGGATCTGCTGGAGAAGGTCCTGTGGAAAGCTACAATGATGCTGAGGGGACTGCGGCACTGCCTGATGAGGAGAGGCTGAGGGACCTGGGACTGCTTAGTCTGGAGAAGAGAAGACTGAGAGGGGATTTAATAAAGTTTATAAATATCTGAGGGCTGGGGGTCAAGACGGGGAGGACAGGCTCTGCTCACTTGCTCCCTGGGATAGGACAAGGAGCAATGGGTGTAAGTTGTAGCACAGGAGGTTCCAGCTTAACAGAAGGGGAACTTCTTGACTGTAAGGGTTCCAAAACACTGACACAGGCTGCCCAGAGAGGTTGTGGAGTCTCCTTCTCTGGAGGCTTTAAAGGCCTTTCAGGATGTGTTCCTGTGTTACCTGAGCTAGATTGTGTGGTCCTGTTCTGTCAGGGGGGTTGGACTCAATGATCTCTTTGGGTCCCTTCCAACCCCATGACATCCTTTGAGCCTGTGATCCTATGATCATGTACCCAAACACAATGTTTCTACGTTATCAAGGTGTTGAAGAGTCATGTTTCTGTATGCTCAGTTGCAGCCCATGAGGCAGCTGGATGGTAGATGAATCTCTGGGTAGCCAGAAAGAGCTGCATTCCTGGAAAATGATGAAATCCAAGGATTCATTTTTCATTCCCACTGCTCTCATTTGCAGACAGCAGCCACTTTTATCACTCCGAATGTATTAGTCACAAGGCTCTGACCACACTGGGGCTTCACAGTGCTGGATGCTGTACAAACACTCAGTGTGTGCATTCCTTCCATGCAAAGAACAAGAAAATCATTACATCCTCGCCTCAAGCACCTCCTCTTTCCTAAGCCACCCTCTCCACTCCCTCTGTGCATCTCCTGTTAATCATGCCATAGATCTCAGTGACTGGTGGAAATTCAATAAACACAGGCCTGATGCATGTTGATAAGAGAGACTCACAAACCAAAACAAGCAGGGAGAAGAAAAGCTCTCTTCCTCTCTAGCCCCCACCCCCAGATCTTCTCAAAGGAAGTCTCACACGCTTGATGGTGCAATTGATTTTCAAGCCCCAACAAGCAATTTTTCTGCCCCACTGTGAAGCAAAAAGAACCCAGTGCTATTCACCCCAGAAATTCAGCCAGCATGAACCTAGTGTCAAAAAAAATAAAGAGATCTTTTACTGCTAACAAAAACAAGAACATGAAATGTTTTATTCCTTCCTTTCAGAGCTTTGAGGCTGAAGTCGCATCGGGAACTCAACTCTAAGGCTGGAATTGAGAGAGAGGATTTCATTTTTGCAGGAAAGCTGAAGCTAGTTGCAATTAATTGCAACTCTGGGAGTCAGAGTTGAGTCCAGTCTGCAGGTCAGTGCAAAACATATTCTCAGGCTGAGGGGCTGCATTATGGAGCTTCTCATGCAAGGAAAACTACCCTCCTGCTCATATCGACTTTGCCTTTTTTCACCACAAAAAGTCTGATTTGCACAATGCTGCCTGCTAAAAATCATCTGCCTGCTGCAGCTGCCCTCTCATGTGCCTTCTCCAGGAGAAGACAGACCCAGACATGTTCTGGGAGGAGCAGGCTGCTAAGTCTGCCTCTGCCACCTCCCTGGAATAGAGTGCTTCGACAAGCAGCGATGCCGCAGGGCATGGCTGCTGTTCCTCATCCAGCCAGCATGCTCTAGGAACACCACACCTCACCCATGGGCTCCGCTGCTTCCAGCACCCACTGCTGCCACCCCACTCACTGCCATCTGTGGCTGTGCCACATGTGTCATAGAATAGAATCATAGAATCAGTCAGGTTGGAAGAGACCTCCAAGATTATCCAGCCCAACCTAGCACCCAGCCCTAGCCAATCAACCAGACCATGGCACTAAGTGCCCCATCCAGGCTTTGCTTCAACACTTTCAGGAACAGCAACTCCACCACCTCCCTGGGCAGCCCATTCCAATGCCAATCACTCTCTCTGTCAAGAACTTCCTCCTGACATCCAGCCTATACCTCCACTGCACAACTTAAGGCTGTGTCCCCTCATTCTGTTGCTGGGTGCCTGGCAGAAGAGACCAACCCCACCTGGCTGCAACCTCCCTTTAGGTAGTTGTAGACAGCAATGAGGTCTGCCCTGAGCCTCCTCTTCTCCAGGCTGCACAACCCCAGCTCTTCACATTACAGAATCAGGGAATCATTTAGGCTGGAAAAGACCATAAAGGTCATAGAGTCCAACCCTGCTCTAGCAAGTCTACCAATAAGCCATATCCCCAAGCACTACCATCTACACAGCTTTTAAACACACACAGGGATGGTGACTCAACCACCTCCCTGGACAGCCTGTTCCAATGCCTGACAACCTTCTCAGTGAAAAATATTTTCTTAATCTCCAGAACTATAGGGTGTGATGATGGCTGTTCAATGGCTTATCCATAATGGGAGAGGCATTTCTTGTGCTTTGCCAGTGTCTCACTGTTAATAATGTTTATTTACTTGTGTTTGTAGAGGGGAAGGATAAAAGCATGAGGGCTTAGGAAGCTTGGGTTTGGTTTGTCGTTCTAAGAAACTCTCCCTCCTTGGAGGTGTTGAAGGCCAAGCTGGATGAGGCCTTGAGTGACCTGTTCTAGTGGGAGGTGTCCCTGCCTATGGCACAGGGGGATTGGAACTGGTCACTTCTAACCTGAACCATTCTACGACTCAATGATTCTTGGGTGACCCCAGTTGCCTGCCTCTAAAATGAGAACAGTGGCTGCCTGAAGGGAGAGCTGTGCTGGAAGGACACACAAGAGCATTTATGGTGTGTTTGAGCACCACAGTGGGGAAGGAAGAGGAGCACAGGGCCACATGCAGTGTCAGATTTAAGTCTCCTTCATCATTACATGCAGCACCTGCTCTTTGTGCCGTGCTTCATCTGCCTACTCCAAGGTTCAAAATTCAATGGGTGCATCAAAGGAACCAGATTCTTCCCTCAAATGAGTGAGATGGCATGCAAATCCCTTAATAGTCTGGCTCAGGGTAGCATTGTGTTTCCTGATGGACAGGGCAAAAAAAGCAAGTGGAACAAGTTTGGATGATACCAAGCTATGATATGGGTGATACTGGCACGTATGACAGCATCATTAAACAAAATTGTACTTCCAGAAGCTCCACCTGGAGTGGTTTCTACTATGGGATGAAAACAGAAGAAATTAATTAAAGGCACTGAAACCTGCAACTTCTGCATCTCCAGGGAGCATTCGAGCTGCTGGGTTAGAGATTGATCACAGTATGTGTCTGGTTTTTGGGGAGATTTTTTGTTTTGTTGGGTATTTTTTCAGGGAGACATTGAAAAGGTCTCAATTTCATTCCAGCAAGAAGCAAATGCAAATACGGTTGTGAAATGAAATGCTGGAGCTTTGCCAATCCAGATTTTAGGAGGGCTTGGAAGAATTTAAGTTCTCACAGGGAGGCCAGCAGGCAAAGATCAGCTGTAAGTGATAGAATCAGATGTTACATATATAAAATTAACCTTTGAGAAACAGAAACTTCCCATTTCCAGTACAGCTTGGCCCTGATGCATCCTGACAGCGGCCCAGAAGCATCCTCAGCTCAAGGCCAGGCAGCACTCAGCTGAAGCGCTCTTGGGCAGGAGGACAGAATAATTTTTGCCTTGATTTCAGCGGGAGCTGCATCCACTTGCAGCCCAGCAGCTCTGGTCCTGAGCAGTAGAGCACCTCTGGCTGGGTCTGCCTCTCCTTCTCCCACACACACCTAGGTACACCAAGTGCAGACGTTGGCTCTCTGACTCACCACCTTCCCGGCAGGCTCTACTGCTCCCCTTGGCTAGTTAGAACACGCAGCTGAGACGGCCTCAGCGCTGAGGATTAACCCCTGTCTCCTTTGGACACCATCACCTACGGCTGGGCAACAGCACATGGACTTGAGCTGGGCCTGACGGGCACTCTTGGTGGTGATGAGTGGAGACAGAGAGGTTTATTTATGAGCTCACTCGACCCTGCAGGGTTAGACGTGGAGGTACTTGTTGGGTAGTAAATTGAGCAAACGTGACACGGATGGGAAGAGGGAGAGACAAGGAGGGCAGGCACAAATGGCTATCAGGTAGTGACAGGACTGGGGGAATGGAGCAAAGCTGGAGGTGGGGAGATTCAGATTGGATGTGAGGAGGAAGTTTTTCATCATGAGAGTGATGAGACCCTGGAATGGGTTGCCCAGGGGGATGGTTGAGGCCACATCCCTGGAGGTGTTTAAGGGCAGGCTGGCTGAGGCTGTGGGCAGCCTGATGTAGGGTAGGGTATCCCTCGGCATGGCAGGGGGGGTTGGAAGTGGCTGATCCCTGTGGTCCCTTCCAACCCTGACTGATTCTATGCTTCTATGATTCTATGACTGTGGGGGCTGTACTCATTCCCATGCAGCAGGAGGCTGGGATGGCACCAACAAAGGGGAAGAGTCTTGCGTCACCCAAAGCTGAGTTTATACCTGCAAAGTCAACTGAGAGATCTGATCAAAGCCAGCTGGTGATATAAAATAAAACAACATCCAATCCAGTTGGTTTCCTAGCAAGTTCCAACTTAACGTGAGGAAAATTTTACTGCGAGGGTGATGAAGCACTGGACCAGGCTGCCCAGAGAGATTGTGAAGTCTCCTTCTCTGGAGACTTTCAAAACCCACCTGGACACTTTCCTGTGTGGCCAGCCCTGGGAGAATTTGCTTTGGCAGGGGGGTTGGATTTGATGATACCCAAAAGTCCCTTACAACTCCTATGACTCTATAATGCAGCTATTCAAAAACCCAAAGTTCTCTCTGCCCAGTACCTGGGAATATTTTAATGACTTTATTTTTTCTACTTCAGGGTGAAGAGGAGGGGAAATCTGACTGTGTTCTTTTCCAGATGAGTAAAGTCTCAAGATCTCCCAAACCTCACTTTGCTGGTGCAAAGAAGAACCTGCAAAGTATGTTTGCAACACTTGCCAGGGCACATTAAGTGGCACAACAGTCTGCTAGTATTGCACAAAAGCAAAAGTATGTCACTGGAATGAGTGACAGATATAGGACTGGGACTTTTTAAATCCTTTCAGTTGTAACCCACTCAATCTCAACAGCCTATTTTAAAGACAGTGTCAGATTCTGCTACTTCATTCTACACTGAACCTTGCTCTTGCATACAAGGCAGATATCTCCACTCATGAATTCAAACTAGAAAGAAGTGTGCAGTTTGCAGTACAGGAGTCTGGCCTTATTTTGGATGTGGGCTTCTCTGTCTTCTCTTCCCTTAGGGGTACAAAGCATGCAGGAGTTTTGTCCCAGTAAATTAAGTTTCAAAAGTGGGTGTTATTTCATCTGGATGCCTCACTGAGGGCAGTAGGTGGGATTGATTGGAAGCTGCTATATTCAAATCACCCATTACCACACAGTTGCTCCATCTTGAACTTCTGTTTAATAACTGATCTCACACAGAGGGGAGATGCTGACATCCAGGTCTATCAACCCATTGCCATTCTGTGGCACTTCAGACATCAGGATACAAGCAGCACAACACTGGTTTTGTAAACTTAGTGGCTTGACAAAGGAGAGAAGCTGCTGCCTTGGAAATGTCACAGTGAAAAGTTGATCCTAGTTGGTCCTGTGACCCTCTTACTTCATGTGATGCTTTGGGAGTTAGCCCCCACATGTTTGGATTCACCCAGACTAGACTCAGCTGGCTGGAAGTTAAGGAATGAAGCTTTATATTCACAGCTTATCACAATATACAAGCAAAGATTTACAATATATTACAAATATTTGCAGCTATATACATAAACACGCAAGTTAAAAGTCATACAGAAACATGATGCCCCTCCCAGAGATCAGAGTCCCCAAGAGGGGTTCCCAACCACCCTTCCACCTTCTCTAACCTTATCCCAGAATCTGCCTTACATGCAAGGTGAACTGAAAAGGTTGGTGAAGGGGGTTATAAGGAGAATTGATTAGTTGGGTTACAAAGATCCAAGCAGAAGCCAGGGAGGGAGAGTCAGACACCAACAGACTCTGCAGACAGACCCACAATGTCTTATCTATGTTTTTGTCCTTGCTTTTATACATTTCAGTAAACCTATGAGTGCAGTAGACATCACCATTGTTTTCTTTTCACAGCCTATCATCTAATTTTTCTATTAAAATATTCTGACTAGCCTCAAACCAACACACTTCAATGCAGCCTTGCAGTATCCTGGGGCATAAGAGTGAGCACAGCAGAGGCTTCATTTAACAGAGTCACAGAATCATAGCCTAGTTTGGGTTGGAAGGCACCTTTGAATCTCATCTAGTCCAACTCCTCTGCAGTTAGCAGGGATATCTATAACTAGGGCAGGTTGCTCAGGGCCCCAAACAACCTGACCTGGAAAGAATCCAGGGATGGGGCATCTCTCACCTCTCTGGACAACCTGGGCCACTGTCTCACCACCTTCATTGTAAAGATATTTTTTTTTTCCTTCCCTCTAGTCTTAATGTCCCTCTTTTAGTTTAAAACCATCACTCTGTCACAGCAAGCCCTGATAAAATAGTCTGCCAGTGCTGGGCTTTCCCTCTTTG
Organism: Psilopogon haemacephalus; assembly: GCA_013396835.1. NCBI lineage: Eukaryota > Metazoa > Chordata > Aves > Piciformes > Megalaimidae > Psilopogon > Psilopogon haemacephalus. The sequence goes on from VWZI01009181.1 coordinate 464,293, forward strand.
TGTAAAGAGCAGACCTTCTAGCTCTATATGAGCACTGGGTGTTTACACCTCTGGGCAACCCATGCAGCAGATGAAGGTTGCATTCCCACATTGTGCAACGAGCTGGAGCTTGGCCTGGCAGGCAAGGAGGAGGTTGGTTGACACAGACGGCTCAATCAAAGCATTTCTGTCCTCACCTGAAACTTCCCTGCATCACTATCACTACAACCACACAGGCATCCCTGCCCTATTGCTCTAGCAGCTTAACCTGGAACTGCCAATTAATCTAAACTGGTGGCTATTATAAAGTAATCCACTCGGTTTGAAAGGCTAAGTCTACCTTAAAGGGAATTGCTTGTCCAGACTTGTAGATATGTCTTCTACTATGTTTTTTTTCTACTCTGGTGTGTGACAGTTTCCCAGAAGAATTACATTTTATCGTGAAAGGTACTTTTGGGGGAGTTTCTGATGGTTTGCTTGCGTTTACTCAGGGATGTTGCGTGAAAACACCACTGGAGCATCACACTTCGATCCACCCTGCCTGTCTTATCAATAGATTGCAGACAAGACCTGGCCCAAAGAGAAATTACTGAACTTGCCAGGGCTTAAACTTTTTTTTTTTTTTAAAACCCCAAGTCTTCAAAGGGGGGAAGGAGTGATTTAATCCGCCAGCATCGTATCAGTCAGGCAGATGAAAGGCCTGGGAAGTGCAGCACAAAGTAATCTGGTTAATTCATTCCCACCGAAGCACCAATTTCCAAAGGCCAGAGACAAAAGGCACGGAAAAATATCCTAATGTAAACTGGCATGGGGGCCAGAGCACAAGCAGTTAACATTAATTATGCATTGCCCGAGTACTATAGATAGCCCCGAACGGAAAGAGGGAAAACTCATAAAGCTATTAATAATGAACATAAAATTTGTAAAGTCTCTATGAGGAGTAATTTGCATAGCAATATAAGCATGGTCCCCGATGCTGCAAAGCTGGAAACAGTAGTCTGGTAAAACAAAACACCCCACAGCCTTTTAGATGTTTAAAACTCCACTTCTGCTTATTTATTTATGAGCACGTGCTACGGTCTGTAATTCACAGGTTCCACACTATGTGGAACAGAAACATTTTCACATCTGCAGGCATTCCCATTTGCTGGGCACATGCAATAACAGACCTGGAGAAGGACCTGGGAGTGCTGGTGGAGAAAAAAATATCCATTGGACATCAATGTGCCCTTGTGGCCAAGAAAGCCAATGGGATTCTGGCATGTATTAAGAAGAGTGTGTCCAGCAGATCAAGGGAGGTTTTCCTCTGCCTCTACTCTACCCTGATGAGAACTCATCTTGAATATTGCCTTCAGTTTTGGGCTCCCCAGTTGAAGAGGGACAGGGATCTACTGGAGAGGGTCCAGTGGAGGGTTGCGAGGGATGATGAGGGGACTGGAGCACTGCCTGAGGAGGAAAGGCTGAGGGATCTGGGGCTGCTTAGTATGCAGAAGAGAAGACTGAGAAGGGATTTAATCAATGTTTATAAATATCTGAGGGCTTCGGGTCAGGAGTGGGGGGACAGGCTCTGCTCATTTGCTCCCTGGGATAGGACAAGGAGCAATGGATGGAAGCTGCAGCACAGGAGGTTCCAGCTCAACACAAGGGGGGATTTCATGACTGCAAAGGTCCCAGGGCACTGGCACAGGCTCCGAAGAGAGGTTGTGGAGTCTCCTCTGGAGCCTTTCAAGGCCTGTCTGGATGTGTGAGCTAAGCTAGAGTTTGTGGTCGCATTCTGGCAGGAGGGTTGGACTTGATGATCTCTTTGGGTCCCTTCCAACCCCATGACATCCTGTGAGCCTGTGATCCTGTGATGATGTACCCAAACACAATGTTTCTACGTTATCAAGGTGTCAATGAACCATGTTTCTTTATGCTCAATTGCAGCACATTCAAAACCAGCTTGGGTAAGTTCCTGTGTGACCTTCTCCAGGTGAACCTGTTCTGGCAGGAGGGTTAGACCAGATGATCTTTCAAGGTCCCTTCCAAACCCAAACTTTCTGTGATTCTGTGATTTTAGTGAAGGGAAAGATGCATTCATTGTGTGCAAAGCCCACTTTGCTAAATGCATCAGGGGCCACGTGATTTATGATAAAACATATCATCATTTATGGATTTAAATTGTTAGATCAGCTACTACAGGCCAGCGATGTCCCAGTCTAGCTGTGCTGGGGATCTCCACTATAATCAAGACACTGATTCTCTCATTACCCTTATGACTAACCTCAGACTGCTTTACCATGGGGCAAAGTTGCCAACTTGCATTTATTCTGAACAGAACAGTTCCCAAACCTTCAGAATTATTTAGAAGATGTGAAAGCAAATGCCATTGGTTATACAACACACAGGGTTCCCCAGGCTTCTCTGGGACTGCTTAGGAGTAATACAAAGCATGATGGCATTTTTTCAGACCCAGGGAACCACAGAGTTAATTTATGTCCAACAACTTCAGTGAAGAAACCTCTTCCTCACTTTCTACCCAGCCTGAGAAGCAAAGTGCTGATAACCTGCCCCTTAGGATAGGAGAGAAATTCCTCTATAACACAGCAGAACAAAACCTTGAGTGGGTTAGCACCCAGGGCTGAGGTGGGCTCCTCCCTGCCCATGTCTGAAATGGGTGCATGGCAGCTTTGCTCTGCTCCCACATCTCACCAGAGAGCACACCCCTGAGTCTCTCTGCTTGCCTGCTCCACTTGGCTGGAGAAGTTGCTCCCGAGCTGCCCTGAGTTCTTCACAGCTGGAGGCTGCTTTTGCATATATCACAGACACCTCTTGGTGGGTTGTGATTTGATTTTTCAGAGAGGCCTCCTGGGAGTGTGTTTCAGGAACAGGCTACGGGGGAGGATGGGGAAGGATGTGGTCGCATGCTTGATCAGAAAAGCAATAATGAAAAGTGGATGGAGATGGGGAGAGAGCAGTGGGAGTTTTCTCATCAATCCTGGGTCCTGTTGGGCCAGCAGCCCCTCTGGTATGTTTAGGGATGCTGTGTGCCTTAACAGCCTCCATTTACTAATGCAGTAATGACCTGCTGAAGGAGGATTTGGCTGCTCTGCTAATTGCATTCCTCCACTGCACAATAACTTAACACGTTATTAAGATTCCACAGAAGAGGGTCAGGGAATTCATCTCTCTCCAGTGCTCTCCTGACCCCAGCACCATCTCAAACACACACAGAGCCCTTTCCTCTTCTTCCCAAATCCAAATGGGTGCTTTCAAAAGCTTACAAAGAAACACTTCATCATTTGTAAAGCTGCTAGAGTCATACTTTTTTTCCTTCATATTCAACATTTTATGCCTAATTTTAAATAGCTGCAAGCTCCAGCTCTCCTGCTGTACACTGCCCTTGCAGAACAAAAAAAACCCTCAGAGATTAATTCCTTGGAGTAAGATGCTCATGACTTCAGGTGGTGCAAGTCATGTATGTTGAAGATCAGACCTTCTTTGCCATGGCTTAGGTTTTTACAAATTTGCCCAGCTCTGAAGGAAGGACCAAAGCATTTTAGAGAGATGTTTTTTTGCACAACCTGACCCAACATTGTTTCTCCTTTGGGTAAAAGACTGTCAGAAATGAGTACTAAGGAAGCAATGATCATTCCAATGTGCACATTTATAGTTGCTAGTTGGCCAAGCCACTATGGTCCAATACACCCCAAGCAAACTGGAAGGGTAAAAACCTTTCATAATGGCCAAAATCAGCCAAAGAAAGAGTAGGATACAAAGTGAAGTGAATCTATTTCAATTGTATGGCAAATAAATCGTGATGGAGGTGAGTGCTGTCCTCAGAGTCTGAACCTGAGGGGGACCTAAGGAACCTCCTCACTGTAGTTCTCACACACCATCTCAATGATGGCAAGCAAGTAGCTCATCTCACATCCTGGCATTAAGGTTGCTGGGAATTGTACCTTCTCTCGTGCATGGCAATCTCGTTGATCAGGCTTGAATGCACCACACTGGATTGGCAGTGAAGCCACCCACATGAGTCTGCAGGCTGGGGCACTGCCCTGACTCACCAGCAAGGCAGGGACCAGCTCTGCTCCTCCCTATGCCTGTCTTCAGCCTTGTCCACCCTGCCTCAGCTGCCTGCCCCCTCCAGACAATGCACCTTCGGCCTGCTCATACTCCCATGGCAGCTTTTCTATTAATACATGTCAGCATCCTTCCATTTCTTCCTTCAGAAATCTTCTTAAATATTTCCCTAGACTGTACCACATTCAGGTTCTAACAATTTTATCAGCTTGTGCAAGATCTAGTTAGCATCCTGCCACTTTAAGGCTGCTGAATTTGGAGAGGGAAGAGATGGTTTATGTCACCGATTCTTGTACACTCAGCTCACTAAATAAATTAATGGCAGTAATAGCCATAAATAATAATTATATATTAAAATGTGAGCAGGTCTAAAAGTCACTTGATAGAAACTTTCCTCTGGCCCTGACTGGTTAGAAGATAATTTGTTTTATAATCCAGCCTCCTCTGCTCTATTTGTGTGTATCCTTACATATATATGTAAAACAGTAAAGAGAAGGTGGAAGGTTGGGTTCATTTCTGCTGCTGAAGTACCACAAAGCTTCACCAAGGCACTCACCTGGGATGAACCAAGCACAAGTGAACTAACCTGAAAGCTCTCATATGATCATAGAATCATAGAATCAGTCAGGGTTGGAAGGGACCACAAGGATCATCTAGTTCCAACCCCCCATGCCATGGACAGGGAAACCCTACCCTAGATCAGGCTGCACACAGCCTCATCCAGACTGCCCTTAAACACCTCCAGGGATGTGGCCCCAACCACCTCCCTGGGCAACCCATTCCAAGTTCTCACCACTCTCATGCTCCACAACTTCCTCCTCACATCCAATCTGAATCTCCCCATCTCCAGCTTTGTTCCATTCTCCCTAGTCCTGTCACTACCTGAGAGCCTAAATAGTCTCTCCCCAGCTTTTCTGTAGGCCCCCTTCAGATACTGGAAGGCCACAATCCGTAAGTCCCCTCCCTTGTAGTGTGTTGTTGGAATGAAGCATCCATACAGGTGCCCCCATTGCAGCTCACCACCACCCTCCTCTCCCAACACGGTGGCAGCAAACATAATGCCTGAGTCACCCCACAGGCTGGATCCAGCCTGGTGCACAGCAGCTCTCAGAAAGGGTCGTTGCTGTCATAAATAAGAGGCTGTCAGGTCATCAAAGTGAAGTTAGATTTTTTTCTTTTTGTTTTTCTTTTTCCTTTTCTTTTTCTTCTTATTTTTCTTTTTCTTCTTTTTCTTTTTTTTTCCTTTTCTTCTTATTTTTATTTTTATTTTTCCTTTACTTCTTATTTTTCTTTTTCTTTTTCTTTCTTTTTCTTTCTTTCTTTTTTCTTTTTCTTTTTCTTTCTTTTTCTTATCCCTTTCTTTTTCTTTTTCTTTTTCTTTTTTTTCTTTTTCTTTTTCTTTTCCTTTTTCTTTTTCCTTTTCTTTTTCTTTTTCTTTTTCTTTTTCTTTTTCTTTTTCTTTTTCTTTTTCTTTTTCTTTTTCTTTTTCTTTTTCTTTTCTTTCTTTTCTTTTTTCTTATTTTTCTTTTTTTTCTTCTTTTTTTTTTTTTTTTTTTAATCCCTACAAGTCTTGTTGGGTTATTTTATTCCTTCCCTATTCAAAAATCAGCTGGTTTGAATGCCACAAGCTCTCTGCTCTAGCATGATCATGCTCAGGTGCAGAACGAGTTGGGTTTGGATTTTTCCCAAATAAGCTCATTAATGTATTAGTCACAAACAGACTTCAAGGACACTTGACCTCAGTGTCTCTGCTTTCCTCTCTGATCATCTTCCAAGCTTATGCTTCAGCAACAGAGAACTACAAAGAGAAGCAATGGCAGAGTCAATGAAACAAGGGAAAGGCAATGATGAGGCTCAGCAGAGCCCAGCCTCTGTGCCATGCTCTCTGCAACCATTTCCACAGCTTACTCCTGTGATGCAAACCCAGGTAGTGCCATGGGGGAGGATTTTGACTCTTCACCTGGATAACTTTGTCTCTCTCTGTGCAGGGCTCTAAAAAGCTGTGTTTAAAAGTAAAGCACGAGGCTCTGAAATGGTTAGTGAGTGATAATTAGCACGAATGGGGGAAAAAGCTGAGAAGCACATAGGGTAAACAGCACTGAGGAGGTACAGGAAGGAGCAGCAGACAATGCAGGAGAAAGCAGAGCAACTTCTGAGCTGATTTTTTTTTTTTTCTTTTTCTTTATTTAACAAAGAGCTTTTCTTCTGCCTTCCCAGCTCTGCCATTCCCCAATTGCATTAAAGTGGTTGGCAAGCTGAATAATATTTTTAGATGAAATCTACTGGCAGAACAACAGGAACTGCAGCCCTTTTACTCTTCTGCTGGAAATTTCTGCTGCCATTTCTGGTAAGTATGGCTGGTGGCAGGACCTGGCTTGTAGCTTTAACCACATGTGGGAAGTTCATGGGGCCAAGATGCCAAGTCTAAAATTAACCCTCTTGAAAAGACAAAAAAAAAAAATAAAATTAAATAGTGCTTGGGGCAGGGTAAGAGTGTTGAAGTTGTTATTTTTAGGTTTTCATTATATGTGAAGATTTGGACTAATGAAGGCTAAAATAAAGCACGTATCAGATCTCAGCCTTTTCTAGACCAAAAATGAGCAGAGAGTTTTCATGAAGTCCCGCAACTTTAAATCCTGAGGCAAGAGGCAAATAAGAGACAGAGCACCAAAGATGAAGACTCTCTGAAGCTCCCAGTATGGCTGTAGAGGGTGGACTCAGGGTATCACTGAGTTTTACCAAGGGCAACACATTTCTCTGAGCTCTGTTACTGGGACTCTGATGATTTTTTGGGGGGGTTTTTTGCAAAGATCCCAGAAAAATCCCAATATGTGTCACTCCTGGGCTCATGGAGAAGAAATCAGGAAAGCATCATGAAAGGATCAAGAGCTTTAAAGCACATAAAAGGTGCAGTGGTGATTCCTCAGTATTATCCCTCAGTATTATTCCTCAGTATTATGTGTACATCTTTTTTACTTTCAAACTTTCTGAAAATTCATCCTGATTTCAGAGGCAATTTCACCCCTGAAGTCCACACTTAGGTGTATGTGACAGCTGAGCCTGGACACACTGACAAACACCTATAAATAGCTTTATTAATATTGTCAGTAGCACCAGCAAATCAAGGCCAGTCTCCAAATCATCACTGCTCCATCTTTCATCCCACACCAAATATTGGGATTTGGGCCTTCTTTGGAACTAGGATATTTGTATCTGGACTCCATGCTTGGTTGTTTTTTTCCATTCCTTGCTTTGTGAGACAGTCCTCTGTGTCTGCTCCTAAATGCTTTGTTGCTTTTCCTGCACTGCCCTTTCAAGCAAAGACCTGCTGCTGTAAAGCAGAGATGTGTGCTCATAAGGGAATGGCATGGAGTGAGTTCAGGACATCCTATTGCAAGGAAATGCTGACATGGGACTAGTGAGAAATCAGTTCCTATCAGTTCACGAATCCCCACCATTAAAGGTTATCAAAACTAGACAGTTAAAACATCTCTGCACACATCCTTCTGCTTTCTTCATGTCTCAGTCCTCAGCTTGGGGCTCTGCAAGCGTTGCTCAAAATAATGATGTGGATTTGGATTTATTTATTTTTTTTTTTACCCTTTTTTTAATTAATAAAGCCCTGCTAAATCTTGCCTTCTGCCAGCTGATGAGGACACTACTAAACAATCTAGTATATATAAATCTTATTAGAAACAGCCCCAGCTCAAACAAAAAATAATTTATGGATCGTATTAATAACAAAGAGTATCAATATTATTTCCAGTTTACAGAGATGTCAGTAATACAGCACAAATATTTCCCAAAAGCTACGTAAGAAACTCAAACAGCTCAGAGTCTGAGTGCAGGTCTCTGAATCCTTGCTCAGGCTTCAGCCCCTCTTGGCAGGTAGCAGACTTGGATGAGGAAGGATGGAACAGATCCTAAAACTGAAGGCTGGAGCACCTCTCCTATGAAGACAGACCAAGAGAGTTGGGGCTGTTCAGTCTGGAGAAGAGAAGGCTCCGAGGAGACCTTATTGTAGCCTTCCAGTATCTGAAGGGGGCTACAAGAAAGCTGGGGAGGGACTTTTTAAGATGTCAGGTAGTTATAGGACTGAGGGGGATGGAGCAAAATGAAAAGTGAGTAGATGCAGATTGGATGCTAGGAAGAAGTTCTTCACCATGAAGGTGGTGAGACACTGGAAGGGGTCACCCAGGGAGGTAGTGGAAGCCTCATCCCTGGAGGTGGTTAAGGCCAGGCTGGATGTGGCTCTGAGCAAGCTGATCTAATGTGAGTTGTCCCTGCCCATGGCAGGGGGGTTGGAGCAAGATGATCCTTAAGGTCCCTTCCAGCCCTGACAATTCTGTGATTCTATAATTGTATGTAAATAATCATATCTCATCTGGGACAGCCAATACTGGAGTACTGTGTGCAGTTCTGGAGCCTCCAGCACAAGAAGGACATGGAACTGTTGGAGAGAGTCCAGAGGAGGGCCATGAAGATGATCAGAGGAATGGAGAACCTCTGCTATGAGGACAGGCTGAGGGAGTTGGGACTTTTCAGTCTGGAGAAGAGAAGGCTTCAAGGAGACCTTATAGCAACCTTCCAGTATCTGAGGGGGGCCTACAGGAAGGCTGGGGAGTGACTGCTCACAAAGTCTTGTAATGACAGGACAAGGGGTAATGGGTTCAAACTGGCAGAGAGGAGATTTGAATGGGATGTTAGGAGAAAGTTGTTCACAGTGAGGGTGATGAGACACTGGAACAGGTTACCCAGGGAGGTTGTGGCTGCTCCCTCCCTGAATGTGTTCAAGGCCAGTCTGGATGAGGTCTTGAGAGTCCTGATCGAGTAGGAGGTGTCCCTGCCTATGGCACAGGGGGGCTGGAACTGGATGATCTTTGAGGTCTCTTCTGACCTCTATGATTCTATGATTCTGTGATTCTAATATGGGAGTTGTAAGGAGTGTGGTGTATCTGAGGGACCCCTTTGGCAATGCAAACACAAGAGAAACAATCCCCTGCCTGGGCTGGGGGTTCCCGTTGCCATTCAATAAGAAAAAATCGTCTCAGTGGAGAATTCCTGGAATAAGACAATGGTGATCAATAACACATTCCCAGTTGCTGCTGGAAAAGGTTTCTGAGCTATGGCAGACAGGACGAAAGTGTTCTCTCTAGCATTACTGAAATCAAAGTTCTAGGCCTGAAAGCTAAAATGAAGCAAAGCAAGCTCTCAATTAACTTCTCAAAGTGCCTGCAGTTCCCAGGTCAGGGCAGATGAAAAGATAAATATTGAACAAAGAAGGTTGTTCTGTAGCTGAGCCTCTTAATGAAGACAAAATTTATACAACATATTTGAGGAGTGCTTTTGCCTCCTACCAACTGCTCCTTCTCCCAGCCAGTGATGAGATCACAGTCCCTCCTGGGTGATCAGTTCTTAAGAGTGATATTAGATGATTTATTGCGTGCCCAGAGGCGAGCTGAGTTTCCCCTTGAACTCTGGAAAATCAACATTATCACTGAGACGAGAGGGAAGCATTCTCATTAGAAAATCTGCAGTTGTCTGAGGGGGAAAAAAAAATATATATATATCCATTGCTAGATGGTTTTATTACTTTTGCTACTGACTTTTGTGACAGGATGAGAGCAAATGGCCTCGAGTTGCACCAGGGCAGGTTTAGCTTGGGTATCAGGGAAAATGTCTTTACTGAAAGAGTGGACAAAGATTGGATTGGGCTGCTCAGGCAGGCTGTGGAGTCACCATCCCTGGAGGTGTTGAAGAACAGTGTAGATGTGGCACCTTGGGACATAATTTACCAGCCATGGTAGTGTTCAGTTGAGAGATGGACTCCATGATCTTATAGGTCTATTCCAACTAAAACAGTTCTATGATTCTCTGATGTGGGTAGATCATACAAGTCAACCTAGTTGTTGTCCTCCTGTATGCTAAAGCCTGGCAAATCCCTTCTTAACCACTGTCAGAAATTGAGAGGTACTACAAGTGTCAGCTCTGGCATTAACCTGGTCACACCTGGAGGTGATTCTCCCCCTCTACTCCACTCTGCTGAGACCCCACCTGGAGTACTGCGTCCAGTTCTGGAGCCCCTATTGCAAGAGGGATGTGGACTTGCTGGAGCATGTCCAGAGAAGGGTCATGAGGATGCTCAGAGGGCTGCAGCACCTCTGCTGTGAGGACAAACTGAAAGAGTTGGGGCTGTTCAGTTTGGAGAAGAGGAGGCTTCCAGGTGACCTTATTGTGGCCTTCCAGGATCTGAAGGGGACCTACAACAAAGCTGGGGAGGAACATTTTAGGTTGTCAGGTAGTGCCAGGACTAGGGGGAATGGAGCAAAGCTGGAGGTGGGGAGATTCAGATTAGATGTGAGGAGGAAGTTGTGGAGCATGAGAGTGATGAGAGCCTGGAATGGGTTGCCCAGGGAGATGGTTGGGGCGGCTTCCCTGGAGGTGTTTGCAGCCAGACTAGATGAGGCTGTGGGCAGCCTGATGTAGGGTAGGGTGTCCCTGGGCATGGCAGGGTGGTTGGAACCGGATGACACTTGTGGTCCCTTCCAATCCTGATTCTATGATTCTTTGATTCTATGCTTATTGGAACTGTTGCTGCTTGTTAATTGTCAGCATTGCCATCACCTAGGGGCTCGTCCTCACTGCCTAGGCAAGAAACCCCACAAACCTCACTGCCGAGAAAGTTACTGGTGTCAAACAGAACAGCAAAGATTTTTTCAGAGCCTAAATAAGACATCCGCAGCTTCCCCCAAGATTTTCTGTTTGCATCTGGCCATTCAACAAGCTCAGGAAGAATGTAGAGGGGAAAAAATGTAAGTGCTTATAAATAATATTGGAGTCTGTTTTCCTAAGGCCAGAGAAGGATTACTGTAAGCAGCAGTTCCTGCATGTCCTGGGGGCTTTAAGGAATCCCTTAGGTTTTGCTTTAGTAAATTATCTGGGGGGCAGAAATTGATTAATCCTCTTCTATTACACGGATTAAATAAACATGTTTGCAATATATCTATGGTGTATTCTGATCTAGTGTTACAAACACTTAAATATTGCATAATGGAGTCATACCAGTTCAAATAGGAGAGACAGATTTTTGTGGACCTGAGCCAAAAGCTCATTGACATCAACGGGGAAGCTTTCTACTGATTTCAGTGAGCTGCAGCTAAGATTCCATAAATGCAGGAAAGCTTTTTAATGGTTACCTCTGGGAAAAAAAAAAAAAAAAAAAAAAAAAAAAAAAAAAAAAAAACCAACCAGTGAAACTTAGGAGAACTCTGGGTTGTGCCTCATATTTCACTAGCACACTCATGAGCTAAATTGTGACTACCACTGGCCAGAAAGAGCATGGCTCAGTGTCTACATCCCTGGGAAGGGACTTTTTAGGCTAGCAGGTAGTGCCAGGACTAGGGGGAATGGAGCAAAGCTGGAGGTGGGGAGATTCCGATTGGATGTGATGTGTGATGAGGAAGTTGTTGAGCATGAGAGTGGTGAGAGCCTGGAATCTGTTGCCCAGGGAGGTAGTTGGGGCCCCATCCCTGGAGGTGTTTAAGGTCAGGCTGGATGAGGAGGCTCTGTCTAGCCTAATCTAGGGTAGTGTGTCCCTGGGCATGGCAGGGAGGGTTGGAACTAGATGATCCTTGTGGTCCTTTCCAACCCTGACTGATTCTATGAGTCTATGTTTGCAGGCCAGTCACAAAAACCTTTAAGATTTTATTTGGGCTTGAGCTCTTCAGGGACAAAAGAAATACCAAATACTGTAGCTCTCTGTCTAAGTTTTTTTAACTTTCAGCCATTGTTTCCTTCTTCCTAATGACCAAAACACAAAAACCAATATTTTTCATTAATGTATGCAAAGCATCAAATGATATCCAGATTGAAATCAAGCAATGGTTCTGACATGCCATGAGCTGAAACCTTGAAGCTGCAGGATTTTTTTTTTTTTTTTTTTTTTTTTTTTTTTTTTTTTNTTTTTTTTTTTTTTTTTTGCTGACTTCTCTGGGCTAGAATTTCACCCAAAAATGGTTAATTACCACAACTTTCAATGTCCACAAATGCTATTTTGTAATGTTGGATTGTCTAAGCCAGCTCTGAAAAGTGACGTAAGTAGAACAAAAACTTAGAGGAACTGGGAACAGAAGTGCTAGGAGAGGACAAGCATAACACTTTCAACAGCTGTATTTTAAGGGGTGACCATCTAAGACCCATTCTCTACGTGAGAGTCACGCAGTGACACTACAGTTTTATTAATTGCACTCAGATTTTCTTCATTTCCTTTCGGCAGCAAACTTGTCCCCAGCACAGCTGCAGCTAAGGCATGACACATTAACCACAAGAAGAGAAAGAATGACTCTGCACTTTCCTCTCACGTCCAACCCGTTCCTCTTCTCTCTCAGTGCAACCGTTTCATTTTGTAAGAACAGAAAATGAAATCTTGCACTGCATTCACACCTAATTCTCTTCAACGTGTGTGCAAGGCACATCTCTGTGCCTGGGTGCATGGAGAAGCAGATCAGCAAATGCCAACTTCTTTTCCTATACCTCGTCTTTTACTCTTTGATTTCTTCTTTGCTTTAATGCTCTGCAGTGAACTTTTGCATTTTGATCTAATGAGTGTGACTGCAAAAGAAGAAAAGGGAAGGGCACAAAGAATCACTTTTAATATACCTGCCAGGTATTGTGGAAAACACAAGAAATCAACTCAGCTTCACCTGCTGCACGAGCTTCAGGATGAACCTGCAATCTCTGCCCCCAGAGCCACTTTTCCATCTCACAACAGAAAAAGAATCTTATTTGCAATGACCAAACTCAGCCTGGGTGCATAAACCTAAAGCAGCACCATTGGGCTATCCAAATCCCACTAAAGGCAGCAGAAATCCTCTGCCTGAAGTAACCTTCTCCCCAGCTTTGCAACCTTTGTTGCAGCAAGCTGATTTTTGTCTCCTTTCGATCCAAACTCATCCAGATTTAAGTTGCATGTTAGAGTCTCCTGCATGTGGAGCCCAGGTTCTCATTTTTTTCTGTTCAGTAGGAGCCTGCTGCTGCAGATCTGCTGCTCTCTAATCTTCTTACTTTACAGAGAAAAAAAATGAACTCTTATTTCACTTGCCACTTTGACCATGGATGACCATTTATGAAAAAGCATCTCTTGTAATCGTAGTTGGATGTGAACAGAACCCAGGTGGCTTAATGTATTTTGGCACCATGAGAAGCCTAAGTACTGACTTAAGATTCTATGATTCTATGACTGAAGCTTTGACTCACATTTTGAGGAGCTGTACTAGCATAAAGCAAAAGATAATCTTTGCATTGGAGTGCTCATGGAAGCAGTAAGGACCAATGTATGCATTTATTTTAAGCAGCTGTGTCACCTCTGCCGGATCATTCCAAGCAGCTCCACAGGAAAAGAACGAGGACCAAAGCTCTGTATCAGAAACCACCTGCAAGGAGAGTGTCCCAAAACACATCTGAGGGTCTGATGGAACTCATTCTCTTACAGACCCTAGTACGAGTCAGTAAGCAGATTATAGAAGGGAGTCAACAATATAGGAAAAGAGGGTTAACAACAGTAATTGATCAGAAATGAGACAATCAGGTGACTGCTTGATTAATCATCAAGGTCCAAAAAATGCCGTTTAAAGCTTCAAATGATGTGAAAATTTGAAGTGAATTTTAAACAAGTATACATTTCCTGACTCAAAGGCTCTTTAGCCCTATAGCCTGCAGCTTAGAGACATTTATTTGGCTTTCTTCCTTTGATCGATACCATTAAAGCCCCCCCCAAAAAAACAACCTCCTTTCTCCATATAGTTATAAAATATCAATTACACACATTTTCATTAGCTGAATGCAGTGATCAGGGCTGATACACTGGTTGTTTGTTTCTCAGTGAGACGTTGTTGGCACTCTCCCAGTCACAGGCTTACCCTGTGGGAGCATCCTCTAATCAGGCTGATGGGGACCCATAGTTGGCACCTTGCTTACCCACCAGCCGTCTGCCCACGGCTGGATCCAAGCTGTCAGTCACTAGAGCACAAAACGGGGGGTTCCTCCTGCCCATCACCCCTGCACTACATTAGCCTGCAGAAAATATTCTGCTGCAGGATTTAAAAGCTCCAAGCAGACACTAATGAGTTATGTATGCTAAACTCACTGACACTCTTGTGGAAAGTACTTTCTCTGCTGCTTCACTGATGGAGACGTTTAGATAGAGAAAGATAAGTCACTTGCCTGGGGCCATGCACTGATTGAGTATCAGAGACCAAATTAAACTCTGACATTTCTTGGCCCTTAGCTCCGTGTTGAGGAACTCCTGCCTCCTGAAGAAACTGTTGAAAGGAAAACCTAACCCACATCATGCCTACATTAACTATGCCACCTACTCTGTGCTCACCCATTCCCTGGCTTCTAAACGCCACCCTGTCAGCACCAGCGTGCAGAACATTACTCTGCCCATGCCAAAGTGACTTCCTCCTCTTTCTCAGCTCAGCTCTTTCACATGTCCACTAGTGTGCCTTGCCACCCAGCTCACCTTTAGGTAGGCCAACATTCAGCAGGAGATCTTTCCTCAAAAAGACAGGAGATGAACACATTTAGAAGCATGAAGATGTTTTAAAACCAAGCAGAAATGCCCATGGCCACATCGGTTGTGGTTTTGGGAAATGCAGCTTTCTGTTTTCATTCTGCACTTCTTCTTCTCAGAAACACAAGAAAGGGAAGGCAGTGGAAGAAGGTTTGGGTTGTTCCTCAGAAGGAACATGTTAAACGTCAGCATTAATTATTACACAAACAAGTAAGCAAGCAAAAAAAAGATGACACAACTGTCAACTCAACCTGCTAGAATACGTGGCTCAGATGTCCTCTGAAACCATGAGCAATGTCCTGGATATTTTCTAATCAAAGTACCCCTGGAGGTGTTTGCAGCCAGGCTGGATGAGGCTGTGGGCAGCCTGATCTAGGGTAAGGTGTCCCTGGGCATGGCAGGGGGGTTGGAACTAGATGATCCTTTTGGTCCCTTCCATTCCTGACTGATTCTATGACTCTTATGATTCTACAAGAACATACACACCTTTCTGAAAAGGTTGAATGGGGCTAGAAAACATGAGGCTCCCTATAAATTCTAAGACACCCAGCAACATTTCTGTGTCTCCTCTCCTGTCACTTCAGACTGATAGACTCATGGAGTCAGTCTCACCTTTTGGTGAGTTTTAGCTTCGAAGGACTACCAGGTTTTCCCAAGTTACCAGAGCAAGCAGACTGAACAGTTCTTGCCCTGCATTTCTTGTCTTCAGCCACCACCTCCACTCTGTGGCAGAGGGCAGCAGATGCTGATGCCAGTGTTGCAGGTTTGGCTGTTGCAAAACAGCATCACCTAGCAAACCTCCAGAGAGAGAGCTGTGCCTTGTCCCCATACAGAAAGATGCCTTATACAGACTTCTTGTGCTTATACAGCCTAGCACATGTAAGAGCACTACAACACCTCACTTCCAATATTAACCCTCTCACTGGCATCTTTGCTGCCCACCTGTTTTGGAAGAAAAAGTTCTCTCCAGTCCCCAGGTCCATCCCATGTGAGTTCAGAACTGGGAATTGCAGCTGAAATCCTAGTGGAAAGGGAGAGAAGCATAAGCAAAATGCCTGTGCTGGTTTGAGGCTAATATTGGAGAAATTTTAATGAGAAATTAGATTATAGGCTGAGAAAGGAAAACATTCATTGTGTCTCTTTCACTCATTCCTTTACTGAGATGTACAAAAGTAAGAACCCAAACAAAGATAAGACAGAGCTGTTCAAGTCAGGCTCTGGCTGCTGATATCTCTCCCTGGCTTCTAGCTGAATCTGTGTAACCCAACTAATCAATTCCTGCTTCTAACCCCCTGGCCTATCTTCCTTGCTTACCTGGCACATGAGACAGATACTGGGATAAGATTGGGTAGCAGGGGGAAGATGGTAGGGTGGTTGGGAACCCCTCCTGGGAACCCTGATCTCTGGCAGGGCTGTGGTGTTTCTATATTACCTTTTTCCCTATTTCCCATCAGTAAATATCTGTAATATATTGCAAATATTGTGCGGAGCTGTAAATATAAAGCTTCATTTATTAACTTCCACCTGGCTGAGTCTAGGCTGGGTTATTTCAGAAGGGGAGAGTGGGGAGGGGCAGATAACTGCAGAACCATCACAACACCACAGATTGAAACATAAAGCTTGAATTTTATTGTCGTAGTGCTGGACACAGAAGGGGTCAAGAAAATATTTCCCCAATGCAAAAGTGTTGAGTATGCACAAGCTAAAAATATTTTTTATTGCAAGGAGAAAGATCCATTGGTTTCTTCCCCCCCCCCAACCTCTCGATTTCAGCAGCTGAAGAAGTTACTCAGTTACTCAGTTGAACATTGCAGGAAATGTCCACATGACAGACTGCAGACTTCCACTCCTGGGTTGCTAGAGAAACATTTTGCCTGTTGGCTACTGCAAACTGAAAGCCTTCAATTACCAGGGGTTTATTTATTTGGAAGCAATTAAAAAAACTGAGATTTTTTTTCCTTGAGATTTCTTTCCATTTTAATGATAGAATAAATCTAATGGCATTTTTGGCTATCTCTTCTCAGAGCTCTCTGTAACTTCTCATGAGCATCAGACCTAGTCTTAAACAGATTCAATGCTTCTTACATGTGAGGTTATACAAGGCTACATGGCCTATGTCCTGGTGGGCATGTGTGCTTGAGATTTAGAGATTTGACATCGGGAGGACCAAAGCCCAAAATAGAAAGGCAACCCAGTGCTAACTTGGTGCAGAGCCACCCAGCAGTGCTGGGAAATGCCACAGGGACAGCCTGCCTGGCTCCTTTGCACTGCCCACATGGGCAGTCAAGGTCTTTCCCCAGCAAATCCATCACTTTTTCAGTAGTTAGGTCACAGGACAACGCATGGCTTTGTGCCTGCCAAAACCAGACCTGTCCTCACTGCTTCTCAAGCATCATTGTGTTCTGCTCTCCAGTCCCATCCAGCTGCTCCAGGAGAGTGTGCGGTTTAAAGCTACTTTGTCTCTTGGCTTCTGCTCTGCATCTGCCAGGAACTGCACATGCTGGGGTTACATCCGCGCAGGGATATGTCTTTATAGGCAAACCCACTGCCTAGAGCAGTTCCATAAAGGAACTGAGTCAGACTGGTCCGTTGGATCTGGCCCTCCAAGGCTTGCAAGCTCTCCCAAGCCCATGTCTCACTGGAGTGTTTTTGGCCAGATGGGAAGGAGTGAGATTGTTCGGTGGTAAAAATGACACCACTTTGGATTAAGGGAAATGGTGAAGCTTTTTTCTCAAGGGCAAAAAATTGTAAACTCTCATGAAAATATATCTTGCCTCTGAGAAACTCCTAACTACAAGAGAGCAGAGTTTTACAGGGCTTTTGTCTGCCAAGGAGCTGTGCAGATGTGACTCATTTGCTCTCCCCAGGCCAAGTGTTGGTTGGTGCCTAGAAAGAGGCTTAAACCTCCTTGCACAGACTCTTTGCTATGAAGAGCACTGGAGGCCAGTCTCCAGCTGAGAGAAACCCTCTGCCCAGGGGCAACATGGGCAGAGACCTATCTACACAGCTCATTGCACGTCCAACACAGTTGTAAGTGCTCCCAACACCTTCCTCTCTCCTGCTTTGTGTCTTATGGAAAATCATAGAATCAGAATCAGCCAGGTTGGAAGAGACCTCCAAGATCATCCAGTCCAACCTAGAACCCAGCCCTAGCCAATCAACTAGACCATGGCATTAAGTGCCCCATCCAGGCTTTTCTTGAAGACCTCCAGGGATGACGACTCCACCACCTCCCTGGGCAGCCCATTCCAATTCCAATCACTCTCTCCATCAAGAACTTCCTCCTAACATCCAGCCTATACCTCCCGTGGCACAACTTGAGACTGTGTCCCCTTGTTCTGTTGCTGGTTGCCTGGGGAAGAGACCAACCCCACCTGGCTACAACCTCCCTTCAGGTAGCTATAGAGAGCAATGTGGTCTGCCCTGAGCCTCCTCTTCCCCAGGCTGCACACCCCCAGCTCCCTCAGCTTCTCTTCACAGGGCTGTGCTCCAGGCCCTCTCCAGCTTCGTTGCCCTTCTCTGGATACATTTCAGTACCTCAACATCTCAACATCAGTTTATTTCTTTCTGGAAACAAGACATCTTATGAGCACTTGCAAGAGGTTAAGTGGTTGTGGCCATCTATTACCCATTAATCTCTCTGCCTTTAGGCTGGCAGCTGTGTGAAAACACCTTGAGCTCACCACATTTCTCCAAGGTCTGCACAAAGAATCCACCACACTTTTGCCCTGTCCTGCTTTTTGTCCAAGGGAAAGGGAAATTTCCCATTGCAAGGAATTCCCTCATCCTATTGTCACCCTGGGGTGGGAGGTATCAGGGACCTGGGGTTCTCTCTCCACATGCTTCTCCCAGGCAAGGGCTGTAAAGAGGCCCAGATCAGAGGTTCCCAAAAAGCACATGGGCACACACACTGAAATCAGAGCATCGTGGTCATTTTTACAAGCAACCCAAATCTGAATCAAATCCAATTCTGTGGCCTTTTTTTAACACCTAACTTCCTACTGACAGGTATTGTTTTATAACTTATGTTAGAGCTGATCCTTTGTCTGCATAGTCCCATTACACATTAAGATTCTCATTAAGATTATTGTTGCTAACAGCAAGACTTGATAGTTTTATCATGCTCTGTTTTGTTGGTGCTTGATTGTTTTGAGGTGATTCTTTTTTATTTCCTTAGATATTTTCTGTGCTTTCCTCTGTGCTTTGTGTAACCTACAAACAACACAATCCACCTGCTTCTCTAATGTGACTGTAAGTCTGTTCAAAAGAAATGCATTTGACATGGCAAATCATAGAATCATAGAATCAGTCAGGGTTGGAAGAGACCACAAGGATCATCAAGTTCCAACCTGCCTGCCATGCCCAGGGACACCCTACCCTACATCAGGCTGCCCACAGCCTCAGCCAGCCTGGCTGCAAACACCTCCAGGGATGTGGCCCCAGCTACCCCCCTGGACAACCCATTCCAGGCTCTCACCACTCTCATAGTGAACAACTTCCTCCTCACCTCCAGCCTCAATCTCCCCACCTCCAGCTTTGCTCCATTCCTCCTAGTCCTGGCGCTCCCTGATAGCCTCAAAAGTCCCTCCCCAGCTTTCTCATAGGCCTGGAAAGGCCACAATAAGGTCACCTCAGAATTTGCATTCCTGTTACTACTGCCATTGGCATATATTTGTGTCAGAGGTGACAGCAACAAAACTCCTGTTGAAAATGTATTATGCAACCCAATACATCTGAGCTTTGCCTGCTCCCCTTATAAGAAAAGGGACTACTTACTTATTGTCCTGAAGACCATAATCCAAGATTTTAATCTCATGTGACTAGAAGCCTGACATCCTTCTTGTTGCTGGGGATGATGATTTCATTCCTCTAGAGCCTTGTTAATAGTGGAAGTATTTAATGTTTTGGTTCTGAAAGCAGACGTGGTTAGACATTTGAGTCTGAGGGCTTCAGCTAATTACCAGCTCTCCAGGTAGTTTAGATGTCTGTCAGTGTGTTCTTTCCATGTGAGGAGGGTAAGACATGGTGTTCATGCTCCCACTGTGGCTGGCCACTATGGATGAGAAGATCTCAGTTCTGTAGTTCACTGTGGTCTTTCTAGTCAAGGCAACAGGAGACACAGAGAACACATTTTGTGTTTGACTCAAGTGCTTAGGTGGGTTCAGCAAAATCTGGAGCACAAAGCACCACTGGAGCAATTCTCTGACTAACATAAAACTGTGTTTGATCTCCCCTTTGCTTCCAAGGAGGGTTTTACAGCCTGGATGTCTTGAGATGAGGATTTCTGCCAACTGTGGCTCAGGAAAAGAATTTAAATGCGATGGCTTCAGCCTAGTCCTTGGTGGAATATTTGTCCACATCATAAAACCACTGGACACAATATGGAAATGCAATTGACATTAAACCAAATGATATAATCCCACCTAATGGTATTATAATGAATCCCAAGTGAACTGAACATGATTGGGCAAGTATTTCAAAGTGTTACTGAAACAGCTTTTATAGTGTAAAGGTCTGGGTTTGCCAACCAGTGGCCAGACACACGGAGCAGACTCTAACACGTTAGCCAACTCCCACCCTGTAAACCTGTGGCTGTTTCTGAGAGAAACATCTTTTTTTAATTAGTGCTTTTACTTCTTGAAGGATTCAAAGGAGTTTTCTGCAGTGTGTTTGGGTTTTTTGCTGGTTTTGGTGTTTTTTTTTTAATGTACGTTACTCCTATTCCCAATTAGTGATTTTTGGTCTGTAGTGAGATTCCCTGATGAGCAGAAGGGGGTTGGATTTCTCTATATCTACCATCTACAAACTAGAGAGTGGCTAAATGATGTTGGCCTCTCACCCAATGGCTGCTTGTGCCTCGTGTGCTCTGTATGGGCTGCTGTGTTATTCCTCTGCCCTGGTGTTATTGTTTTTGCTAATTTTGCATAAGGTACATCCTGGCGCGGTTCTAAAAGCTTGATCCAAGTGCTGTGTGAACAGCTGAGCGTCTGCTTGATTGAATGCCTTCCAAGAGCAATTTTCAGATCTTCTTTCCTCTGGAGAAATGGGGAGGGAAGAGAGGGAGCTTTGCTTGCTTCCGAGCAGGGATAGTATCTTCGTTTTTCACTTGAAGGAATTCATCCCTTCTAAAGAGAAAAGGTCATTTCCTAGCTTGATGCTACTGAAGAGTCTGGATGTTCTTGAAAGGGTGAGCTGCCCCTGAAGTCCCTCTGGATCGCATGAAGCACCGAGCAGCATTCACAACATTTTGAGATTGTGTCTGATATCCTGCAACGTGTTTCACACATACAGCCCTGAAATAGACGTGGAAGGTTTTCTTTAGACTCAGCAACATTTGCAACAGGCACGTGTTTCGCATTTTCTCTTTATCGATCTAAATAGCTGCACCGGTGTTTGAGCTGATAGAAAATGGAGCTCTGTAGCTGGCCCCAGTGCAGCTCCCATCCTACTCTCTGGTGAGCATTAAATATATGTCCTTAAAATTTGTCTGAAGACTCCCCCACCTCGTTCAGAATGACAGGATGCCCGACAGCACGGAATGTTCTCCAGTCATTTGATACTCACGTACAAAGCTCCACTAGTGACCATCTCAGTTCTAGGTGAGCTAAAAGCCACACTCCCATTGACTTTCAAATGGTCTTTCAAGGGTGTTTCCTTCCACCAGACTCTGGGGCTGACAATCGTTCATCAGAGCAATGCAGATTTACTTGACACCTATGCAAAGCTTTCCTCTGTTCATGCCAATGCTAGACAAGAACAACATAGAAAAGGCTGTAGCAGTAAGAGATACATATGACCTGACCTGATATGGGTAGGGCTATGCAATGATCAACATGTCCTTCAAAGTACTTTTTATGAGCTGTGTGGCACAGCCAAAAATTCTCATTTCAAATACATTGTCCCTGCTGATGCTTACTGCCTGATTCCCCTTACTGACAGCAGATCTTCCAGAAGGGCAGCTTCTCACTCCCATAGTCTGGTCTGGTCACTGGGATACTTCAAACAGTTAACAGCATAGGCAGGACTTTGCAAGTGTAAACCTAAATACAACATCAGAAGACAGCATCTAGGCACAGAGGAACCAAATGAGGTTCAAAGAGGACAAATGCAGAGGAGGAATAATAAACTGCACAAATACAAGCTGGGAGGTGATCTGCTGGAGAGCAGCCCTTTGGAGAGGGACCTGGGAGTGCTGGTGGAGAATATCCATGGCACAGAAATGTGCCCTTGTGGCCAAGAGGGCCAATGGGATCCTGGGGTGTATGAGGAAGAGTGTGTCCAGCAGATGCAGGGAGGTTCTCTTCCCCCTCTACTCTGCCCTAGTGAGACCTCATCTTGAGTACTGCCTTCAGTTTTGGGCTCCCCAGTTTCAGAGGGACAGGAATATGCTGAAGAGGGTCCAGTGGAAGGCTACAAGGATGCTGAGGGGACTGCAGCACTGCCTGATGAGGAGAGGCTGAAGGATCTGGGGCTGCTTAGTCTGGAGAAGAGAAGACTGAGAGGGGATTTAATCAATGTTTATAAATATCTGAGGGCTGGGGGTCAGGAGGGGAAGGACAGGCTCTGCTCACTTGTTCCCTGTGATAGGACAAGAAGCAATGGATTGAAGGTGCAGCACAGGAGGTTCCTCCTCAACATGAGGGGGAACTTCTTGACTGGAAGCGTCCCAGAGCACTGGCACAAGCTGCCTGGGGAGGTTGTGGAGTCCCTTTCCTGGAGCCTTTCAAGGTCTGTTTGATCGTGTTCCTGTGTGACCTGAGCTAGATTGTCTGGTCCTGCTCTGGCAGGAGGGTTGGACTCAATGATCTCTTTGGGTCCTTTCCAACCCCTGACATCCTGTGAGCCTGTGAGCCTGTGATCTATAATAACCTAGGCTGCAGCTCCCAGAAGCTTTGATGCTTTTCTCTGAGCTGATCAGTGCCATTCTACCTCTTCAGGCCTTCTGCTCTAAGATCACTTGTCCTATCAGACCTCTGTAAGGCTCACCCAATTCTCCTCCAGCATTCAGCCACCCTTCCATAATCCTGCCTGAATTTCTGAGAGTTGCCTCAGGAAGAGGTTATAACTCTTGCACCATTCTTAAGGTCTTCTGCTACCCTCTGTGAGCCATACAGAGCTGTTATGCACTGGAACAAACATGGTGGCAGAGCACTTTGAAAGCACCTTCCTACTTCATTGAGAAGGTCAATACTTGCAAATATACTGGAGACTCTTGAGTTGATCTAGCTGAAGTTAGCTGATTCTGGGCAACCATTTCTCCACACACTCTCAGCCAGAGTGTCTTGCTTCCAACAGACCAGGCTACCTGGACCCCAGGCTTACAGAGATTGAAACTCAAGAATCCAGAGTCAGTGATCAAAATTACTCCTGTTGGCCTTGAAGGGTGGAGGTCGTGAGGATGAGGATGCACTCTTCAACCCCTCTCCTCCTGAAAAACAATAATTTTTCCACAACCATGGATGAGAAATGTCTCTAGCAGGCAACTTGCAATCCTCTCAGCAAAACTTGTGTTGCTAGTTAAGTTCCTATACCAGAGAAATACCTTCACCAAGGCTACTGGAAGTCATTTGAGTGCTGTGGCTATTTATATCCAGTGAGGATTTCCCCAGAAAAGAGAACATGAAAGATGATCTTGTCCCCAAACCCTTAAGTGCAATGAAAAACAAGCAATGAGCATTTTCTCTGGAAAACAAAGGATTTGCCATCTTTGCAAGCAATCCGAGTCTCTTTGTGATGCATTCAACAGAACACTTCTGGTCAGGCACTTTACAATACTTTGGGCTGCTATGGTGATGTAAGTGGTAGAAGACAAAAGCAGATTGATTAAGTCTATCAGCCTTGAAAGCAAAATTCATTCCCTATGGTCCTGTTTGCAAATCTCAGGAACAAATCTAGCTGCACTTGTTGATATTTAAATCTGTAGTGGTTTAGCAGTTACCTGCCCTTTGATATAAACCAGGCTAGAACTCAAATCAGCTGGAAGTTGGTAAATGAAGCTTTGTATTTACAGCTATGCACAATATACAAGCAAATATTTACAATGTATAACAGATATTTACAGATATATACACAGAAACACCACAGCCCTCCCAGAGATCAAAATCCCTAGGAGGGGTTTCTAACCACCCCTACCACCTTTCCCCCCTTCCCCAATCTTATCTCACCACCTGTTGATGTAGCGGATAGGTGAAGGTAGATCAGCCAGGAGAGTTAGCAGTAAGAAGAGAAGTTAGTGGAATTATTGAGAATTGTCTACAAAAGGCAGGGACAAAGGAGCCATGCAAGGAGCAGCCACAGCCCAGAGATGCCTGAAGCACTCTGACTTATCTATATTTGGGTTACAACTCTTAAACCAATTTTTTTTTCTTTCTCAGTGAAGCTGTGAGTGAAGTGACATCATGTATTTTCATTTCTCAAGCCTACAGTCTATTTTTCTCACTCAAGTCCTCCAATTAGTTCAAACCAGCACAAAACTGCTCTAGCCAGGAACCCAGCACAACTTTAAGAACAGAGTCCTGCATCTCTGCTTGTAGAAGGACAAATTCAAGGAACCTTACATGTTGGGCTTTTTTTTCCTGATTTCAGTGATTCATTGGACTTCTGCTTTGTCCCTTAGAGTACAAATCCTGTACATTTTACTGGGAGAGTAAGCAATTTTCAAGGGCACTTTTCCACCCTAACTGAGGAGGGAAGTGTGTGATTACTCACAGATATATATCATGTTACCAAAATGTCTGCCATTGCCATAGGGTATTGACCACCCTGTGATTTTCACCTGTGTTTTATGGATTAGTGAGGCTGTATCTGGAGGTGAATGAGTGCTGCTGACTATCCTACAGCAGCAGTCTTCTAAATAAACAAAATGGAGAAAAAGAAGGAAGGAAAAAAAAAAACAAAAACGCATTCTGCCTGAGAGCAAAATAACAAACCAAAAGCAGGTAACAGTCAGATGGGTTTAGTTTTTTTTCCTTGGGTAAAGTGCTGTGGCTACAGATTAACTTTGTTTGTTCAATATTTACTGTATTTTCCTTTTACCTGCTCTAAAACGAGGACTGGAAGCACTTTGCTAAATGGATTGAAATTATCCTAGCTTCAGAGCGTGCCTTGTAAGTGCCCTGTTACTGTCTTTGGCTGTGCTGTTTTGCAGCTGCACACAGCAATGCCCTTTCAGGGGTTTCCATAGATTCCCCTGCCTCTGCTATGGCAACAGCACACTCTTGGTTCTGCTCCTCCTCAGTGCTGGAGGTCTGTTTGCATCAGGAAGACTCTGGTCCTTTGGGAGTCAGCCCATCCTAACGGGTCTGAAAGTTCAGGCATTCTCTTGAAGAGTGCCCCCTCAGAGTTCATGTGGCCCCCAAAACAACCACTGCCTGCTGCACAGGCACCTGAGCTTTGACATCTCATTCAGGGAGTCAAGTTTGCCTTGAGAGGAGCAAGCAGACCACCCTGAGACTCTCTGTGGGACTTTGACCATTCCTGCCACTTTCCAATGCACAACATGGTCTTCAAATGACAATTCCTTTGTCCTAAAATATACAGTGCTGACATCATGGAATCGTAGAATCAAAGAATCAATCAGGATTGGAAGGGACCACAAGGATCATTTAGTTCCAACTCTCCTGCCATGCCCAGGGACACCCTACCCTAGATCAGGCTGCCCACAGCCTCTGCCAGCCTGGCTGCAAACACCTCCAGGCATGTGGCTACAAACACCTCCCTGGGCAACCCATTCCAGGCTCTCACCACTCTCATGGTGAAAGACTTCCTCCTCATTTCCAGTCTGAATCTCCCCACCCCAGCTTTTCTCCATTCCCCCTAGTCCTGGCACTACCTGAGAGCCTAAAAAGTCCCTCCCCAGATTTTTTGTAGGCCCCTTCAGATCCTGGAAGGCCACAACAAGGTCACCTGGGAGTCTCCTCCAGACTCAACAGCCCCAACTCTTTCAGTCTGTGCTCACAACAGAGGTGCTGCAGCCCTCTGAGCATCCTCGTGGCCCTTCTCTGGACATGCTCCAGCATGTCCACATCCCTCTTGTAATAGGGGCTCCAGCACTGGATGCAGTACCCCAGGTGTGGTCTCACCAGGGTGGAGCAGAGGGGAAGCTGGAAGAGATATTGCAGCTTTTCCATGGCACACATTTTACTATTTGCAGTGTCAGAGGCAGAAGGATTGGATGACATCCTGTAAATCAGATACACCTCACTTCATTTATTGTCTTAGATTATTGACTTCAGGATGTGATAAAGAACTTTGTAAACCCCAGCCATAGGCATTTTGTCCACAATTCCATGTTTTCAAAACTTCTACAGATGTTTTGCTGTGCACAATACTTCTAACTATTGGCTAATTGCACAGCTCCTGAGGGCTATTACCTCCTCCATCCCCCTATGCTATGAAGTAATCTCCCTGCCAGCCTTTCTGTGGGGATCATTGGCAAAGCACTGATGACATCTTCTTGAACTTTGGAATCTGGTAGGTATCTAAGCAAACAACCTGCACACTTGCTCCCTACTCTCCACCTCAGATATGTAGAGAAAGTTCCCACCTCATGTAGAGAGGCAAGAGGAGGTGGTGGGAGACCTCATTCCTGCTCCACCCATGCCTTGTCTTCCTAGTAACTGCTCTATGGTTTGAGGCCCAGAGATGGAACCACTTTTGTGTTCACTGAATTCTAAGTCACTGTGTATAAATGTCTGTTGGCTTAATGCCTCTTTCCACCATCACATGGAGAGAAGCTGCCTGAGGCAAATACAGTACTTAGAGGTGCAGAGTTAAAACCAACCTGTGGCCAGGCAGCTGGGCACAGACCGGGACCAGCATCCTCCCCAGAAAATTTCTCTTGCTTCTTTTTCCTCTTGCTGCCTTCGGTTTGATGTGAGCTGCCCTTGTTTATGGTATTGGAATCACTGATGAAGATAAATATTGGACAGAAGAGCTGAGAGAGATGCAAAGGTAGCGTTTGGCTGATCCTCAGAGAGCCTGCACCTTCCCTCCGACCTTCACACGATATTGATGATTTCGTAATGGACATGCAGGAATATGGGATCAAAGGGAATATCTGAGTGTTATTGGTTCTAACTACCCAAGCTTAGCCGTGCTTTTAACTTTAAAAGCCTCAGAGAAACAGCCCCTGTTTTGTTTTACATTTTATCTGCTGCAGCTTGCCTTGGTAGCCAATTAGCATGTTGTGATTGCAGGTACTAATCCTGAACACTCAGGCTGCCTGTCCTGTGTGTTGCTGAATGCCATCTATCAGGTCGAGGTGTCACACTGGTGATTGTGTTTCTGGCCCTGTCATCTTGAAAACAAAAGCTGTTAGGTCGTCACCATTAAGTAAGCTTTCTGGTGTTCAGTCTAGTACAAGCTGCACTTTTTGTTTGTTTGTTCATTTTATTGTTTGTTTTTTTTTTTTATTACTGTATTTGGGGGGTGTGGTGGTGGGGGGACAACCCAGGATCTTTATTCTATAGAGGAGATACTGTTGGGTATGGTTCCTTTCAGACTAGAAGCTGAAAATGCTTTTGCAGTCACAGAGAGAAGAGGAAAGAGGTTATAGTGTTTTTACTGATCTATAGCTTCTAAGACTCCATTCTGTGTGCCTGTAGCAATAACATTGAGGACATGGATCATTTTGCTGTCATTTCTCAGTATTATAGGTACTAAGCTCTCCAGAAATTAATACAGTTTGCTACCCACTTACAAAGTAGTTGTTGAAATGTGCGAGTGATAAATCAGCAAAAACACGGACCAAAGAGAAAAAAAAAAAACCAAAACAATGTTCTGCTCCTGTAGTTAATTCCTTTTCCCTGCTCCTCTTGCTACAGAAAATGGTAGTTGTCACTGTGCATGTCAGGAGAATGGAGCAAGTCCCCAAATCCCTGGCTGCAAAGTTTACATGCAAAAAGTCTCTCTCTCCCCTCCCCTTCCTTGGAGCTGATTTGTAGCTGTCAGCCAGCTCGCAGGAGAGCTTGTACCCCCAGAGCTGGGAGCCTGTTTGCTTTCCAGCTGCTGCCTGCCCTCCAGCATGCCTCTCGATGTGCCCCAGCAGGATTTGCTCCCGACAGCCCCAGCAGGAGCAGGGCTCAGAGCTGCCAGGTTGCATCTGCATCGCTGCAGGTGGGTAAGCAGGGCAAGAGAGGGGGGATTCCAGGCTCTCCAGATAAAGGCAGGAAATCTAGACAAGGAGAGGAGCATAAATGTAGGTTGAGGTATAAATGCTGGCCCTGACTAGGAGAAATCAAAGGGAAGCAGCTGTTCTGTATGGGGAATAAAAGAGCAAGGCTGAAGTGGTTATGGTGTGACTGGTGTTAAATGGAGAAGGAGGTAATGCTGGTTGCAGGCAGTGGCAGCTTCACAGGCTCCACAAAGTAACTATTTCCAGGTTTTGCTTCCTGTCCTTTGGGATGCAGAATTGGTCTGTGTGTGGTGGCTGTTTCATTATTTTATTTTCTTTTTTAATAATCTCCAATTTCAAACCAATTTTGGTTCAGCCTCTTACACACTCCCTACCCTACCTGTTGGCTCTGAAGGACTAAAAAAGCTGGTACTAGAGTGTGCAAGAGAGGGAGAAAGTTGGCTCCCTCCAGACGTGAGTAGAGGTGTAAACTTTCACAGCAGTAAGGTAAACAGCCGAAGAGTTTGAGGAGCTGTCTTGGAGCATGAACCTGACCTCTGTGCTAACATAACAGCAGAGAAGTCCTCTAGGGACCCTCGCAGGACCAGATGTCAGTCTGTGGAAATCAGTCTTTTACTGATTTTCCAACATCTGCAGTATGTCTGGTTGCCTATGGCAGGGGGTTGGAACTGGATGATCTTTGAGGTCTCTTCCAACCTAGACCATTCTATGATTCTATGATTTCAAAGATGATGTCTTTTATGCTTTTCAAGCTACCTCTTATAACAGTTCCTTTATTTGGCTGTATCAGTTGTGGAAAAAACAATCCAGAACTCTTGGTGGGCATCCTGCCTACAGACAGCAATGTCACTTCAGTTGAACCCCTTTTCTTGCAATGAATAATGCAATCATCCATAACTACACCCGTGTTTAACCATGATTGCCACTCTTTTATCACTGTCACAGCCTCTCATCCAGCAATTAAAGCCAGCAACAACACAGAGCAGTTTGAGCCAGCTTTGTATTTACCTGTGTGTGGTTTGTTAGAAATGTTTATTGAATGGCTTCAGGTGGTCAAGAAGCGCTGTAAATAAATATCAAGGTCTGTCTCATTCACAAACAATCATTAAAGATCATTGATTGACTTGGCTGGAATCGTGAATGAAAGGCATTTGGGGTTTGATGGCTGCTGTGTGACACAGTGCACTGGCTGCTTCAGGTGATGTTTCGGCAAGACATTATAGAATCATAGAATGGTTTAGGTCGCAAGGGACCTCAAAGCTTAGCCAGTTCAAACCTCCCACCATAGGCAGGGACACCTCCCACTAGAACAGGTCGCTCAAGGCCTCATCCAACCTGGCCTTGAACACCTCCAGGGAGGGAGCAAACACAACCTCCCTGGGCAACCTGTGCCAGTGTCTCACCACCCTCACTGCAAACAACTTCCTCCTAACATCCAGTTTCAATCTCCCCTCTGACACTTTAAACCCATTACCCCTTGTCCTGGCATTACAAGACCTTGCAAATAGTCCCTCCCCAACCCTCCAGTAGCCCCTTTCAGATACTGCAAGGCTACTCCAAGGTCTCCTGGAAGCCTTCTCTTCTTCAGGCTGTAGAGCTCCAATTCTCTCAGCCTGTTCTCAGAGCAGAGCTGCTGCAGCCCTCTCAGCATCTTGGTGGTCTCCTCTGGACTGGCTCAAACAATTCCATGTCCTGCTTGTGTTGGGGGCACCAGACCTGTACACAATACTCCACTGTGCATCTCTGACAGCTCTGACAGAGAATGTGCTACCCACATATATGTGATGGTGCACAAAGATGTCTCCAGGATGATGCCAACACTGCTGACCACCAAGCCAGAGCCTGCTGCAAAAGCTGGTGCTGTGCATAATGTGGATGAGCTTTCATAGAAAAGGGAATTCAGGAAAAGGACAAAAACCTGAAAAACAACAGAACTGCCTGCTCATTGTACATGGATCCAACAATTCCTTTACCTGAACTAAGTGCTGGCAAGTCTTATCTGGTGCTGTGCAGGGTTGGGGGGAAAGTAGTGGATATTCCCAGAGTGGTACCTGGAAAGCCACCAGACAGACAGGATGAAAGGATCTCTGAGGATCCTCTCAGCGTTTCTCTTAGGATAAAAGGAATTGTACCGACAGACTACTGTGTCCTTCCTCCTGAGCACATCCTGGAGTGTTCCCTAAGAGCAAGAAGCAGAGGTGAGATCTATATTTTACTTTGCTTCCAGCTTACTGTGCTCCTTGACCAAATAATTCAGCTGCCTCATATTTCAGCTCAGCTATCTAAAGAAATGTCCACTTACCAGAAATGTGCAAGAGCTCAGCTACTCTGCACATCTAATTGAAGCGCTGCTGATGAATATGATGCTTAATTTTATGCCTTATACATATACAGCTTTAAACTAACTGCAAACCAGCTTTCAGGGTAATGTATAGGAAACTCTGCTCCAGAAAATGTTTTGGGTCGCTATCAGCTACTTAATTTCCTCTTTTTTTTTTTTTTTTTTTTTTTCATAGAATCAGAGAATGATTTAGTTTGGAAGAGATCTCAAAGATTATCTGTTTCCAATGCCCTGATATAGGCAGGGACACCTCCCTTTTTATTTTAGGAAAGAGTATCACAGAACCACAGAATTAACCAGGCTGGAAAAGACCTCTGAGATCAAGTCCAACCTATCACTTAAGCCTTCTAATTAACTAAACCATGGCATTAAATGCCTCATCCAGCCTCATCTTAGACACCTCCAGGGATGGGGACTACACCACCTCCCTGGGCAGCCCATTCCAATGCCAATCACTCTTGCTGGGAAGAACTTCTTCCTAACATCCAGCCTAAACCTGATAGTTGCTGTAGTAAAGGTTTGACAGGAATGAGTCTCAAATGCTCACTGCTAGTAGAAATAAGTAGTAGTAGCAATGTTGCTATTATTTCTATATCTACTACTGCTAAAACTAAGCAAATTGACAAGATGATGGTTTCAAAATCCAAACAGAAACAAAGAAATCTCACTCTAAGAAAAGTTCCATTTCCTACAAGAGATGTTCAGTGCATTTCTCTGCCTGCAGTCTCATCTACATTGCTGCTCTGCTGTTAAATCCTCATCTCTTTCACCCAGCTGGGAGCTGAGCCTTCATACCTCCTGCAGAAAAAAAAATAGGAGAGCATCCTCTGCCATCCTTTCAGTGTAGCTTCCAACATGCACTAAGCAATTTCTCCAGCTTAATCAAAGCATCTCCATTAATGCTTTCCTGCAGCACTGAACGAAGTGGAAAAATTTTGAAGGCTTCTGAAGTATACACCAGGACCAAATGCAAAGCTGCAGAAGGTTCCTTGCTCCTTGCAGTATCCATCATGCAGCTTTTTTAGAGGGAAAATTTCCAATCCTTTTCTTTTTCTTTTTTCTTTTTTTTTTTCTTTTTTCTTTTTCTTTTACTATTTCTTTTTCTTTTTTCTTTTTTTTTTTCTTTTTTCTTTTTCTTTTACTATTTCTATTTCTTTTTCTTTTTTCCTTTTACTTTTTCCTTTTCTTTTTCTTTTTTTTTTTTTCCCCAAATAATTAAAGTATAATATTTTACAGCCTGATAAAATTTACAGGGACCCTTGGCAAGTAATTATAGTGCTTCTTTAACAGAGACCCCATAAAAGATGCATGATTAGAAAGTTAAGGATCTGGATAGAATTACAACGATGTGACAAATAATTTACAAGCGATAAACCATCCCAAGGAGCAGGGGGGAGGGTGATTAAAAGAAAAAGGGGGAAAGACACATTAAACTAACCAGTGATGAAGTCTCACAATTCAAATAATAAATTCCTTTCCCCCCACCCTGAGTTTAGTGTTAGGCTTTTGTAGCTACAAGTTGCTGTGCTTTGACTAGAGAAAAGATTCTCTCTGGCTAGGAAATCTCCAGCTTAATGTGGATGTGAGGCATTTCTTTTCATCAAAGGCTGATCTAAATTTGGCTGAGTAGCTTTCATTTTATTACATGCTTAAGATAAATATTCTGCATGGATGTTCTGCAGTAGCAATGATCCCTAAGACTGTGGAACAGTAGCTGGAAGGATTTTTATCTGCCTCCAGATGTTGGCTGCACTCATTATTCACAGAGCACATTTATTAGGTTTCAGCTTAAAAAAAAAAAAAAAAA
>VWZI01009181.1:498099-526553 GCA_013396835.1 Psilopogon haemacephalus
AGATGAAGAAGGAGTGTGATTCTTCCTACACCAACTGATGGAAATCAGCAGTCAAATAATTGAAGGCACCTGCAGTTGCCCAGGGCAATGAGAGGAGAATGATACCTGAGATTTCATGCTCCTTAGGAAGCCCATTTTGGAACTCACTTTATTTTATTAAACNGCAGCACAACACTGGTTTTGTAAACTTATTGGTTTGACAAAGGAGAGAAGCTGCTGCCTTGGAAATGTCACGGTGAAAAGTTGGTCCTGTGACCCTCTTGCTTCATGTGATGATTTGGGAGTTAGCCCCCACATGTTTGAATTCATCCAGACTAGACTCAGCCGGCTGGAAGTTAAGGAATGAAGCTTTATATTCACATATTAGCACAATTTACAAGCAGAGATTTTCAATATATTACAAATATTTACAGCTATACACAGAAATATGCAAGTTAAAAGTAATACAGAAACACAATAGCCCTCCCAGAGATCAGAGTCCCCAAGAGGGATTCCCAACCACCTTCCACTTTCTTCCTACTCTCCAATCTTATCCCAGAATCTGCCTTTACGTGCAAGGTGAACTGGAAAGATTGGTGATAGGGATTAGAGGCAGAATTGATTAGTTGGGCTACACAGATCCAGCTAGAAGCCAGGGAGGAAGAGGTACCAACAGACAGAACTCAGACACAGAGAGACTCACTCTCTT
Source organism: Psilopogon haemacephalus (assembly GCA_013396835.1). Lineage (NCBI taxonomy): Eukaryota > Metazoa > Chordata > Aves > Piciformes > Megalaimidae > Psilopogon > Psilopogon haemacephalus. The sequence continues at coordinate 498,788 of VWZI01009181.1, forward strand.
ATCTATGTTTGTATCCTTGCTTTTATACATCTCAGCAAACCTGTGAGTGAAGTAGACATCACCATTGTTTTCTCTTCACAGCCTATAATCTAATTTTGCTTATTAAAATATTCCAATTAGCCTCACAGCAGCACACACTCATATGAATCTGCCCAACTCGTGCACTTTATTGGCAGAAGAAAGAGCACTCAGTGTTTTTGTGAGACTCCTGGTATGAGACCTAACCATCTCCTCTCATACCCTATGATGGCAAAAAAGTAGAAAGAACATTCTAATTTTTTTTTTTCCCCTACTGAGCATCACTGACAATTAATTCCTCTCTAACCCCATTTATTGGGGCAGGCTCTAATTTATTCACAGGATTAACAGGAGTGGATTTTGACAAATGCAAGGCAAAATGACTCTACCCCAGAACTAGCAAAGCTCTGTGGGCTTAACACCTCCTGAAGATGATCTGAGGAAAACGATTTCAAGGCCTCAGTTGTCACTTGCAATATCAATCAGACTTTGCCTTCCCCATGTTCCCGGGTGTCGCAGCCAGTGAATAAAATCAGAAAAGAGAGGAAAAAAAACTACAGGAGGAACTACAGAGATTTCCCAAAGAAGCACCTTTCCTGCTTCTCTCATTCTAGCCCTAGGATCCAAACGTTGTAACCCTGTTGCCATGTTTCTTTGCGGTTTGCTGAGTGGAAAATGCACATGTGTTCAAACATCTGTATCGTTAGAGGCTCAATCCTAAATGCAGCACAACATCTGTAGGACAAGGGAGAGGTGTCAACTGAAGTGTGTCAACCTCGAGCTAACGACGCGGCGCTGTTGTTGACAAAGCCTTCTGGTGGAGCTGAGCTCTCCCTCAGCACAGTGGCAGGCAGCTCGACTTGTCCCAGACGTTCCAAGGGACACCTTCTGTGGGATTTCTTTCTTGTGCCTTGCACGCTGAGATCACCGGGACTTGAGAACTCTCTTCCCAGCCTCTCCACCACAGCAGATTGCAAGATCTTGCCTTTTGGGGGCTGTCTGTTAGCACTGTGTCTTCTGAGCAGCTTGAAAATAGAATTTTATTACTGTTCAGCTGCTTTCCTTTTTTTTTTTATATAGTTTGTTTGTTTTGGGTTTTTTTTTTCCTTTTCTCTTTTTCATTTGTTGAACTATTTGCACAAGGGTGGCCTCGAGGGTAATGGTGCCCAAGGATCCCTCACTGCACTCATGTTGCCCCTTAGTGTCATGCTCTAGTTGATTGGATAGGGCTAGGGGATATGTTGGAGTGGATGAGTTTGGAGGTCTCTTCCAACTTGGCTGATTCTCTCATTCTCTGATTCTATTGTTCTATGATTCTAAGATTCTATGATTCTATTATTCTGAGATTCTATTATTCTATGACTCTATGATTCTGAGATTCTATGATTCCATTATTCTGAGATTCTGATTCCATTATTCTATGATTCTAAGATTCTGAGATTCTATTATTCTATGATTCAATGATTCTAAGATCCTATGATTTTAAGATTCTATGATTCTAAGATCCTATGATTCTATGATTCTAAGATTGTATGATTCTATTATTTGTAACTCCTCAATGCAAGGCACTCACTGTTGGCCAAGGCAGGTGGGTTGTGCCCTGAATGTTTTGCATGAGACACAGTTGTCCTGCTCTGAAGCCAAAAAGCCTCTTTTTTTATCCAATAGAATCACAGAATCAGTCAGGGTTGGAAGGATCATCTAGTTCCAAACCCTCTGCCATGCCCAAGGACACCCTACCCTACATCAGGCTGCCCACAGCCTCAGCCAGCCTGGCTGCAGACACCTCCAGGGATGTGACCCCAACCACCTCCCTGGGCAACCCATTCCAGGCTCTCACCACTCTCATAGTGAACAACTTCCTCCTCACAGCCAGTCTGAATCTCCCCACTTCCAGCTTTGCTCCATTACCCCTAGTCTTGTCAATTTGTCAAATCCAAATGGAGACACTTTTCCAACTTAAATATAGACACAAAGAGGTGTTGGGGTTTTTTTGTGTTAGGTTGTTTTTCAGGTGGTTGTGTTGGGTCTGGGGGTTGGGGGTTTTGGGGTGTTTTGTTGATTGTTTGGGAGGGGTTGTTGTTTTCTTTTTTTTTTTTTAATTTGGGTTGGTTTGGAGGGTCTTGGGGGTTGTTTTTGGGGTTGTTTTTTTTTTACTTGTTTATTCTCATTTGCAAGAACTGGAAAGGTGCAATTGCAGAGCTAAAATTGCCTTTGTTAAACACCAGCTATAGAAGAAAAGAAAGAGTAAGCTAACTTAAGGACAGTGTTTCATCCTAGGAAACTTTTGCTTGAGATGATCCCTGCCTCAGAGATGAGCTCTGCACTTCCCTATATCCTGATCTAGGGTTTGGCTCCAATCTTTGTGTGAGGGCCACATGCTAAGCTCAGATCCAGACTGGAGTCTTCTCAAAATCTGAGGAAGTTTCAGATCCAGGGGTTTGGCTTCAGCCCATGTCTAATTCAAACCAAACTGTCATCTAGATTCCAAGTGAAAATGAGTCAGAAGGCCTCATCTCAGCAGCTGATGAGATGTCCACACTGTGTAATCACCACGTACAGTCTGGCAGCCAGCATGCCCTGACCCAGGAGTGGAGATCACAGCTGCACCTGTGGCCTGCAAATCTTCCACCACCCTCAAGAACCTCCTGCATGCTCAGCACCCACACCACGAGGGGTGCACCTTGGAGGAGGTCGTGGTTTAGCCCTTTGCAACACCTGGACTTCATCCAGCTTACAAACAGCAAACCTTAACCACGATTAAATGAAGACTCTGTGTGAAACATGACAACCTCTGTTAGGTGGCTGGGACACCTTCCTCCTAGAGCCATGCATGGGGGTCAGTTAGGATCTGTTCATGTCTTTTCCCTGGCTTCACTTTCCCACTGCTGAGAGTCTCCTGTCTCCTGTCATCCCTTGGGAAACATCTGTATTCCAGCACAGTGGGAGGACTTGATTAAATGAACAAGACTCCCCTGCCTGGCAGTAGGGAGTTTCATTAAGCGGTTTGCACTGTCAGATCTGAGGGGAGTGTCTGCCCTGCCCTGTGGCATTTCCTCACTGCATCCTTCCCAGCTGGGGACTCCTGCAGACACCTATTGGAATTGTGTCATTAATATGAAGGAGATTTTACACCAGATCTGCGATGAAAGCACTGAGGATTGCTTCCATACATCTTTGTTTAGATTCTGGAAGCAACCTCTCGCACTGTGCATGCAAAGAATTCCTCATCCCAGCCTCCGTGTACTTGGACACAGCAACAGCCAATTTTGCCACTCTCCTACAGCACCCAGTAACAATTTCTCCCAGCTTTCATTATTAACAATATTTATTATCAGCACTGTAGTAATACAATCAGGCCCTTGCTGTGCTAAGTGCTTTACAAACATGTGGAAAGACAGTTTTACAAGCTATTCACCCCAGTGCCCAGAGCCTGTGGTGCTGACAAGCTTTAGTTATGTCCTTTTCTCCCAGCAGCAGGTTCAGAGAGGGAGAGGACAACTTCTATTCTAACTGCCCCAATATCTCTATTCAAAGTAAGAAAGGAGGGGAAAAAGCAGTGATGTGAGAAGAAAACCTACACTTGACACCCTTGTGCATCATCCCACCCCAGTATTTCAGCTTTATTAGAGAGAGAAAGGTCTGTTTTATACAAAATTCTGTTACTCCTTACGCATATGCTCCTAACATATATAGGACTAAGATGCCCATAAGAGGAGCCAGGTTTTAGAGGAGCCAGGGTATTCTGGGCTGGCAAACAGACACCACGAGGTCAGTGCTGGGCTCTGCTTGTGCATAGGACATTGTTCTGGAAGGCATGGGCAGACTTCTTCAGTGCAGCTGATAAAAACTAGCACAGCTCTCTCCAATAACTCTGCCTTGTCCACAGCCATGCCTTGCTCTCCAAGACTATAATCATGTGGATGCACAGTAACTCCATCCTGGAGGGTGTGCAGTGTGGGCAAACACCTGGGATAGCTCAATATGGGCCCATAGAGAGAAGGGGTCATGTATGACACTGATGAGAGAACAGACACTTGCTGATGACACCAAGCTAGGAGGCTTGGCTGACCCAGCTAAAGGCAGTGAGGCCATCCAGTGAGGCTTGGACAGGATGAGCGCTGGGCACAGAGGAACCGAATGAAGTGCAACAAGGACAAATGCAGAGTTCTGCCTCTGGGGAGGAATAATAAACTGCACAAATACAAGCTGGGAGGTGATCTGCTGGAGAGCAGCCCTGTGGAGAGGGACCTGGGAGTACTGGTGGAGGACATCCATGGCACAGCAATGTGCCCTTGTGGCCAAGAGGGCCAATGGGATCCTGGCATGTATTAGGAAGAGTGTGTCCAGCAGATCAAGGGAGGTTCTCCTCCTCCTCTACTCTGCCCTGGTGAGACCTTGTCTCAAGTACTGTGTTCAGTTTTGGGCTCCTCATTTTAAGAGGGAGAGGGATCTGCTGGAGAAGGTTCAGCAGAGGGCTATGAGGATGATGAGGGGACTGGAGCACTGCTTGATGAGGAGAGGCTGAGGGACCTGGGGCTGCTTAGTGTGGAGAAGACTGAGAGGGGATTTAATCAATCTGAGGACTTGGGGCCAGGGGGCAGGGGACAGGCTCTGCTCACTTGCTGCCTAGTACAGGACAAGGAGCAATGGATGGAAGCTGCAGCACAGGAGGTTGCAGCTCAACACAAGGGGCAACTTCTTGACTGGAAGGGTCCCAAAACACTGACACAGGCTGCCCAGAGAGGTTGTGGAGTCTCCTTCTCTGGAGCCTTTCCAGGCCTGTCTGGATGTGTTCCTGTGTGACCTGAGCTAGATTGCCTGGTCCTGCTCTGGCAGGGAGGTGTGGACTCGATGTGTCCCTTCCAACCCCTGCCATCCTGTGATCTGTGGTTTTCAGCACTCCAGGAAAGAGTTAATGACAAGCAGCCAGGCACAGAGTGGTGTTTCATATAGAATCACGTGTGGAGGGAATAATGCAAGCAAACTACTTTTGCAACATGCTGAGGTCACTCAACCACAAGCCTCCAGCTCTACTATATGAGAGAGAGAGATACTGGGAGAGAACTGTGGGCAAAAGGTCTCATTCGTGGGAATCCTGTCAAGCCTCTGTAGGCCTCGGAGACACCTGGAAGAAGACAGGCATGATAATTATTTTCTAATATAAGGGGCACTTCTGTTCCTTCCCTCCATCCCCCTCCTCTCCATGGCAAGTCAGCAGCCCATTGTGGTTTCCTTCCACGTGATTCCTTGAAGGGAGACAAAGAGATGCAACATCCTATCGGAGTGAATCACAGCACTTGGAAATGACCTGATTCACACGTTTTTTTCCATTCTCTGTTGCTAGTATGAGACTTAAAACACATACACACACACAAAAAAATTAAATTAAATATATAAAAAAAAAAGAAAAGGTTGTGATGTTTCGTCTGTAAGTTGGTGGAGTCTCTGCTCCATTTTACAGCTCAAGTTAAGACAGGGGAAAATGCTCTGATTAGTGTCTTTTTTTTTGCAGTGTCTATTTTTGCTGAATGCCTGCACAGGATAGATGCTCAAAGATGTTTTAGAGGTCAGGAAAGCAAAAAGGGGCATTTATGTCGATGATCAAACATATCTGGGCCCTGGTTCCCGGTGAAATAAATGGAGGAACTGTGATAACAGGGTGCAAACAGTGAGACTAACACAGGTGATGCTCCCATCTGGATGATCATAGTAAGGTTTGGGTTGAAAAGGACCTTTCAATATCATCTAAACCAATCCCTTGGGAGTCAGCAGGGACATCTTCAACCACAGCTACTTGAACAGAACACCAAAGGACCTGTCCTGGAATGAGGACAGGGTGAGAGAGTTGGGGCTTTTCAGCCTGGAGAAGAGAAGGCTTCGAGGAGACCTTATAGTAATCTTCCAGTATCTGAAGGGGGCCTACAGGAAGGCTGGGGAGGGACTATTGACAAGGTCTTGTAATGACAGGATGAGGGGGAATGGGTTCAATACGGCAGAGGGGAGATTTGAACGGGATGTTAGGAAGAAATTCTTCACAGTGAGGGTGGCGAGGCACTGGAACAGGTTGCCCAGGGAGGTTGTGGCTGCTCCCTCCCTGGATGTGTTCAAGGCCAGGCTGGATGAGGTCTTGAGTGACCTGATCTAGTGGGAGGTGTCCCTGCCTATGGCAGGGGGTTTGAACTGGATGATCTTTAAGGTCTTTTCCAACCTAAACCATTCTATGATTCTATGATTCCAGGGATGAGACATCTACCGCATTTCATGGCAACCTGAGCCAGTGTCTCACCACCCTCAGTGTAAATAATTTCTTCCTTATATCTGGTCTTAATTTCCTTCTTTCAATTTCAAACCATCACCCCTTGTTCTGTCTCAAGAGGCCCTGATAAAAAGTCTGTCCCCATCTTTCTTCTAGAACCCCTTTAAGTACTGAAAGGCTACAAGGAAGTCTCCTTGGAGCCTTCTCTTCTCCAGGCTGAACAACCCCAACTCTCTCAGCCTTGATGCCTCAGCCTTCAGCACTTATGACCCAGACGAGCCCTTTGTTCCCTAAAAGATCTCTTCACTGCACATCTGGTTCTGAGACACCTCCATCTTCACAGATCTTCCTGCTTCTTTGAATCATAGAATGGCTTAGGTTAGAAGGGACCTCAAAGATCATCCAGTTCCAACCCCTGGCCATAGGCAGGGACACCTCCCACTAGAACAGGTCGCTCAAGACCTTGTCCAGCCTGGCCTTGAACATCTCCAGGGAGGTCGTGGAGCACAGAAGCACCAAATGTGATCTTTGATACATTTGGTGCTTCTGTGCTCCACGACCTCCCTGGGAAACCTGTGCCAGTGTCTCACCATCCTCACTATAAAGAACTTCCTCTTAACATCCCATTTCAATCTCCCCTCTGCCAGTTTAAACCCATTCCTCCTCATCCTGTCATTACAAGACCTTGTCAATAGTCCCTCCCCAGCCCTCCTGTAGGCCCCCTTCAGATACTGAAAGGCTACTCTAAGGTCTCCTGGAAGCCTTCTCTTTTCCAGGCTGCAGAGCCCCAACTCTCTCAGCCTGTCCTCATAGCAGAGCTGCTGCAGCCCTCTGATCATCTTTGTGGCCCTCCTCCGGACTCTCTCTAACAGTTCCATGTCCTTCTTGTGCTGAGGGCTCCAGAACTGCTCACAGTACTCCAGGTGGGGTCTGATGAGGGCAGAGTAAAGGGGGAGAATCTCCTCCCTTGCCCTGAAGTTGAAGTTAACAACGTGTCACACTGGGACAGAGACTATCCTCTTTTCCCTTTACACCAAGTGTGGCCTCGGTAAAGACATAGTACACAGAATAATGACAGACACAGATAAGAATATGGCATAGAGAAATCTAATTGATTTGCTGTTGCTCAGAGAAACCTTCCTGACCGTGACACTGAAATACAAAAGCTTCCTGTGCCTGAGAAATTCATGGCAATATTCTGCTCTCCACAATCAGCTGGAAACATCCTCCTGACTAACTACAGGGACTCGGGCTCCCTGAAAGTGAAATGAAGTTGCATAAGAACCTCATTACAGGAGTTAGCCTGACATGGCAACCAGGACACAAGTTCTGGAGAAGGTTCAGAGTGCAAGCCAATTGCTGCCTTGGTGTCCCTTGGTTTCAGTGCCTCATTGAGCTTTTCAGACTGACATGTATATATTATATATATATATAAAAATTCAGCTCTCAAAACCAGTAGGAGCCCCACAGCTGGCATCTGCCCAGGTCCAGAGTGCCAGCTGCTGCCAAGTTGCTCTTTTCATGGTTTATTGGAGTCACTTACACATGGGTGGGCCAGGATAAGAGGAGGAGGGAGCAAGATGGGAAGTAGGAGAGCAGCGGTTCCACCACCACCACACTCCTGCTTTCTTCAGCTTGTTTTATATTTGTTTTTATTATATAACTTTGTTTTGGACTTCCAAAGTTGTTGGCACTGAGCTTGGTAGCAGCTTTGCCTTCCTTCTGTGGAGAAGCCAGAGGCTTGGTTCTGCTTTGGGTTTTTATTATTATTATTTTGTTTTAAAAGGCTTTCTTCTAGGACATATACCACATGTTTGGAGCAGTAACTGTTCCAGACGTGCTCGAGCTAAAAACCTGACCCTAAATTAGTTGGAAACTTGGAGAATTTGAGATGTGGCTTTGCAATCCATCTCTGAAGAGCTTTTTTTTTTTTTCCTCCTAAAATTGAAATGTTGTCGTCCAGATTCATAGAATCATAGAAGCAGTCAGGGTTGGAAGGGACCACGAGGATCAGCTAGTTCCAACCCCCCAGCTATGCCCAGGGACACCCTACCCTACATCAGGCTGCCCACAGCCTCTGCCAGCCTGGCTGCAAACACCTCCAGGGATGTGGCCCCAACCACCTCCATGGGCAACCCATTCCAGGCTCTCACCACTCTCATTCTGAAAACTTCCTCCTCACATCCAATCTGAATCTCCTCACCTCCAGTTTTGCCCCATTCCTCCTAGCCCTGTCACTCCCTAAGAGCCTAAAAAGTCCTTCCCCAGCTTTCTTGTAGGCCCTCTTCAAATCCTGGAAGGCCACAAAAATGCCACCTTGGAGCCTCCTCTGCTCCAACCTGCACAGCCCCAACTCTTTCAGTCTGTTCTCATAGCAGAGGTGCTGCAGCCCTCTGAGCATCCTTGTGGCCCTTCTCTGGACACCTCTAGCAAGTCCACATCCCTCTTGTAATAAGGGCTGCAGAACTGGATGCGACCTCACTCCAGGTGTGGTTTCAGCAGAGTGGAGTAGAGGGGGAGAATCACCACCCTGGCCCTCCTGGCCACACTTCTCCTGATGCAGCCCAGGCTCTGCTTGGCTTTCTCGGCTGCAAGTGCAAGATTCAGATCTGTGCCTGATAAACCTTCTCATTTTAGGGATCACCCAGGTCAACATGGATGATAAATTCACCAGGCTATGCCCAGGCTGGCTGAATGCACAAGAGCTGGATGAACACACAAGGAGGTAAAAGGTTTTGCCCTGTGCTAAGGGGAAATGGGCACAATCACAAGGACAGTAGTATCTTGGGGATTATGACCTACAGCCTAGTGGTCCAGGCGTGCTCTTTCCTACCCAGATAATTATTTTACATCACTGGCAGCCAGAAAGTCCCAGCAGATCTCATCTCTCCCAGGGCACCACTGTAAATAGCCCTTGATTTGTACAGAAACATTGACATTGTGTGGGTAAAACTGAGGTCACACTTTTCAGTGCCATTCTAAATTGGACCCTTCATGCCTGAAATCCACTGTGCCACAGAGTACAGGCTGTAAGATTTGGATACTCCTTGCTTCAAACCTTGGAGTTCCTGCGTGGATGGACTCTTGGAGCCTTGCTGCAGGAGTGATTCACATGTTCTTCACGTTTAGAAGAAAGAAAACTAAACAAAGATGAATTCACTTAAGAAAATAAAGCCCACGATGAAGTAATGGATGAAGGGGGCATAACATCCCTAGCAGATGACTAAGAGTTCATGGTTAGCGTGTGGCGGTTTCTGCAAGCCCCCCAAAATAATACCCACATAGAGGAATAAAAAGCATGTGGGGCTACACCACAATCAGCTGGAGATGGTTTCCCACAGTGTCTATCGAAAGACCAACCTCAGCGCAAGGGGAAGCCACCACAGTGGTTGTGTCTTCTCTGGGGTGAGAATACAGGTTTTGTGTGGAACAACTTTTCCTGCACCTAGGGGTGGTAGAACAGACATTGTCTGAGATGAGATGGGATAAGCAGAGAATCATAGAATCATAGAATGGTTTAGGTTGGAAGGGACCTCGAAGGTCATTCAGTTCCAAACCCCTGTGCCATAGGTGGCAACACCTCCCACTAGAACAGGTCGCTCAAGGCCTCATCCAATCTGATTTTGAACACTTTCAGAGAGGTTGGAGGTTACAGAAGCACAGAATGGGATCTTCAACCACAGCCTCCCTGGGCAACCTGTGCCAGTGTCTCATCAACCTCACTGCAAACAACTTCCTCCTAACATCCAGTTTCAATCTCCCTTCTGCCCGTTCCATTCAATCTCCCAGTTTAAACCCATTCCTCCTCATCCTGTCATTACAGGACCTTGTCAATAGTCCCTCCCCAGCCTTCCTGTAGCCCACTTCAGATACTGGAAGGACACTCCAAGGTCTCTTGGAAGCCTTCTCTTCTCCAGACTGCAGAGCCCCAACTCTCATAGCCTGTTCTCAGAGCAGAGCTGCTGCAGCCCTCCGAGCATCTTCATGGCCCTAAGCAGTGGCAGGCAACTGTGTTGGGAGCAGATGGGTTGTGTTAAGCTTAGGTGCAGCTGGCCACAGTGATGAGCCCAGTGTTTAGAGGGGAAAGCACACAAGATATGACTGAAATTCACACTGCCTTTCAGACAAGTCTAGGGGAGCAGAGGACTGAGAAGGAAAACCCTGCTCTGTAGTTGGCAGTCATGGAGCTTCACTGGTCTCAGATCTGGTTCAGCCTCTGCTGAGGTCTTGGGGAAGAAAAGGAGCAGTAGGCAACTGAGTACAGGAACAGTTCAAATTGTCCAACTTCCCCTCGAGAGCATGTGAACAAAGTACCCAGCGAGCCTTTTGGAGACATTAGATACCACTAAGAGGGTTTGGGTGTCAGTCCTTCCTGCTTTGACAGACTGTGGTGTGTGTGGCTCTGGGGAACATATATTTTCATCCCAGGTATTTGTTTACTCTTTTTATTTCCCCCTCCAGCACTTTGAATCACTCAGGGAGCTAATTGTGGGACTGAAATAACATCAGATCAGACCTTCTCACGGTTCTTCAGTTCCCTGGGAGTCAAAACACAGTGGAAAGACCAGATCTCACATTAATTTTGGCCACACAGATTGTACCCAAGGGGAAGGAAGGCTGGTAGTCCATTAAACATATAATCATAAATACAAATAATGAGTTATTCAGATTTGAGGTGAGTTCTTATGGAGGCTCACTACCAAGGTGTACAACCACAGACTGAATGCAATTCCTTTTCTAGTTCCATGCATCTTACCTGCTGTTCCCCAAGCTTTGTACTGTGTGATAGAGGTCATGCTCCATTTCAGTACTAAAAACCACCAACTCAAAGCTAGATCACATCTGCAGGCAAACTCTTGTATGAAAATGTGTGTCATTGGGCCCATGTGGCTCAGAAATAGGTTTGTGCTCTCAGACAGAATCATAGAATCAGCCAGGTTGGAAGAGACCTCCAAGCTCATCCAGTCCAACCTAGCACCCAGCCCTAGCCAATCAACCAGACTATGGCACTAAGTGCTCCATCCAGGCTTTGCTTGAACACCTCCAGGGACAGTGACTCCACCACTTCCCTGGGCAGCCCATTCCAATGCCAATCACTCTCTCTGGGAAGAACTTCCTCCTAGCATCCAACCGATACCTCCCCTGGCACAACTTGAGACTGTGCCCCCTTGTTCTTGCTGGCTACCTGGGAGAAGAGCCCAAGCCCACCTGGCTACAGCCTCCCTTTAGGTAGTTGCAGAAAGCAATGAGGACTGCCCTGAGCCTCCTCTTCTCCAGGCTGCACACCCCCAGCTCCCTCAGCCTCTCCTCACAGGGCTGTGCTCCAGGCCTTGATGCCCTTCTCTGGACATGTTCCAGTACCTCAACATCTCTCTTAAACTGAGGGGCCCAGAACTGGACACAGTACTCAAGGTGTGGCCTGACCAGTGCCGAGTACAGGGGCAGAATAACCTCCCTTGTCCTGCTGGCCACACTGTTCCTGATACATGTGATCCCAGGATTAGCTCCTTCTAACCTTCACATACTAATGCACAAACCACATAAAGAAAATGCTTAGCCCAATCTCCCATCAGTGCTCAGACCACGAATGGTACATACTGGCCTCAGCCAGAGCTGGTGTGAGCTGTGAGTGCTGGCTGCACCCAGTGGATGTCTCTAAGGTGATCTTTCACTTAAGAGCTTTATGCCCTGACCATATGTAGCATCTTTCTGTGTCTCTTATCCTCCTAAGTGAAGCTAGGTCAGAATTTGTCTCATTAAACTTCAGATACCTGCTGCCAAGCTAACTACCCTGAGCTCTGTGTACAACCAAGGCAGATAGACAAGAGACAAGCTTTTCCAGGTTTATCAACTATCTCCTTCTAAGAAGGACACCTAAAAGAGGTCAGAAGAGTCATGCTTTAGGAGTGCTACTCTCTGCTTGCTAAAACCGGAGTCACACTAGCCAGCCAGCTCAGGTGTCATGTCCACACAGAGGATTTCACAGGTTACTCAGACATACTTGGACACAGGAGCTAGTTAAAGTTGACCATTATTAAGAGAGTGATGAGACTGACAGAGAAAAGAAGGTATATCAGACTGAAGGAAAATACAACTGAGGAATCAAAGGCAATTCATGGCAGAGGACATTTTCATTTCACATTGTCCATTTTCAGCAAGGTCCCACTAAATTCTGTGGCAATCAGCCAAGCTCCATCCTTTGAGCTTGGCACATCTCTTTATTTTTTTTTTTTTCATATTTCATCATCCTCAAAGACCCAAGTAGCCAAAAGCACCAGAAAATACTTCAGTGTTTCTGCAGGTCTCATCTCACTGACAGTGTGATGTGGTTTAGGATTGTCCCTATTTGTGAAGACCTTACCTTGATTTCCCCAGAAAAAAAAATGCTCCACCCCTTATGGACCTCTCATTTGGTTTTGCCCTAAGATTTTATAAGCAGGGTGGCTTCCTCTCTTTGAAGGTACTGTCTTTTGGTGAAGGAGCTGAAGCTGGAACTCACTTCACATCATCCTGTTGAGGAGCCATCTACTAACAGCTTTGGACCACGCCAAGAACTGAGAAGGAGTCTGGATAGGTGTTAGATTACGCAGTGAAAGCATGAAATTCTCTGTTCTTCTCAGTGCTGTGACACTTCAAGACACAAGATCTTACATCACTGAGCTAAGAAACAAAAGCAAAAGCACTGTTCTATTGCTAAGCAGCCATTAGACCTAAACAAACTGAAAAAGTTTCTTAAAAAATAGGGAAGTAACTCCATGATATCTGTTCTTAAGAAATGGAGGAGTGCACTAGCACAGGGTGCACTTGCTCTGATCTCCACAGAATGCTGACACGAGCACAAAGATGTGCTCTGCTGGAAGAGCAATGCAATGGAGGCAGATCTATGGAGCAAAACTGATGGTGATGAGGACATGATCCCCACGGTCTATGTGTTTGGGGGCTGCTTTGCAGTAGATCCAGTCTGGTACACTAGACTGAAATTGATGAGCAGTTGAAGCCCTTTAAATGCACATGATCTGGTTTGCCTTTCTCCCAAAATAATCGAGCTGGTGCACTTCAAACCTAAGCATAGCAAAAGGAGATATCTGGGAGATTTCCTTCAAAAGGGAACTATGAAAATGCTAACACAGATACACCTATCACATTAATAACTGCATAGGAACACAGCCCAAATATACACAGAATCACTGAATGATAGGAGTTGGAAGGGACCTTTGGAGATCTTCTAGTCCAACACCCCTGCTAACAAGGTTTGCCTACATTAGGTTGTACAGGAATGCATCTAGGTGGGTTTTGAAAGTATCCAGAGGAGACCCCAAAATCTTTCTGTGCAGCCTGATCCAGTGCTCTGGCACCCTCACAGTAAAGAAGCCTTTCCTTATGTTCAAGTGAAAAAAAGTTCTGGGAGGAGATGTCAAGTTTGGAGGTAGCCTTGGCTGCAGTGACTGTGAGATGGCAGATTTCAGGATCATGCAACGAAGCAGCAGGATAGTAAACAGGATTGCAGTGCTGGACACAGGTGGAGGAAAGGAAGAGATCCCATCATGGAGTGCACAGCAGTCTGACCTGGCTTCCACATCTACAGGGAAGAGCCTCCTTTAAATGCCAAAGCTGTGTTGGTGAGGGCACAGCCTCATTTAACAAGATAGGTAAGTGTGAATAATCACCAGAGTCATGCCAACAGTGCCTTGATTGCACTCCTTGCGTCCAGAAATGATTGTTTCAGGTCTTGTTCACATTGTGAATACTCTACTGATGAATAACTGTTAATTTGTTTCTCTGGGAAAAGGAAAAGATTAAAATAATAAATTTAAAAAAAAAAAAAATGAAGGGATGGTCTCTTTCTTGATTATTGAAGCAAGTTTTTTCATGAGTAAGAGCATTAATGAATCTTGGTTTCTCATGGTGTGTATTATTTGGCTTCCTGATTTCAAATCTAGGAGAGCTGCAGCGTCAGTGCCTTTCCTCATTAAGTGTGTACAGGAGCAGCAGAGAGTTTTTAAATTCTTAAATAAAGGTGAAAATCCTTCAGACATCTGAAAGAGAGAGAAAACCTCTCTGAGGAGTGGGGTCTTTTTTTTCTTTTATTTTGCAGGACTACAGCTGAGCCAAGATTGGACTTCTTGTGCTCCTGCACACTAGCTGGGGTCTCTCCCCTTCCTCTATCACCTTCCCCAATTTATACAACACCTGTACGAGCCTCAGGACTTTGAGACCTCTGCTGGTTTATCAAATTTGCTTGCATTTGGCCAGTAAGTTCAAATGCTATTAGAGATAGCTGACAGCTGGATATTAGTACAGAGCAAAGACTGCATAAACTTCATGTTGTTAGGGAGGTACACAGAAAACAAGCCTGAACCGTTCATGTATGGGAGCAGTGGGGGGAGTTAGACTCCCTGTGTCTGGGGAAATAAGCACTTAACTCCTTTTGGGCTGCTTCAGAAATTCCAGTTTGAACGAAGTAACTGTCCTTTTGCACTGAAACTACACAGATGCTCCTCCATCTGCCCATTGTCATGGCACCAAAAATGGAAATCCTTTGCTCCAGCCTCTTGCGTGTTTGCTCCCCCTGCGCAGCAGCAGAGCCTTAGCAGTGCCTTTTCAGATATGTGGATCAAAGCAGGAGGTCACTGCGGTCAGCCAGCAGCCTTGGTTACCACCACACCCAGCCAAAGCATTCTTCCTTCTCTTCTGCTGACAGTCAAGGCTGACTCCCTGCATGTGACTCCCCCATCATCCCCTCCCCACCACAGGTTTCTGGTCTTGCACAACTGAGTCTACATATTGCATGGGCAAATTGGTCACACTGCAGGCCGAGAGTCCCAGTAAACATTTCCCCTTTTCCCCATCCTCCCTCAGCCTCTCCCCCCAGCACACAAGGGCACCCACCCTCCAGAAGCTCTGCTGTGATGCTGGAAGCTTTGCTATGTTCTGCTTCCTCCAGAGAGCTACCCAGCGGATGTGTTAACAGATAGCTTGCAAAATCAAAAGGCTAAAGGTGGTCCACTTAGATTTGTCATAGGCAAAGAAACAAAAAAAAAAATGTTTTTTTTTCTTTTCCAGGAGTCCTTGAAAAGATGAGACGAGAGTATCTATAATTTAAAGAAAAAAAAAGAAAATTGGTGGGAAGCAAATAGCTCTTTGGAAAACCTTCAAAATGCAATGGATATCAACAGAATGTTTCTACCACTCTCGGGAAGCGCTGCCAGCCCACATCTCTCTGCTAACTCCTAATGGGTCCATTAACTACTCCTAAATAATGATGGAAACCATATGGGTGCACAGGTGGTCTCTCAATAAATACCAAATGAATTCAGTATGATCACCATTAACACAATTAATACCCAGCCAATCTACAATGATAGAACTATTAAAATTAAGAGCTACTATATTTCCTCAGTCCCATGGCAATTTTACAATGGAAACAAACAAAAGGCTAGAATTAACTTTTTTTTTTTTAATTCAATCATTATTATTTTATTACAGTGATTTTGATTTTATTTACTTACTAGGGGGTTTCACACTTCTGTGTCATCTGGAGTGTCTTTGTGCCTTACGAGGTAAGCTTTGATGCTGAGAAAAGAATAATTTGGGGAGAAATAATTTTTCAGAATCCAACTAAAAGAAATGCTTGTTTATTTGGGGGGGGAGGAGTGCTTGTTTTTGTTTTGGTTTGGTTTTTTTGGGGTGTGGGGAGGGGGAAAGGAATTACACGTATTTGGGTGTTGAAGCAAAATGCTCCCTACTTTCTGCAGAAGGCTGTAAACGCAAGCAATGAATGTGAGACTGCCACAGCTGCTCCTTTTTATCATCTACACCATGAGTTCATCACTGTTCCCCATTGGGACTGTTAGTGTGGTAGGGATTTAATATTATTTTGGGGATACTCAGTCCCGTTCCAGCACATGTGGTGGTCCAGCCAATTGTCAGAGGAACACATTCACAAGTGACCTCCTGTAATGAAATGCCTGATGTAGGCTCACTATTGATAGGGGATTTTTTTCTTTTTTATTTTTTTGGCTTTCCAGCAAGGGGGAAATTAGGCTTTTTTATTTTCTAGAGCCAGGTCGGTAACCTGGATTACTCCAGATTCAGTCTCTATTTCCATGATTCCTCTTGCAAGCTCCCCTGAGCTTGAGCAAGGCAGTCTCAGTTCCAATATCTGTGTGGTCGAGCATGGGTCGGATTCAGCCCCCTGGCTTTTATCCATCCTGACAACCATTGTTAAAAAAGGTGCTTTGCATTTTGCAAAATCCTGTTTGCTTGGCTCCAGAGGCTCTTTTCTATGACTCACTAAAGCCTGGTCTTTGGGAGAAGCTTCAGAGAGAAACATTTTGGATCTCCTAAACACTAACAAAGTTGGACCCATTCTACAGGGCAGAGGGTCAGAGAAACTTTGTCGATGGCAGGAAAAGCTGTGTGGCAAAAGTGTGACTTGAGGTCAGTACATTTCACCACTGGGGCCTTTGTTAGCAAACTAATGCCCCATCACTTGCATAGGCCAATTCAATGGAGTTTCAGCCTTGCCACAGCTCATGCCAAGTTCATGGAGAGATTTCTCAATGCGTGGGTGCAAGTCCTCTTCAGGAAATCACATCCAAATTAAGATGGCATTGTTAGGTCTGTCCTGGCTCAGGAAGGGGATAAATCTTGTAGAGACTTCAGGCACGAGTGGAAATCTGGACATCTGAGCAAGCTGAAGCTCTGGAGCTCCCCAAATGTGTGTCTTCCTCTCATATGTGGATATCTGAGCAGGCTGAAGCTCTGGAGCTGCCCAAATGTGTCTTTTCCTCTCATTAAGATAGAGACAGAGACAGAGACAGAGACAGAGACAGAGACAGAGACAGAGACAGAGACAGAGACAGAGACAGAGACAGAGACTCCTCTTTGATGCCACAATGAATGAGATGAATCCCTTATTCTATGGCTGGAGTGATCTCAGGACATCTTGAGTTTCAGGACAAAGTTTTGGATCTGGTCTTCTCAGCTGGACCAGGATTTCAGCCTTCAGTTGCCCCTGTGGTGTTCAATTTACACAACTTCTCTATACTTAGAAGAAACTTATCTGACTAACCCCCCAAAAAAAAAAGCCTATATCACCCTAAACTGTCCCTGATTACTATTGCATTGAATATTCTTTGTCTCCTCAAACAAGACACCCTTATTTCTAGGCATTACACCAGATTTACACCCAAGGAAGATACTGCTCAGAACAATCAGTGTGAGGTTTGGGTAAGTTGTGTGCTTGAAACTTCCCTAAACTGCAGTTCTGTGAACTATGTAACATGTGGAGCACAAAGCTCACTTCACATAACCCTTGCTAACTTTTCTCACAAACCATCTTGCATATAGATTGCTCTTGAGTAAGTGTTTCTGATTAACTCCAAGTATCGATGCTGCTGTTCTTGAAGAGAAGATTCTGTGTTTCTAATTTGAATAACATAATTTTGAAGTGTATAAGGTAAATAGGGACAATGCACTCTTGTTCCAGAACTCAAATGCCCATGAAGTTATTCATCAATCTCTCTTTCATTTAAATTCACACTTTACCTTAATTTGTGTTTCAAATGCAGATGAGGCCTTAATTAAATAAAAATTCAGCAGATGGTTTTGAATTCTCTGTTCAATTTACATTTCTTGTACCTTTCTAAATGCTGGACTTTATCTTCCGAGCCAGAAGTGTTACCATCAGACCTCTTCTTTTCAACAAATGCTGAATAATTGGTAGGCTGGAGCTGTCTGTAGAGGAATAAATTAAATATTGATTACCAAATCTTAAAAGCCTGAAGTTTATGTATATGTTTCCATAAATACCCCAAACCTTGTCTGAGATTAATCAAAACTCGAGTGTGTAGGAGAGTTTTGGTTCTTGAAGCCTTTATTCCCCTGCTTTATGACATCTTTGATCATCGATGGGTCCAAGAAATTAGTTTGACAAAGATGCCAAGTGACTAGGGTAAAAAAAAAAAACCAACAATATAAAATCTCTAGGAGAAGGAGCTGTGTAGCTGGATTCAAGCACAGTGCAAGTAGCTGTGTTTTGTTTCATGTGAAGCTGTTCATTATTAAGAACTGTGAAAAACTAAATGAGAGTGATAAGCGAAATTACAGAGGGGGAAAAACCCTCCTGTTATCTCTGAGCCATTGAGTAAGTCACCATGTCATTGTGTGTTAGGAGAAAACCACCTTCTTCTACGGAAGTTTCCTCCTTCAGGGAAATTATGAAAGGGAAGAAAGCACTGCTGATCCATTTAGGTTACATTTAAGGTGTAGGTAGCAGCCTTTCTCCCTCTGTTCCCTCTATCCTGTGCATCTGCTCTTGCCCATCACCGTACTGGATGCACACAGATAAAATCAGGCAGCTTTTCTCCTTCTCACCTTAGTTTCCCATTCAGCACTGATTTACAAGCCCACATATTCCTGCTCTGTCATACAGGCTTTTCTACCTCTGCATTGCTAACCATATCATTGTATTACTCAGAGCTAACTCATAAATTGCTTCCTTTCAACTTCCTTCCTTCGCATGTTGTGCAAGGGGAGCAGCCCTGCGGTGTGGCCGTAGATGGGGATTCCAATTTTACACCCTGCAGCTGCAGATCTCCATCCCTACTTAGGCTGCAGGCTTCATTTGTTTATTTTGAAATAGCAAATGTGACAATATTTGTGCATTTCAGCAGCCTGGGGAAAAAGAAATCCCACCCAGCTCCTCCTTTAAAGAGATAGCCCCTTCTGACTCATAAAACCTTTCACAAAAATCCCTTGATGTCTTGCAGATGTCCCCAGGAGCTGAACACTTGGTGCAGCTAACAGGTAGAGGGAGAGAAAACTTGGGGAAGCAAAGCAATGTGGCTGCTAGAATTGAATGCAAGTGAGAAGGGTGATGGGAGGGTCCAGATGGTCTTTGCAGTGGGCAAAGATGCAGCATTTTGGTGGTGCTGAAGCAGGGCTCTGGTTTATGTTTGCAGTGACTTGCCTGTTCTGACTGCAGAAGAGCTCCTTCTGAACAGTGGAAATGTTATCAGCTTGGCTGCCCTCGTGAGATTTCTAGTATCTGTGGCTATATGCAAGAAAACATTTCACAAAGCAAGTTCCTCTTTTGGGATCATGGGATTTGAATCGCCTTCTGGGGCCCTTGATGTTCACAACATCTGTTGGTTGTATGTTTGAAGTTCCAGTTTGGACCTGCTCTGGGCTCAGATAAAAGAGGAAGAGCCTGATGCTCTGCTAGAGGATGGTGCCTGGCATGAAATCTTGAGCAGGGAGCTGTGCTTTGTCTCTGTCTGTATCTTAACTGGGAAGAAGACACACATTTGGGCAGCTCCAGAGCTCCAGCCTGCTCAGATGTCCAGATTTCCACTCGTGCCTGAAGTCTCTACAAGATTTGTCTCCTTCCTGAGTGAGGACAGACCTAACAGTGTCACTTAATTTGGATGGGGGGAGCAGGGAAGCTTAGCAAGTCTTGGTAGTAGCTCAGTTAGACGCAAT
This sequence comes from Psilopogon haemacephalus, assembly GCA_013396835.1. NCBI lineage: Eukaryota > Metazoa > Chordata > Aves > Piciformes > Megalaimidae > Psilopogon > Psilopogon haemacephalus. The sequence goes on from VWZI01009181.1 coordinate 518,550, forward strand.
GAACTGCACAGCAAAACGAGAGCTTGCTTTAATTCCTCATTTCCCAGTTAGCCCAGGACACAGTGCCTGTATTAAAAGTAGACATGGAGGGCTGAGGGGGGGCTCACAGACAGCTGCTGACATCTGTGCTGCATACATTTAAATGAGGATCAAGGCCTGGTTGAAAAGATGTGAAATATTCTGCCACTCCTTTTCCTACTGAGAGAATGCCACTGCTCTGCATGGCTACAAATCAACCTTTCTCCAGCACATCTCTGGTTGGAGATTGCTTAGCTTGTGGCTGAAATAGTTCCTTTCTCAATTAAGGCTGTAAAATCCTCACTTGGAGACTAACACATCAATCACTCCCTGGTCTGTAACTCCAAGCCCTACCATTCTATGAATTCTATGAAGTCAAAGGAGGCAGACCTCAAGCCAGCACTGTAGAACAACTGCGGCTGTGAAAAATGGCCCAAGCCAAGACAGTGCATAAAAATAGAATAAAAGAGTGATAGTTTTTTTTGTCATATCACAAGAGCTGTGAATGTGGACACTCTCTCCTGCACAGCACTGCACTTTCTGATCCCACGCTCTCTTTGGCTGTGCTCGGCCCAAAATCTGAGATGCTGATCTCTAGAAGACACACCTTAAAAACCATGCAACATTCTGCAGCAGCTTCCATCTCATCAAAGATCAGGGCAAGTTATTAAGGGAAGTGCCACATAACACCTTCCAGTTTCCATTTAGCATTTTCGTGGGGTTGGATTGGGTTTATCTTTGTTGTTGTTGTGTTTTTTTGTGGTTTGTTGTGGGGGTTTTTGGTGTGGTTTTTGGTTTTATTTTGGGGGGGGGGGTTTTGTTGTTTTGGGGGATTGGGTTTGTTTTTTGTTGTGGTTGGGTTTGGTTTGGGTTTTGGGGTTTTTTTTGAGGGGGTGTTTTTTGGGGGGCGTGTTTTGTTTTGTTTTCTGAAGGGGCATTGGCCTAGATAATCTCCAGAGGTCCCTTCCAACTCCTGCCTGTCTGTGAATCTGTGATAACTTACTGCAGTGGCAGGCAACATAGCCTAGTGTGGTAGCACACCATTTTTCATGGCCATTTCTTTCTATGACTAAATTTTTTACTTGCCTTTACAATATTGCCAACTGGCTTGGCTTTTTGGTTATGTGAGGGGAGGAACCACAGTTATCTTCTCATCTCTAAAAATAAAAGAGGTCGTTCACTGATACCTTTACCCATTTTCATTTAGCCTTCTCCAGCTAAAATTCCAAGCAGCTAAATTTGTAGGAAAAAGGACTGGGAAAAAGCTGAGTATATACCCACTGATTTTGCTCAGTGTGGGGAGTTTGGGAAAGAGAGCAATCGTCATGCCAAGAGAGACTTTCTGAGGTGAAAGTACTTTTTTTTTTTTTTGCACTGAACTTTTCCCATGAGCTCTCCTATGATGAAAATGTCACCATTTAAGATAAAACACAAAGCGAGAGCATGTCTGTTGGCTGACTCTTAAGGATGCCATTGGTGCAGACACAGTTCAATCTGCATGGGAGCGCTGCTGCAAAGTGAGAGAGTTGGGGAGAGCCATTGATCTATGGAAAAGAGGGAAGTGAGGATATTCACTGCTGGGTAAAAATAAGCTACTTGAGCAAGAGATGGCACAGACTATTGTGGTTTGCTTTCACGTGGTACCTTGAAGCGGAAACAGAGGAGATGACTTAGAAGAGGCAAGGTAGGGCAATGCTCCTCAGAGGGGTTTGTGTAACTTCAAGGTGACCTTTTCCTTGCATGTAAAAGTTTCTGTTCTGCACTGTTGACATGAGCTGAAAGGAGGAAAGGGACAGTCCATATTGTGCAACTCCCCTGCATGTAGAGCCAGTGAATAAAAAAAAACCACAGAGTTTTTTTCTGACTTCACACAGCCACACTGAACTATTAGCCTAGGCTGGTTCAAGTGTTTTTAACCCAGATTTCCTACAACATAGATACAGAAAACTCTTAACCACCTGTCTGCCTTGGTTCTTCCAGAGGAGAAAAAGGTCTGTAGCTTGAAGATCTGAGTGGGAGACTTCCCTTAAAGCATGAATAGTCATGGAAAATTATCCTCAAATACATAAGACCCAGCCTAGAAGCAATGAGGACCCACTAACATCAGTGGAGTTTGCCTGTGCCCTTCCTGCCCTGCCTTGAAGTGTGGAACCCCAGATGAAGAAGGGAGGTTCTGGGTGTGGACTTCATGTAATGGAAAGGTAAAACTTTTTTGATTTGTGGAAATGAGAAGGGAAAAAAGGAACAAGTGAAGAAGAAGAAAGTATCTCTCCCAGAATTGTTTTGGTTGGAAAAGATTTCTAAGCTCAAGTCCAGCCATCAGCCAAACACCACCATGGCCATTCAACCATGCCACATCTCACAGAGTCACAGAATTAACCAGGTTGGAAGAGAAATCTAAGATCATTGAGTCCAACCAATCACCTAACCCTTCTCATTAACTAACCCATGGCACTAAGCGCCTCATGCAGCCTCCTCTTAAACACCCCCAGGCATGGGGACTCCACCACCTCCCTGGGCAGCCCATTCCAATGCCAATCACTCTTGCTGTGAAGAACTTCTTCCTAACATCCAGCCTGAACCTGGCCTGGCACAGTTTGAGGCTGTCCTCTCTTGTTCTGTCCCTGGGTGCCTGGGAAAAGAAACTAACCCTTGGCTGGCTACAACCTCCTGTCAGGTAGTTGCAAAGAGCAACTCTACAGGCTCCTCTGAGCCTCCCTGAGCCTCCTCTTCTCCAGGCTGCACATCCCCAGCTCCCTCAGCCTCTCCTTGTAGGTCTTGTGCTCCAATTCCCTCACCAGCCTTGGTGCCCTTCTCTGGACACCTTCAAGCACCTCAACATCTTACTCAAATTGAGAGGCCCAGAACTGGACATAGCACAAGAGCATCTCAGCGAGTTGGAATATCCTCAATCTCCCACCAGAGCAACAGCAGCAGTGTTTCAGACTCACATTTTCTTCCCCGTTCCACCCAGGGAGGAGAGGCTTATTCTCTTTGAAAACCTTATTCAAAGAGGTTTAGTCCAGTGGTTCTTCACCCACATAGCTGTGGTTTGTGTGTGTGTGGTGTGCATGGTGTTCACACACATGAAGCAAATACACAGGAGGCAGAAAAGAGGGCTGGAGGGAAAGTGGATGCAAAGTGCAAGCTGTATCCTTATTAAAGGCATACCAGAGGCTGTGTATAACTCCCAGTAAACCCTTAGATCACCACAAGACAAAGCCCTTCTCCTCATCCCACAAACTCAGAAGGTCGTAAGGGTTCACATCAGACTATTTGCTTCCAGAAGAAAAGGATTTCAGCCTCCAAAGGCTTTGCCTGGATGGGACAGCCTTTTGCTTTGCCATTGCCTCAACTGTGAATCAGCCCCCCCACAGGAGGCTGCCATTAATTAGAAGCCCTGCAAATGACATCGCTTACCAATCAGAGGGGAAATCCAAAATGGCAGTTTGGGTTGTTTTGTTGGCAGCACAATGCTCATCACAAAGTTACTGGCCACAAAATTAAGACTGGTGTTCTCAGTATCCCATTCCTCTCAGAGCAGTAGTCTGCTCTGGGTCTGTTTTTACTCTCAGCTACATCCATGCTGGCCAGCTGGAGAGATGAGACCAAGGTTTGATGCTCCAGGACTCATCCGTGTGGGTTTTTTGCTTACTCTTGTCAAAGTTACAAATCAGCCCCAGTCTCTCCACTGTCACAAGGTGGGCAGTGACTGGCTGGAGAACAGCCCTGAGGAGAGGGACCTGGGGGTGTTGGTGGACAAGAAGCTCAAGATGAGGCAGCAGTGTGCACTTGCAGCACAGAAAGCCAAGCAGATCCTGGGCTGCATCAGAAGAAGTGTGGCCAGCAGGGCCAGGGAGGTGATTCTCCTTTATTCCACTCTGCTGAGACCACACCTGGAGCACTGCATCCAGTTCTGGTGCCGCTATTACAAGAGCAATGTGGACATGCTGGAAAGTGGCCATGAGGATGGTCAGAGGGCTGCAGCACCTCTGCTATGAGGACAGACTGAAAGAGTTGGGGCTGTGCAGTTTGGAGAAGAGAAGGCTTTCAAGTGACCTTCTTGTGGCCTTCCAGTATCTGAAGGGGGCCTACAAAAAAGCTGGGGAGGGACTTTTTAGGCTATCAGGGAGTGCCAGGACTAGGGGGAATGGAGCAAAGCTTGAGGTGAGGAGATACATACTGGATGTGAGGAGGAATTTCTTCAGCATGAGAAAGCTGAGACCTTGGAATGTGTTGCCCAAGGAGGTGGTTGGGGCCACATCCCTGGAGGTGTTTGCAGCCAGGCTGGCTGAGGCTGTGGGCAGCCTGATCTAGGGTAGGGTGTCCCTGGGCATGTCAGGGGTGTTGGAACTAGATGATCCTTGTGGTCCCTTCCAACCCTGACTGATTCTATGATTCTATGATTCTAAGGTACTGATTCAAAAAGTGTTTTTTCTCCAGTTAAAGTGGTTCCCCTTATTTGCTTATTGTCATAAGAATGCACACAATGCCTGTTTGGCAGTCTCTATCTGTAGCCAAAGCACCCTCCTAACTTAATTGCTGAAATAAGTGAAGGTGCAGGAGGTGCATCTAAAAGTGCACAGAGCCTTGCAGTTTCTGGCAGCACCACTCCACATGCTCCTGAGCATCGCTCCTGGATCACAACAGGACTGCTGCAATTCCTTGTGCCAGCCTGCACAGCCCTGCAAAATCCATCTGGCAGTTGTGCAGCCAGCAGACAAGGAAGCTGTGATAGAAAAGGGAGCAGCAGTGGGAGCAGCAACCTGCCCTCAGTGCCAGGAATGGGATCCCTGCTAACTGAACCCTGCGATATCTGCAGCAACGCTCCTCAGGCACCCAACCTGCACCTTCAGCCCCATGCTGCTGCCGCTCCTCCTCTGGCCCTTCTCCATCTGCAGAAAGGCAAGGATCTAGGATCTCCACTGATTTTACTGCTTCTTCTTTTTTTGGGGTTTTTTGTTTTTTTTTTTTTCTCCCCCACAAAGACAAACTTGCCAGGTCTGCATAATTTTTTTTTTCCTCCCTGCACTGTTTCCTCTTTCTAATGTTAAAAGCATATGCCATACAGCTTAGTTTCGTGCTGAGATGGTAACTCTTTTTCAATATTGGTTTTCAGGCAGCTGCCTTAAGGGGTGGTAACAGCTCAAAGGGGCACTAGGGGACTCTGGGGAGTGGGAAGTGTGTCTGCTGGGGACAGGACAGCTCTGCTGTGAGCAGGTGAAAGCAGAGGCTGCTTTGATAAACTCCCACACGTAACCTGGCATAAATTCACCCACATGGAAAGTTCCCTCTGGGTTTTATGCCTCTGCTGAACAGTTTGTTGGCTGTTTGGTTCAGCATGAGGGTTTGTTTGACCGTGTCAGCAAGGCACCAAGTCCAAGCAGAGAGGTAGATAGAAGATGATGAGGGGACTGGAGCATTGCTCTTATGGGGAGAGGCTGAGGGACCTGAGGATTTTTAGTCTGGAGAAGATTGAGAGGGGATCTAATCAATGTTTCTAAATATCTGGGGGCTGCAGTTCAGGAGGGTGGGGACAGGCTCTGCTCACTTGCCCCCTGGAATAGGACAAGGAGCAATGGATGGAAGCTGCAGCACAGGAGGTTCCAGCTCAACACAAGAGGGAACTTCTTGACTGGAAGGGTCACAGAGCACTGGAACAGGCTCCCCAGAGGGGCTGTGGAGCCTTTCAAGGCCTGTCTGGATGTGTTCCTGTGTGAGCAGAGCTAGATTGTCTGGTCCTGCTGTGGCAGGAGGGTTGGACTTGATGATCTCTTTGGGTCCCTTCCAACCCCTGACATCCTGTGAGCCTGTGGTGTTCCAAATGGGGCTCTGCACCTTGCTGACTTGCCCACTTGACTCCCAAATAAGACAAGATCTAAGTCTTTTTGTCTCAGACTGTGGGCAAAACATGGGCAAGTTTGTGCCCATCACCTGACAGTGTTTATGGCCAATGTGTTTGCAGCAGCACCCCATCAGCCAGCTGGGGTATCCATGACCACTGCTGGAGCCAAAGACAAGTGAAAAGGAATAAGAGAAGGGTTCACAGAACCACAACATCACAGAATTAAGCGGGTTGAGCAGCCTGCTCCACCACCCACATAGTAAAGAACTTGTTTCTAACATGCAATCTAAATCTGCTCTCCTTAAGCTTGAATCCATTGGGACTTTTGAGGCTCTCAGGTAGTGACAGGACTAGTGGGGATGGAGCAAAGCTGGAGGTGGGGAGATTCAGATTGGATTTGAGGAGGAAGTTGTTGAGCATGAGAGTAATGAGGCCCTGGAACAGCTTGCCCAGGGGAGGTGGTTGGGGCAGCTTCCCTGGAGGTGTTTGCAGCCAGGCTGGATGAGGCTCTGTCCAGCCTTATCTAGGGTAGGATGTCCCTGCCCATGGCAGGGTGGTTGGAACTAGATGATCCTTGTGGTCCCTTCCATCCCTGACTGATTCTATGATTCATTGCCCCTTGTTCTGTCACAGAATCCCAGAGTCACAGAATCAACCAGGTTGGAAAAGACCTCTAGGATCATAAAGACCCACCTAGCACCCTTCTAATTAACTAAACCATGGCAATAAGTGCCTGATCCAGCCTCCTCTTAAACACCCTCCCTCAGCCCAAGTGAGCCCTTTTAGCATGGGATGATTCAACACCAGGTGAAGCATCAGAGCTGTGTTGGAAAGAGCTTTCCTTTCCCAAATAGATGTTTGAAGTTTTGATTGGGGTTTTTAATTTTCCCCTTCTAAAGAAATCAGGATGAAAGGGAAAATTTGGAATTTCTTTGCAGATCTGTGATTTAAATATCAATGGGAAGGCTGGGCCAGTGGAATGCTTTCTCTTTTTTTTTTTTTTTTAATTTATTTTGACCCTTTATTTTTCAGTGACTACACATTAACGAGGATTTCAAACACCAGGACTCATTTCAAACAGAAGATGGAAATTCTGCTTTTTTGAAAATGTAGAAGCCACACCTCTTGTTTCCTTCTAAGTATCTTTCTTCAGACAAGGAATCAGAAACCAGCCCTTTTCCCACAAAAAAGGTCTGGTTTTTCACCGAATTTGCATTTTTTCTTGACTGAAAGCCTTGAAACCAGATTGCGGTGAAGCAGCATTTATATCTAATTGGCCTGAAGGAAGAAGCAAACTCCATGGGTGGGATTCATCTCACCTCCTTATAGGTGTTTAGTCTAAATGATTTATCAATAGTCAGCGGAGCCTCCAAAGGGCTCTTCACTTTGTACTGGTCACAGAAAGCACCTTGAGAGGTAGCTGGCACTCGATAGCTGCCTTTGCGGTGGTTAAAACTAGGTGAGAGAAATTCCATCCCTCTCCCTGTTCACACTTTCGGCAGTGGAGAGAAGGGGAGCATCACAGCTCCAACGATTTCAAGCTGAGGCGTGTCGGGAGCAGAAAAAGGAGCTGGCTTCTTCATCAGATCTTCAGGAGGAGACAGATTATTTTTAGGTGGCAGAAAAATAGAGGTTTCTGCAGAGCAGAGCAGCAGTTACTGCCACAGTCAGGTAACACTTGGCAGGTTTTCTTCATTTCAGGAAAAAAATCCTAGGTATGTTTGGTTTGGGTTTTTGGAGTATTTGGTTTTTGGTGTATTTTTGGTGTATTTTTGGTGTTTTCCTTTCTCTTGTTTTTTGGGGTTTTTTTTCCAATTCCTTTTCTTTTTTGCATTTTTCCCTTTTTTTTGCAATTCCTTTTCTTTTTTCTGTTTTTTAAATTCTCTCTCTTTTTTCTTTTTTTTTTTTTGCAATTCCTTTTCTTTTTTGCTTTTTTCCCTTTTTTTGCAATTCCTTTTCTTTTNCAGTTCCTTTTTTTTTCTTCTTTTTTCAATGCCTTTTCTTTTTTCTTTTTTTAAAAATTCCTTTTCTTTTTTCTTTTTATTTGCAGTTCCTTTTCTTTTTTCTTCTTTTTTTCAATTCCTTTTCTTTTTTCTTTTTTTTTAATTCCTTTTCTTTATTTTTCTTTTTTTCAATTCCCT
>VWZI01009181.1:526610-546501 GCA_013396835.1 Psilopogon haemacephalus
TTTTTTTTGCAGTGCCTTTACAGTTCTACCTTTGATCATAGAAAGTTTTGGGTTTTTTTTTACTTTTCATACCAATGTTTGTTTGTTTTCTTTCTGCCCGGCTGAGTTTCTTCCCCCTTTTTTTTTTTTTCCCGGCAAAGTGTTTTAAATCCATTTGTAATGTTGTGCACTAGACAGGTAATACCACCTGTAAAATCCTCTTGTGTGACTGAAGAAACCTGGCATGGAAATCAAAAATGAGCACAAATGTTTTGCTCTTTTTTAAAATTATTGTTACTAAAAGAACTATGTTTGGGAGTTTACTGTGGTCATGCCTGTCTCTTTTTGCAGGGGAGGCTGGCGGCTGTAATGTTTGTGCCTGCAGAAGGATTTTGCAAGGAGCAGAACTGTAAAGCCATTAGCCCTTTAATTTGAGGCTCAATTTATAAACAAAAAATCCGCAGATTTCATTTTCAGGCAGCTACATTGGAGGAAGCTGTGGTCTGTCACTGGAACATTATGGAAAGCTGTAGTGGGTCAGCAGTTACCTGCCCCCCCACACCTTTTGTAAACCCCGGCTAGAACTCAGGACACTGGAAGTTAATGAATGAAGCTTTATATTTACAGCAATGCACAATATACAAGCAAATATTTACAGGATATTACAGATATTTACATATATATACAGTGAAAAGGTAATGCAGACACCACACCCCTCCCAGAGACCAAGATCCCCAAGAGAGGGTAACCAAACACCCCTACCACCTTTCCCCCCTTCCCCAGCCTTATCTCACCACCTGTTGATGCTGCAGATAAGCTGAAGATCGGTCAGGGATTAGTAATAGGAAGGAGTTAGTAGTTTTACTCTGAATTAGCTACCAAGGAGAGACAAAGAGGGATCATGCCAGAGGAGCAGCCGCTGCCTGACACAGACAGAAGATTGTCAAGCTCTGGAACAGGCTGCCCAGGGTAGTTGTAAAGTACCCATCCCTGAAGGGCTTGAAAAGCTATGTAGGTGTGGTGAGGAGGAACTTGCTTTACTGCTGACCTGGCATGGTTGAACTCAATGATCTTAAAGGACTTTTCCATCATAAACAATTCCATGATTCTAGGGTGTAGGCACAAACAAGATGTAAAATGAAGCTTCCCTTCCCACACAGAGAGATCACAGCTCTGGGAGGTCTCAGCACCCCTCCAATGGCCATATTTGCTGGAGCCCTGACTTACTGCACTATCAGATGCCTGCTGCTTGCCTGAAGGTGCACGTTGCCAGAAGCCTGCAGAGTTTGGAAAACAAAGTGGGATTTTAATTTTTTTTTCTGCTGGGATTCTCCAAAAACTATATCAGAAAGCTAGTAGCTCCTGACTGCCCATGAGCCTGAAGGTCATAGAATCATAGAATGGTTTAGGTTGGAAGAGACCTCAAAGCTCATTCAGTTCCAACACCCCTGTGCCATAGGCAGGGACACCTCCCACTAGAACAGGTCGCTCAAGGCCTCATCCAATCTGGCCTTGTGATCCTTGATCACATTCTGTGCTTCTCTGCTCCACAACCTCCCTGGGCAACCTCTGCCAGTGTCTCACCACCCTCACTGCAAACAACTTCCTCCTAACATTTAGTTTCAATCTCCCTTCTGCCAGTTTAAAACCCATTCTTCCTCATCCTGTCATTACAAGACCTTGTCAATAGTCCCTCCCCAGCCTTGCTGTAGGTCCCTTTCAGGTACTGGAAGGCTACTATAAGGTCTCCTGGAAGCCTTCTCTTCTCCAGGCTGCAGAGCTCTTGTAGCCTGTCCTCAGAGCAGAGCTGCTACAGCCCTCTGAGCATCTTGGTAGCCTCCTCTGGACTGGCTCCAACAGTTTCATGTCCTTGTCTTGGGAGCTCCAGAGCTGCACACAGTGCTCCAGGTGTGGTCTGAGGAGAGCAAAGGGACAAAATCCCCTCCCTTGCCCTGCTGCCCACAGCTGCTCTTGCTGCAGCCCAGCACAAAGTTGCTGTCTGGGCTGCACTCACACTGCAGGTTCATGTTGAGCTTTTCACCACCCCAGACCCCCAGATCCTGTTCCTCAGGGCTACTCTCAGCCATTCGCCATCCAGATATAGGCATAGACAAGAGCTTGAGCCCTCAGAATTAAACTGAAGAGTTACCTTTATGAGTATAATCTCTGGACAGATTATTTTAAAGTGTAACTCTCTGCAGCGTACATGCAAAAAATTTATTACCTGGGAAGAAGCCTACTGGCCATTCTGTTTTCACTGGGCTGACACATAATCCCCATTAAGGTTAATGGGAGAGAGTCTCCTGCTGTAAGGGAAGAAGAGACCCAGTAGACATCTAGTAGAGAGCACTGGGAGCAGGTAGGGTCTGTGTCATGGCTATTCCCCACTGGTTTATTATGTCCTGGATTCTGCCCCACAGCTTAGATCTTGCTGTGGTACAGTTGCAGTGAGTTTTGGTGTTGTATTCTATCAACCTGTGAGAAGGTTCATCTGGGCTGGTTTCTTTTTCGTTTTTTTCCTTAAGGATATCTCAGGGAGCTGAAACAGGAGGGGAGCAAATCTGCCAAAATCAGGACTGCCTCCTAGAGGAGAGCCCACTGGTGATAAAGGCAAAGTTACGTGAGTTTGAGACCTGGCATGACCTACTTACTAGGCAGAGTTATGAGAATCCATGTTAGGACAGTTTGTTTTTCAGGCTGGTTTCTCATGGGAACAAGGCTTATGCAATCTTTCTGTCTGTGTGTCTGTGTCTACATCCTCCTCCCCTCCCCAATAACTTTTGGACTCATTGCTCAATTTCAACCTACTTTGACAGAGGGGTAGAGGTTCCAGGGGTGCTGCTGCTCCTGCGAGTGTTATAGAAGCCGATAGAGGGGACTGAGTTTACAGGTGTCCACCTTGTCAGGAGCTTCTGCTGCAAAACAAGAGGATGGTAGGGAGCAGCCTGCACAAACGGCCTACCCTGTGGAAAAATACTGCTTCACTTCTTTGTTCCAAGAAGCCAGGAGACAGAAATCATGGCAGACCAGCCTGGGGAAACACAGAAACCTCCTTAGTGCTGGAGCAGAGCTGACTGTCAATGTCACGGTCACAGCTTGTAGTGGTGGTGGCGGTGGCTCCAGGCAGCACTGTTCAGCAGGTCCTGCTTCTCTTGGACTCATTCACATTTGAGCCTCTCAAACCCTATCTCCTGCTTTGTTTCTCTTTCTATAAACAAAGATGAATTTGGGAAGTTTCACTAACCTTTCAAAACATGCCAAGTGGTGGCAGAGAAACGTGACTGCTGACGCAGTGAAAGTGAAGTCACAGAGGATCTGGGACAAGGAGCTCAGCTGGGCTCAGGAGCATCCAAACTAGGCAGAAATGTCCTCTACTCTGCCCTGCTGAGACCCCATCTGGAGTACTGCATCCAGTTCTGGAGCCCCTATTACAAGAGGGATGTGGACATGCTGGAGCATGTCCAGAGAAGGGCCACGAGGATGCTCAGAGGGCTGCAGCACCTCTGCTATGAGCACAGACTGAAAGAGTTGGGGCTGTGCAGTCTGGAGAAGAGGAGGCTCCTAGGTGGCCTTCTTATGGCCTTCTAGTATCTGAAGGGGGTCTACAAAAATGCTAGGGAGGGACTTTTTAGGCTCTCAGGTAGAGGTAGACTTTTTAGGCTCTGACTGCAGTGGGGCTGCGCTAGATGACCTCTTGAGCTCCTTTCCAGCCTGGACCATTCCATGATTCTATGATCTCCATGTGGCGTCTTCTGACCCCCATCAGTCAGTAGTTCCACGATTCTGTTATGCAGATAGCAGAACAAATAAAGGTCTTGTTCAGATCCTGTGCAGATCTGTTTCATCTTCCTGCCTTCCAAAAGACACTTTGCCAGTGCTGCTGCGTGGACTCAGTTAATTACAGGGGAGGAAATTATGGCCCCGCAGACTTCACAGAGAATATTCAATACAGGTAAAGCATTTAACGATAGGCAATTAAACCACTGACTCCTAAGCAATGGTGGCTTTACAGAGGGTCTACTTACAGTCAGCAGGTGATAATGAACTCCCTTGGTTGCAGAGGCACCATTTCAAAAGTAGAGAGTGAATTTATTGAACATGCTACGGAGGGAAAATGTTATTATATGTGAGCACACAGGGAAATAGACTGGATCAGGAAAAAAAATATTTGGATTTCTGGTTCTGTGTCACATGAGTGGCAGCTTCTTTTGGCTCATAAATAACAATGGAAGGACAGACATGAACACATTCAGTGATTTGTGATCTCCCCATAAATTCTCCTTTTAGGGAAGAACTGTATTACCTGGCTCCTACAGATGAGAAGAGAGAGTGCTTCCTTTTAATCCATCAAAGTTTCCCCAAAAATACATGAGGAGCTGATGTGTCACACATGAGGTAGTAAGCTAAAAAAAGATGTAATTTATTAGCAGATTTTTTGTAGTTACTGAGTGGGGGGAGGTGAAAAGACCCTTTGAGGACATACTTCAGGACTGTGATGCAGGTAGAGATGGGTGTCAGCAGGCTTTGAGAAAGTACCATCTCAGAAATAGAATCATAGAATCAGTCAGGGTTGGAAGGGACCACAAGGATCATCCAGTTCCAACCCCCCTGTCATGCCCAGGGACACCCTACCCTAGATCAGGCTGCCCACAGCCTCATCCAGCCTGCCCTTAAACACCTCCAGGGAAGTGGCCCCAATAGTAAAACTATTTTTTCCTCCTTTGAGTACCGAGTTGGTTTGTTAAGGGCTCTCTTCTCTTTCAGAGTTGTGCAGACCTGGTGGAGTGCACTCCAGATTGTTTTCTCCGCTTCCCAATCGGTGCATCTCCTTTGAAGTCAAAGGAGCTACTGTGATTTTAGCCCCATTGAGATGCTCACTATGGAAGAAGTATATGAAAGACTACTGCTCACAGGGTGGGAGCTGCTGGTTTCCAGTTTCTCATTAATTTTTCACTTGTCTTTCATTCAGTGGGTCTACACCATGCTCCACCTTTGGCACAGGCACAAATGCTTCTTTTTTTTTTTTTCCCCCTATTTTATGTGGTTCAGTGGGAGGAATGGTTTTGATCATTAGAAGCAAAGCAAAAATTATTTCAAGCAAAATTCCAGAGCTTCTTCTGCATCCATTTATCTTTCCATGGCTGCCTTAAAGCACTGCCTTACTGTACTCTCTGGGGATATGTGCTCCAACTGTGTTTCACCACATTTACAGGAGCAGCCGCATACGACCAAGGCTAAAATTTAACCTTAATTGCCCACAGGCTGCTGCCACTGAACACTGATGGCATTTTAAAGGGGTTTCAAAGTGTTGAAATGAGCCTGGTTAAAAAAAATATGTATATAAATAAAAAACTAAAAAACAATAAGCAGGGGGGAAAAGCTTGTTTGGTCGTGAACTATCTTTAAAAATATTAATGTGCTAAAATTTAAGTGCTGAAGGTTGACATCTCTTGAAGGAATGTGTAATTTCCTGTAATCATCTCCTTAAAGTATTCCTGACTGGGACTTTGAAGCAGTCAAAGAAGAGAGGAGTCTCTGGAGAACCTACCACTGCTCCTTGCTGAGAGAGGGCTTTGGAAGGTGAATCACTGCTGTGTGACTGGATCCATGCCATGTGCAAAGGATCAATAAAGTTTTATGTACCTCGCTCGCAAGCCCCAGGTTTTTGATTCCAGGTGTTGACATTAATCTGGGACACCATGGAAGGAAGAAGTTGCTATGGTTGCATGGAGATGGCAGTGCAGTCTGGACTGACTGTAGTCAGCAAGTCAGGAAGTTTAATTATCTAAAATAATTTAGCTTCTTCAAGACATTTCTGCTCTTTGCTGAAGTCCACTGAGCACTGACGCCATAAAATTTCTCCAGATACCTGAGCATCTGGGGTCCTCAGTGGTCAGTGATATGATAAAATTGTAGAATGGTTTCGGTGAGAAAGGACCTCAAGGATCATCTCATTCCAAACCCCTGCCATAGGTAGGCACAACTCCCACTAGAACAAGTCCTCACCACCCCAACCCTGAACACCTCCAGGGAGGTAGCAGCCACAGCCTCGATGGGCAACCTGTGCCAGTGTCTCACCACCCTCACTGCAAACAACTTCCTCCTAACATCTAGTTTAAATCTCCCCTCTGACACTTTCAACCCATTCCTCCTTAGCCTGTCATTACAAGACCTTGTCAGTAGTCCTTCCCCTGCCTTTCTGTAGCCCCATTAAGATACTGGAAGACCACTATAAAGTCTCCTCAAAGCCTTCACTTCTCCAGGCTGCAGAGCCCCAACTCTCTCAGCCTGTCCTCAGAGCAGAGCTGCTGCAGCCCTCTGAGCATCTTGGTGGCCTCCTCTAGACTGGCTCCAACAGTTCCATGTCCTTCTTGTGGTGGGGGCTCCAGAACTGTACACAGTACTCCAGGTGGGGTCTGCCAGGAGCAGAGTAAGGGAGGAATCTTTGTGTTGGTGTTTCTTCCATTACTGGCAGAAGTCAAAATAATGATTGGCCTGGGTAGAGGGGTAATAAAGGATCACAGGAGGGTAGTACGTAAGTTCCTTTTAGATCAGGGTTTTAAAAGTTTGTGGTCTCTGAGAGTACAACTATCTCTTAAGACCAAATCCCTCCTGGGGACTGAAGATTTTTGCAAACTTCTGTAGTTTTAAGGCATCATCTTCCCCTCTAGATATCAGAAACCCTGTTTAATGGCACCTGCCATCACTCGAAGTTGTTACAGCCTCAGACTGTAGCAATTAGAGACCACAGCTTGTGCCGCAAGTGTTGCTCTGTGGAACTGCACTTTCCAACCGCACCTCTTCAGTCGGAGGCTGCCGGGAGCCACCTCCCATCTCCATGATTTCCCCCTCTGTCTTGCATCCCTTTCTGTTTCATCTGACACTTCTGTCACCTTTAAGAAGCCTCATGGAGAAGAGGCCATGAGGTTTGGATGTAATTGGCATATGGATGGAGCTTAGGGGTTTTAATACGCAGTTTTTACAAGAGCGCTTTTATGTTCGCCTTTGCTCTTTGATCTCCACTTGAAAAACGTTTTTCATGGAGTTTGTTTGAAAGCACAAATAATCGCTCACCACAACTGAGGGCTAGCAAATACTTCTAGAAAAGAAAGCAAACCAAAGAGAATCCACGAGCTGACAGAGATGCCTCGGAAGATGTTTCAGAAGCAGCTTGTAACGGCACATTTTGCAGGACTGTTCATCAAGTTAATTCTCCTGTTGCTTTGGCATTCTTGGGCATGGTAATAACAACAACAAGGAAGGTCGTAATGGATTTCTAAAATGGGAGTGTTTTAATAGATTTTAGCAAATGACTTCGTCTTCAGTACCGTGGTGCTGTGATACGACACACTGCAGTGAAAGATAAAAGTCACTCGCGGATACTATCTGTGGTCCAAAGATAAATACAATGATTCCCATGAAAACTGAGGTTTAACCAATTATGGCCTTGGAGGGGAAGGAGCCCTGAAAAAAGGTGGAACAAAGCTACTATGGTCTGATAGAAACAAGAGCAGCCACACTGGATGAGTTAGAGATCTTCCAGCTTTTCTTTTCAGAGCATTTGTAGCAAAAGCTGCTGTGGTCACGGCAGATGTGCTGTAAATTGAGACACTCCAGTGAAGGAAAGTCATCTCGGGGTGACTCAGCATGACAAAAGGTCCCAAAAGGTTTGAAGCAATCAACATGTGGGGAGAAAGCTGTCCTTATTATCTTGCTGATCTGGTGGCTCTCCACAATAGCTATGTGGGGTGCAAGCATAGGTAAGAAAGCTCCTGCTGAGATAGGATTCCTTCCCTTTAAAAATCTCTCAGGTCTCAGAGAAATCCTCCTGGGAAAGACAAACCAAACTGCAGAATATTCTAAAAAATGTTAAAAGTCAATTCTCTCTGTCACTAGCATTAAACTGCTGTAATGTAGAGCAGTTAATGATGGTGCTTCATGAAGTAAGACATTAATCTCCACTTGTAATGCAAGAGCCATACAACTTGTTTCAGCCTTAATCTTTTATGAGTTATGGACTCTTCTGTGATTCATAAAACAAATAAATCACACCTCTAAGGCTATCATCTATTTATTACAGCTTTTTTAATGCTCGGGATAGTATAAAAAGGGTCTCTTTTGCTTGCCAAAGGTTGTCAGCTACTGAGTAACATTTGGAAACCAGAGTCTGGGTTCTGCATGCAGCTGGACACAGGTTTTGTCTTTGTTCCTGAAAACAGTCAGGAAAAAAAAAAAAAAAACCAGCTCCACAGAAGAGCACTGCTGGGGCTGAGTGAGCAGATTCAAGCCTATGCTTACACAGGCTATGCTTAGAGCAAGTGAGCCAGTGGACATAAAAGATGATAAAGTCCCTGGCCTTAATTTTAGAAAGAGACAAAGACTAATCAGTAAATAGGACTGGTCAAGTTATGAGACCATAGGGAAATAAGAGAAAGGGATTATTTGGAACAGCAAAAATCAGAATAGAACAAATATTCAAATGACAGGGAGAGATATTCAAGCCAGAAATTACATCTTCACTAGTGCTTTAAGATGCTCTGTGCTCACTTCAGCATTACCCTCTTTCAGTAGAACCATAACCCCAGAGTCTACATTAGCAAGCTTTCAGCCCAACAGAACTTGGAAGGGCTTTGTATGCAGGCTGGAGGCAAAATTTGCATCCAGTATTTACAGTGAGAGAAAAAAAAAATGGAAAAAAGAAAAATAAAAGCATCTGGTTTTGGGAACCTTCAGCACTTTCATGTATGAGGGCAGTCTTCCTGATTGGTTCCCAACCTGCATCACAAGGTTGGCATTCCAGCTGGCTTGGCTGTTCCCAAATCCTACTGCTGTTGGCAGGGAATGAAACCTCCTCCTTCCACCTCCTGCCTACAAAGACCCCAACAACTCCCGCTGTAGCTGCTGACCTTGGCTGTAGATTTCAGAATCTCTGTGACCCAGAGGAATTACTGAAGTAAACAAATACAACAAAACTCATCTCTACGCTGCAGTAGGCATGAAGTACACTCCCCTGAAACCATGCACGTACTCGTCCCTGCCCAGGCAGAGGGTAGTGGATATGGGGATCCGCTTTTTTGAGTTTTGCAGCTTTCACTCGGTTCGTTTGAAGGAATGGTTAAAGTACAAAGCTCCCAGGGCCCCTCCTCTCTAAGTTGTAATGAAAGCTTGGTTCATTCGGGTACAGATTGCATTACTGCAGACCTTGGTCTGTGGGCTCAAAGAAAAAAAGCACAGTAATAGCATGTCCTTTCCATGAATACCAAAACCCAGAGAGCTACTGAGTGCAATCTAGCATATTCTCTTGCCACATGGCACACATTCCATTAAACAGCACTCAGGTCCCATGACTTATCTGGGTAGATTCTTTCTCTGAAAGGTAGGTGGAATTGGAAAAATGGAGGTCAGTTACTCAGAAGATGTGGACTGTGCTTTATGTTCTTTTTGGCAAACAAACAAAATGTGTTAGTTTTGTTCTGTTGGGTTTGTTTTTTTATATGAAAGAATGCTGCACTAAAATAAATTGGAGTGCTAGTAAAACACATTCCTTCAAGAAAATAAATGCTTTCCCAACCAAAAAGAGGCAGAATTCAGCAGGGCAATAAACACTCCTAAATCTCAGGATTAGTAAATGACTGCTACTGATTTCTTTCTCATCCTGGCTTTTCAGAGCCGAAGTTCTTTCTACACAAGAGATTGCAACTTTTACTTTGGTTTGCTTCTCCCTCAGAGATGTGTCCTCACTCCAAGACAGTAGTGAAGCTACGTGGGGAAGAACTTCCACTGTAGGTGCTAAGAGAGTGATTTACCATTGGGATGGGCTGCCCAGGGAGGTGGTGGAGTCACCATCCCTGAAGGTATTCAAGCAAAGACTGGATGGAGCACTTAGTGCTATGGTCTGGTTGATTGAATAGGGCTGGGTGATAGGTTGGACTGGATGAGCTTGGAGGTCTCTTCCAACCTGGCTTGTTCTATTCTATTCTATTCTATTCTATTTGCCTGGATGGGGCACTTAGTGCCATTCGCTAGGGCTGGCTGCTAGGTTGGACTGGATGAGCTTGGAGGTCTCTTCCAACCTGGCTGATTCCATTCTACTCTATTCCATTGGCTAGGGCTGGCTGCTAGGTTGGACTGGATGAGCTTGGAGGTCTCTTTCAACAGGTCTTACTCTATTCTGTTCTGTTCTATTCTTTCCTATTCTATTCAAGTCTATTCTAGTCTAGTCTAGTCTATTCTAGTCTAGTGTATTCTAGTCTAGTCTATTCTTATTCTAGTCTATTCTGGTCTATTCTATTCATTTACAGAAAGAATAATCAATTTCCAGTGCACCTATGCAGATTTCCATGCTTTATTTAGAGCTAGAACATGAATGCTAGCGAAGATCCTCCTTGTCAAGGAAGCAAAATGAACAAGTGGAAAAAATCTGGTCATTAACGACAGCAAAGCTTCCTATGAATGATCACTGTAGCATACCACAGGTTTCTAAAGCAGCTGTTGATAAATGACACCAGAAGGTGTCTTCTGTCTAGGAAATCTGCCCATTTTCATACAGATCCTGTTCTGAAACCCCTGCAATTATATTATACTGCTCTTGCACCACTCTGTGGAATTTTGCTTTTTATGTCCTACAGCTTCACGGAGAGTCAAGCAGTTTGGCCTCTTTATTAAACATAAGCCTCAATCTGTAAAAAAGCCTCTTGATTGTCTAGACAACGAGTTGTGAAAGTCAGCTTTGTTTCATTGACTCCACATCCCCAGGGGTATGGACACTGCTCCTTCTGTTCTCATCTGTCAATACTCTTCAGCCAAAATTTGGGTTGTTTTTTTGTTGGTTTGTTGTTTTTTGGGTTTTTTTTTTCCTCTGTATCTGCCAATTATTTTTTTGTTCTGGAATCCAGCTGAAAAATGTTTCAGTACTGTTTCTTAATACTCTTTTTTTTTTTTTTTTTTTTAATAAATAAATGCCAACAGCCTGGAGCTTATGAGCAGCCCTACAGTAATAAAAGGATGTACACAGCAGGCAGTACTCAATTTGCAACACAAAAACAGATTAACATTTCAGGTTTCTGAGGGCTTTTTGTCAACAACAGTACATTTTAAAACATCAATCTAGTTGTAATTGCATTATCAGTGCATTCTCAGCTGATCCTTTGGCTAATTCCCTTAACATCATGGAAAGGAGAAGTAACTATGGGAAGTCTTTTTAAGATATATAAAAAGTGAAAGCATAGTAACAGTCAAGCTGATGTGACCGGACGCAATTCCCATCAGTTACATCAGTAACAGTAGGAGACTGCATACTCACAGCCAGGTCCTCAACAGCTACAAAAACTGGTCCCAGGTCCTATTCCTGGGCACATTTCCAGCAAGTACATTGCAAGCTGACAAGGAAAAAGAGCACCTAAAGAAAAAGAAAAGAAAAAAAAAAAAAACTTCAGCAGAGACTTGAAGGAAACACCACAGGAGTATCATTTCACCATTTCTTTAGCAGATGCTCTCCACTCACTCTTCGGCTATAATACAGCTGATTGCATCCATGCAACGAACCACATGGAATGAGACATTGCTCTCCTTCTTCAAATTCTCTACGAGTCTTTGAGAGCTCTCAGACACTGTGTAAGAAATACCCTGAATGAGGATGATAATCAGCTCCTAGGAGCCTGCTGCTCCTGAATACCCTCACCGAGCACTCTCACCACCAGGCTTCTGGCTGGGCTGGAGAACGTCTGGGTGAAGCTCTTCCCTTTGAAGAGGTTCCATGCTATAGAGATAATGACTATGAATTACGTGGGGATACAGAGAAGCTGGTTCCACACTGGGCTGGGCAAAGGCTTTAGTGTTTTCTTATTCCATTCTTACACAGATGTCCCCCACTGCTGGAGTTTTAGCTATGTTAGTTGTCCCCTTTGATTGTCCCTCACCAAGTAGACAATTCTTTTTAACATTTTGTAGCATAGAAAAATAATCTTGAGTCTGATTCTATGCTAATTCTCATAGATACTTCTGATTAGAATAAGAATAGAATAAAATTAGAATAGAATAGAATAGAATACAATAGAATAGAATAGAATACAATAGAATAGAAGTCAGGTTGGAAGAGACCTCCAAGCTCATCCAGTCCAACTTATCACCCAGCTCTAGCCAATGGCACTAAGTGCTCCATCCAGTCCTGAACACCTCCAGGGATGGTGACTCCACCACCTCCCTGGGCAGCCCATTCCAATACCAATCACTCTTGCTGGGAAGAACTTCTTCCTAATATCCAGCCTATACTTCCCTCAGCACAACTTGGGACTGTGTCCCCTTGTTCTGTTGCTGGGTGCCTGGGAGAAGAGCCCAGCCTATTAGTTCATTGGGTTTTCCCTTCTTTTCTAACTTCATTAGATTTGTTTTGAACTCAAAGGTCAGTTCCTACACCAGTATAAATCAATGTAGCTACATTGATTTCAAGGATTGCAGCATCTTTCATTAATGCCTATTGCCAGGGATACTGTAGTTGTCTTTGGGGAAGAAAATATGTGTATATATATATTTATGCATTTTAATTTAACTCACACAGGGAAAAAAAAAACCTTCTGTGAAGAATTTAATTCTCTAGCATTCCATTAACCATGCAATTAAGGCCTAGTGGTGTTAAATGGTCGATCCAACAGAAGCACAGCCAGCCACTTCCAAAGGCTTCTTCAAGTCCTTCCCCTATGCAGTTCCCACTCTATCTTCATAACAGAGAACCCTGATTCTTTCACAGGAGACCCTCCCATCTCTGCTTTCTCCTACTAAGAAAAATGTGGCTGCTTTATTTGGCTGCACTCCATTGGCAACCTAAAGGACACATTCCCAGGTAAAACTGCCCAAGTATTGGTCTTATTCGTTCGGATTTAATCACTTCAGACCAAATTCCAGTTGTTCATCTAATCATATTCCCCTGCTTCTATCACTCTATTTGTGACAGGGGTAGTTGCATGCTTTCTTTGAGCTGTAGAATATGTATAGAGAAAGAGAATGAACACCATGAAAATTGTTTCAGTGTCAAAATGGGGAGCTAAGTCTTCCCAAATAATTTCTGGTCTAAAGGTGGATCTGTGTTTGCCTATTCATCTTCTTCCACTTTACAGGCAGTTCCCAGCATGTGCAGTTCTGTAGCTTCTCTTCCACATCTGTAAAAAGCTGCTTCTTGCGAAACTGATAATTCTCTCCAGGAAAAGAGAAGCATTGCCTATAGCCAAAATACGGTTTATTAAAAACAGAATCTTCCTCATCAGGCCATATTGCTGCTGCTGAACAGGAGACACACCAAACAATGATGTCAGGTTTGCCACAGGCTGATGAGGACAGCCATTCTTGGTGCACAGATAAAGCAACAAGAGGACCTGGCTGACATCTTCCTCTGCAAACCACCATTCCTTCTCAATTTTGTGTGGTAAGGAGGTATCAGTGTTGGTGGCTGAAAAACACTTAAGAAAATGAGGTGCTGCACTTGATAACAACAACCCGTCATGGGTCTGGGGACTGGTGTGTGGTGGAGAAGAAGAGGAAGTTCAGAACCTTAAGAAATGTTTTAGATAGCTTTAAAATGTTAAACGTAGCATATATGCACTTCCTCTTTCCATACTGGTTGACTGTCTGTTTTACAGGTTGTTAGTTGAGACATCTCCCAGCACATCCTTCTCCTGAGCCTGCAGCCATATGGGTAAGGCAGACAGATAGCAGACACGGAGCAAAAGAGTTCCTGAGCTTCATATTTGAACGGAAGAATCATGGTAACGAAAAGGAAATTATCATCTGACCCTGAATTAATTACTCCACAATACATGCCATTCTAAATAAACAAATAAATAGATAGATAGACAGATAGATAGATAGATAGATAGATAGATAGATAGATAGATAGATAGATAGATAGATAAATGATCCAGTGAGTGGCTTTGCAGATATAGCCTGGAATAAGTCAGCTTCTTCTGTCTCCCAGTTGCAGTCCCCACAGCCCTTCTGTAGGTTTGCATTGCTCCAGCACTTTGCAGTTAACTGCACAACTGGCTGCAGTCCCTGCAGCTCCCAGTGCAGCACTGACAGCAGTGCCTCTCTACCATGCCTGGAATGGTAACTACAAAGCCTGAGCTTGACAGGTCTAACTCTCTGCTTAGAACAGTTCTCTTTCCTTGTTCCAAACAATAATGGAATTATGAGGTGTGACAAGAGACCTCAATAAGATTCCAGAACCTTGGAGTCTTTAATTTGGGGATTTTCCTTATTTACTTCTTTTTACCTATGTCCAGGTTTACACATATATGACATAGCACCAATTGGCATGGTGACTATCCCATGTCTTATAGACTTATTGCCCCTCCCAAGTCAATGAATCAACTTTGCATAGGAAAGAAAAATTGTTTTGCTTTGCTCTGTTCTGGTCCACATTTCCAGTCCCCGTAGTAACTCAGTCATCAGGAGTGGAGAATTTGGCTTATCAGAAAGTTTTCTGTGTTCCACTTCAACACAAATGGGAACTTCTTGACTGTAAGGGTCCCAGAGCACTGACACAGGCTCCTCAGAGAGGCTGTGGAGTCTCCTTCTCTAGAGCCTTTCAAAGCCTATCTAGATGTGTGACCTGAGCTAAATTGTCTGGTCCTGCTCAGGCAGCAGGTTTGAACTCAATGACCTCTTTGGGTCCCTTCCAACCCCTGACATCCTCTGAGCCTGGGATCTAATTCTTTCTCTAGGAAAACTGAACCATCCTTCTGGGAGTGTTGAGGAGAAAGAAATCTTAGGTTAAACTATTAGGTTAAAGTTGCACAAAAAATAGTCAACACCAAGAGCCTAAGCTGGTACTTATTTTTCCTTTAATGCTTTTAACCTCAGGATAATAATTAGAACCATAAGGTGGCCATTAATTATCACAACACATGTAAAAGCCTAAATAGCCCCAGTAAGCAGTGTATCTCAGAGCACAGCTCACACCAGTTCCAAAGGAAAGAGCAGGCAGGGCAGTTCTCCTCTGGTTCTGTCCCTGCAGTCTAAGCTGTGCTCCCCAGGTCTCTGAGCTGCTCACCTAACCTAACATTTCTGACTCTCTCCTGGCAACTTCTAAATCTTTACAGGTGCTATTATTGCGGTGTCTGCCATCGAGAAGAACAAGACAGTGTTTCACGACATGAAAATACCCCATGATCATTTTAGGTGATTGAGATTGCTGCTAGGCATAGTCAAACTCTTCCTCACATCACTGGAGGCTGAGGCTTTCCCCCTGCTCCACACAGCACAGATATAATCCCTTCTGATTAGAGCCTTTTCTCTTTGATGCTCCCCTTTGTCATCCCCACACTGGGAAAATTGCTCTGTATTGAGTTACATGCTTTGTGCAGTTTGCACTGTGGTCTTTTTTAACCTGGAAGCAAAGCTGCCTGTGCCTGAGCAGCAATCAGATTCTGACTTCCAGCAAATCTTTGATTAATGAAGCTCAGGTAAACAGATTAGTCATTAACCTTTGCTTCTCATGATAAGATTACTTATTGATGTGGAGTAGTTGTGCTGCTCCCATGCTGCTGAGGATGGGAATCTTGCCTTCCTTCAGACTTCAAGAATCTTCCCACCACCTAGCAAGACCTCCCATCTAGGCTGGAGATATTAGAGAGCTGCTGCCTCTGCCAGGACTCATCCATATCTTGCTGCATCCAGGGCACTCTAATGCCAACATTAATGGGCACTGTCCAACAGTAGACTGTAGTGTGCCTATCTCTTGCTATATATTTTTACCAGAGAAATATTAGTGAGGACAACTCAGCTGAGACAAGGAAGGACAGACAAAGTGAATCAGGTGTTCAAAAACACCGTGAAGCCATGGTTGTGCTTCAACCCTTGACAAAAGCCAAATCTTTGGTGATGGGCCAAGAGATCATTGCACAATATCCATGTTTGTAGACAAAGCAAAGACTGCTTTAAATCCCTTTAAAATTAAAATCACAGAATCATAGAATCATAGAATCAGTCAGGGTTGGAAGGGACCACAAGGGTCATCTAGTTCCAAACCCCCTGCCATGCCCATATACACCCTACCCTAGAGCAGGCTGCTCACAGCCTCAGCCAGCCTGGCTGCAAACACCTCCAGGGATGTGGCCCCAAACACCTCCCTGGGCAACCCATTCCAGGCTCTCACCACTCTCATGCTGAACAGCTTCCTCCTCACATCCAATCTCAATCTCCCCACCTCCAGCTTTGCTCCTTTCCCCCTAGTCCTGGCACCACCTGAGAGCCTAAAAAGTTCTTCCCCAGCTTTCTTGTAGGCCCCCTTAAGATCCTGGAAGGCCACAAGAAGGTCACCTGGGAGCCTCCTCTTCTCCAAACTCTTTCAGTCTGTCCTCATAGCCTACTTCTGGCTCTTTATCTGCTGTCCTTATCTCCTAGGATGGGCAAGAGCAACCTGTCAGCAACAAACCTGTCAGCTGAGGGCAAAAAGAAAGCTGAGGACAAGTAGTCTTTTAGCCCTGACAGCTCCATTGGGTGTTTTAACTTGTACTCATGCTACTGATGGCCTCTGTGAAAGAAGGGAATGATCTTCCATCACCATGTCAGGGTAGTTTTGGACTCAGCTGTAGGACAGACTACTGCTGGGCACTCTTTAGTGACCTCCACTTCAGTAGGTTCTGACCTTCACCTAAGTAGGTTCTGCACCTTCCCTGTCTCCCAGATCTAGCTTCACCAGTCTCCATGGGTGCAGAGATTCATCTTCCAGAGGAGGGGAGCTAGATCAAGAAGAAAATCTTGATATTTACTTGAATGTGAGATGGTTAGGTAGTGTTAAAGACTAAGAGCAGCCTGTGCCTTCCTGCAGTCTGTGAAAACAGAGAGGGGATTCAGATCACACACTGATCTAATGCACAGAAGTTCAAATCTGAAGACATTGATACTGCAGCCTGGAACACAAAGAATTACAGACAGAATAGATAGATGAAGCTTCATATTTTTCTAGCTGATCAGAAGACTGAGCTTCATATTTTCATGCTCAGTTTTGCATCTTGTAAACCCCTGTCTTCACTCCCGTTTTCAGTCCCGGGATCCCCTGTGCACACAGCTATTAGCAGATGGAAATCTTGCAACCTGATCTGTAGGCCCAGTTGGGTAATCAAACATTTAATTGCTAACAATTATCCATTAATGCTTATAAATTAGGTTGCCAAACTGCTTCTACAGACTGCAAATATTTGCATCCAGGCTTGCTTGCAAAAACTGGAGATGGGTGTGAAAATCCCCCCCCCCCACTCCTACCATGGGTAGTGCTGCAATTTTCATCTGGGCTCCTCAGACTGAGATAGAAAATGTAAATATTTGCTGCACCAGAAAAGTTATGAGAAACTTAGAAGCTGAACTTGAGGGAATCATGAAAACGAGATCCTAATTCAAGTTTCAGACTTGGTTGATTTGTCTCATGTTAAGACTCTCCTTCCTTCTCACCCTTCTGTCTTGCCTCTTTCTCTGGGCTTCCTACCCTCTGGAAGAAACATTTGCCTCAACCCTAGGAATATATATTGGCCCAGAAGGCTTATTTTATTCTGAATTACTTCCTAGTACTAATTCTGATTTTTTAATGACCCGTCATGCATCTAAGAAGGCTTTCTTATGAAAATTATACATACCAATATGATTCTGGGTAACCCTGGAGAGATGAACATGTACTTTGCGAACTAGGAGAGGCTTTAACCCTCTCCAGGGAGAACAAACTGCATTGCTGTACAGACAACGTAAACCTATTCCATGAAAGGGTTCCAGTTCCCATCCTGTTAAGTAATTTTTGCCTTTTTGCAATTGTTTGCTCTCTGCTGTCTGGTTTATTAAAGAGATGTGGTTATGATCTTGCCCGTATGACCTCTCTCTTTGCTCGCAAGGGAAGTGCTGGAGCAGTGGTGCAAGCTCTGGGACTTCAAGGCTACATTTAAATTAGTAAACTCAAACGTGTCTGGAAGCTTTCCCAGGACTAGAACAAAACCTTATACAGTCAACTGCTAAGCTGTTCCCTGGCATGAATTTGGCCCGTTGCAACTCCTTTTCTCCCTGAATGGTTGATGGGCACAGCACGGCTGAGGTACTGATCCTTCATACACCTCCCCAGAACTGCACATGCAACTCCCACTTCTTCACAGGCTAAATGAGTTTGCTAGCATAGATGCTGGGCATTGTCCACCCACTGGCTTTGGTGCTATTCCTGAGTGCATTTTATTTATTTGATGAGGCAGAACTAAGACACCTTGAACGCAGTACTCAGGCAAACAGTTTCCTTCACAGAATCGCCCTGGTTTGAGGCAAGCATTGCATGAGGCAGGGACTGGATTTAGCTGCTATAAGGCACAGTAAAAGGTGAAGCTTCTGCAAAATTAAGCTCCCAGTCACAATCCTGGGTATGTCTCAGCTGGGTAGGAATGGTGCAAAAGCCTGAGTGGAATAAAACCAGGGGAAGGGAGGGCCTCAGCTGAAAACTAATGTCTCTTGATGCAGTAGCAGGCTCAAATGCTCTGCCAAGGAAAGAGTGCCAGAGGAGCTGCAGGGAGAGGAGGGTGTGACGGTTTAATGGGGTTTCAGTAAAATATGATATATATTTTTTAATTTGCCTGAGTGTTTTATTCTTTTTAAGTAACTCTGAAAGGATCATCTAATTCTATAGATAAGCCCTGTGCAGTCACCAGCCCAAAACACTGTTGCCAAATTAATGCAGATGACTGCTGAACACCATGCTTTGCTTTTACTGAGAGTGCAAGAAGGTGTTCAAGGACTACACACCTTCTTCCTCTCCCTCTCTCTCTCTCTCTTTTCTCCCTCCCCTGGGGTCTCTCTCCCCATTCTTTTTCATACTTTTTTTTTTTTCCCTCTTCCTCAATGCCCAAGATGGTTTCATTAGCCTTGCAAATATTAATTCTCAATGCAAACAGAATGTCTCAGGTGCAGGAGGATGCACATGGAAAATTAATTGAGGAGCACCACGTAGACTCATGTCATACACTGTCTCCAGCATGCAGACTCAAGTAGCAGGCCGTCATTGACTTGCTGCCCCTCAAAAACCCTCCCACATGTTGAGCACAAGGCTGGGCTGCTGGAGGCAGGAGACATGCCAGCTGCCTGGCAATCAGTTATTCTTGTATTGGTTTTCTTGTTGCAGGTTCACTGTGCCAAGGGCAAGCCATTGCCCTTGGCTTGCTCAAGGTTTGACCCAAATACCACTCCAGGAGAGGCATGAACCAAGGCTTTGCCACTGTCCTCTTTTGAAAGCAATCAGTCCACAGTAAAGGTCAGGCTGGCTTCAGCTGGAAAGTTCTTTTTAATCTGCTCTGGTCAGGAGTGCTCAATACCCATCCTCATTGCTGTCTACAACCATCTAAAGGGAGGTTGTAGCCAGGTGGGGTTGGGCTCTTCTCCTAAGCAACCAGCAGCAGAACATGGGGACACAGCCTCAAGTTGTGCCAGAGGATGTATAGGCTGGATGTTAGGAGGAAGTTGTTGACAGAGAGAGTGATTGGCATTGGAATGTGCTGCCCAGGGAGGTGGTGGAGTCGTCATCCATGGAGGTGTTCTAGAAAAGAGTGCATGGAGCACTTAGTGCCATTGGATAGTGCTGGGTGCTAGGTTGAACTGGATGATCTTGGAGGTCTCTTCCAACCTGTCTGATTCTATTCTATTCTATTCTATTCTATTCTATTCTATTCTATTCTATTCTATTCTATTCTATTCTATTCTATTCTATTCTATTCATTGTGTGTAAAGGAGAGGGTTGCCATTTTGGGAGCTTCATGACAATCTTTGAGAATGCAGAGTACGTAAATTGATTCATGATTTTTTACTGCTTTATTTGTTTCATAAATTGTCCATGGATTGTGATGCTGTTCAAGTAATTTGCTACAGATGCTTTCTGAAAAAAAAAAAAAAAAAAAAATTT
>VWZI01009181.1:546764-571224 GCA_013396835.1 Psilopogon haemacephalus
GGGCTGCAGCAGCTCTGCTATGAGGACAGGCTGAGAGAGTTGGGGCTTTGCAGCCTGGAGAAGAGAAGGCTTTCAGGAGACCTTACAGTAGCCTCCCAATATCTAAAGGGGGCCTACAGGAGGGCTGGGGAGGGACTATTGACAAGGTCTTGTAATGACAAGATGAGGAGGAATGGGTTTGAACTGGCAGAGGGGAGATTTAGACAGAATGTTAGGCAGAGGTTCTTCACAGTGAGAGTGGTGAGACACTGGCACAGGTTGCCCAGGGAGGTTGTGGCTGCTCCCTCCCTGGAGGTGTTCAAGGCCAGGTTGGATGACACCTTGAGCAACCTGTTCTAGTGGGAGGTGTCCCTGTCTATGGCAGGAGGTTGGAATTGGATGATCTTTGAGGTCCCTTCCAACCTAAACCATTCTATGATTATATGAATTGTATTTGTAGTTAAGAATTCAAAACTTGGGTTCAGGTCATAGGCTCAGTCCAGCAGAGTTCACTCACTCTACCTCCTTGAACAGCACAGGCCAAAGTTTTCAAGCAGTTTTCCATCACCTCCCCCCCCACACCCCCCACTTTGATGTCTGAGTACATTTGACAAAGTGTTATTTCCTAGAGAATCATTCTGTCTTTCTTTCAGGCTATGTAGAATTCTCCTGCTTTCAATAAAACCCCCAGATGTTTCCATGACTTCTCCCTCATTAAAATAATTTGCTACACTATTCCTGGGAAACTAAGAGAAGTAGCAGAGGACACGAGTGGAATTTGCAATGAATTTCTACACACCTTTTAATGTTGCCCCAGCAAAAGTTTCAGGCTCCTCAATGGAGGTTTGGGCTGTTGCTGCCCACATTTATTCAGACTCCTTACACCTGGTTTAGAAACATTACCAGTCCAGACCCTTTCTCTGATTGGTGGAGAAAAAAGAAGCTCCCCCAGGTGGATTGCACTTTCCAAGGCTGTCGCCTCTGATGGCTGCAGCAGGAGGCTACAACAACCAATGCATGCCTTAAGAATCTTCACAAGATATTTGCATTTACCTGGGAAATAGCCTGACTCTCCCTTAGAGTTGGTTCTTGGAGAGCAGGGCTGGGGAACAATGCTGGGATCACAGAGGGAAATCTGCCATCCTTCCATGTCTAGCAGTTCTCACTGCTATTTTCGCTCTGCTAGCACCAAGGTTTGTTTAAAGAATCCATCAGGCTCAAGGTTGCTTCCACTCCTGCTGAAATTATGCTAATTCTGTTTCTCGCCTTTACCATCAGCATCCTGATTTTTTTTTTTTCCAGTTAGCAGGGAAAGGAAGGGGCCACATCTTTAACATGCACAATATTGACTTTTTCAATCCCACTTTATTTCAGGATTTACCTGACTAGATAATTTCTGTTTATTTTGGGCACATTTTGGAGTCATGTCTATAGAGATTTCTGCAGGAGAGCAGGTCTGACACACAGGCTTCTGCTTTTTTTCCCCCCTTAACCTCCCCCTGATCAGCACCACCAGCAGCCTGTCTGAGACAACTCTGCCTTCTTTCACATTTCCATTTTCACTCTTCCACTCAACACAGTTTCTCTGCACTCAGCAGCCTGCAAGCAGTGCTGTAAAGCCTTCCAGTAAATGCCTCATTTAAAGAGTGAGGAAGGCTGCATTAAATAGGGCAGGGACTCTTGCTGGCCTGACCTAATGGAGATGTCTTTTAGCGAGATGTCAGCTCTAGACAGGTCAGCTCTGCCAGTGTCATGACAAAACTTCCCCCACAGTTTAACAGTGTATGAACAACAATCTGCCAGGAATGTGCCTCATCTGGACTACTGCCTTCCGTTTAGGGCTCCCCAGTTTAACAGGGACAGGGATCTGCTGGAGAAGGTCCAGTGGAAGGCTACAAGGATGATGAGGGGACTGCCTGATGAGGAGAGGCTGAGGGACCTGGGGCTGCTTAGTCTGGAGAAGACTGAGAGGGGATTTATTAAATGTTTATAAATATCTGAGAGCTGGGGGTCAGGAGTAGGGGGACAGGCTCTGCTCACTTGATCCCTGGGATAGGACAAGGAGCAATGGATGGAAGCTGCAGCACAGCAGGTCCCACCTGAACACAAGGGTGAAATTCTTGACTGTAAGGATCACAGAGCACTGGAACAGGCTGCCCAGAGAAGTTGTGGAGTCTCCTTCTCTGGCAACTTTCAATGCCTGTCTGGATGTTTTCCTGTGTGATCTGAGCTAGATTGTATTGTCTTGCTCTGGCTGGGGGGCTGACTCGATGATCTCTTTGGGTCCCTTCCAACCCCTGACATCCTGTGAGCCTGTGAAATGCATTGGACTGGGCTGTGGCTCATTTTGGGATGTTTTTTCTTAATTTAGGGCCACAGCTTATGGACTCATATAAGTGAATGAGAACAAGAAAACAGGCCTGGAACCAGGACCAGCTGCCTTTGGCTCAAAGGCACACTACAAACCTCATCATTTTGGTCCAGTCTTAGTTATAAGTTATGTCCTGTAACTAGTGGAAAATATGGACGTGTCCAGAACCCTGGAACAGCCTGCCCAGGGGAGCTTTGGAATCTCCCTCTCTGGAGATACTCAAAACCCACCTGGACACATTCCTATGTGATCTGGTCTAGGTGATCCTACTCTGGCAGGGGGATTAGACTAGATGATCTTTCAAGGTCCCTTCCAGCCCCTGACATTCTATGATTCTATGATACATTACACTTATAGAAGGCTATCTCAAAAGTCTAGGATGTGAATTAATTCTAATTGATGTAACTGAAGCCAAGATTTGGTGCAACATTGTGCAGCAGCTCAAAATTTCATGATCATAACAGTGGTCCTCTCCAGACTTTAAAGAGAAAGCATCTAGTAGCAGAAGATGATGCACTGCAACTGTAAGCTTGGAGCTCTTCAAAATCAGCACTGCTCTTCCAGCTTCCAAACTCACACCAACCAATACTACAGAACAATCATTAGGCTAATGAACATTTTTTTTCATGGGCTGTATCTGCCATCACATGATAACTCCATAAATGGGAACACTTCACAAGTGACAAAACTTCCATCCTCGCTGACAAAAAGAAGTTAATTAAGCCCAGGCTCTCTGTTCTGAACCGCAGGCTCTCAGGGCAGCAGCACACCCAAAAAGTTTTGCCACTAATGCTTTTTTTGGTGCAGCAAACCATCTTGTGTTTTCAC
The DNA here is from genome assembly GCA_013396835.1 of Psilopogon haemacephalus. Lineage (NCBI taxonomy): Eukaryota > Metazoa > Chordata > Aves > Piciformes > Megalaimidae > Psilopogon > Psilopogon haemacephalus. The sequence continues at coordinate 549,943 of VWZI01009181.1, forward strand.
ATACGCTCCCAACACTAGAAGTTTCCTCATTCTGACAAAATGTGTTCCTTGTATTTTTAGAGCTGGGTTAAAACTCCACTGCTGAGGAGAGGAGACAGGGCAGTCACACCCCACTCCCTGCTGCATGATGCAGAGCAAATGTCGGAAGCGCCGAAGCTAATAGGGAAGCGACAATGCCCTTTGCTTCCCTGCCCCTGCCCTCCACTTCTCCCTTCCTCCCTCTGCCTGACCTCTTGCACCAGGAAACCTGCTCGCGGTTTGCAGATTGTTCTGCTGCTATCCTGTCTGAGAAACAAACAAACAGATAAACACAAACTCCCATCTGTGCAGAGAAGATACCGATAATGTATAAGCATGGGGATCAGAACCGCTCGGCAGGGTGCAGGCGAGGGCAGGACCATGTGTGCAGAGTGCTCAGGATGGATTGCCCAACACTGAGGGAAGCAAAACATGAAAGCTGCACTTCCGCCAGACAACACGAGTGACTTGGGGGGAAAAAGAAAAAAAAATAGAGCTTTAAAGACTACTCTTGACTTCCCTCACCTGCCTCTCCATCTGCCCCTGACTGCTTTGCTCTCATCCGCTAAATAGCTTGCAGTTAAATCGCCACAGAGATGCTCAGAGGGCTGCACCAGCTCTGCTCTGAGGACAGGCTGAGAGAGTTGGGGCCTTTCAGCCTGGAGAAGAGAAGGCTTCCAGGAGACCTTAGAGTGGCCTTCCAGTATCTGAAGGAGGCCTACAGGAGGGCTGGGAAGGGACTATTCACAAGGTCTTGTTATGACAGAATAAGGGGTAATGGGTTTAGACTGGCAGGGAGGAGATTTAAATGGGATGTTAAGAGGAAGTTTTTTGTAGTGAGGGTGGTGAGACACTGGAATAGGTTGCCCAGGGAGGTTGTGGCTGCTCCCTCCCTGGAGGTGTTAAAGGTCAGGTTGGATGAGGCCTTGAGTGACCTGCTCTAGGAAGAGTTGTCCCTGCCTATGGCAGAGGGTTGGAACCGGATGATCTTTGAGGTCTCTTCCAATCAAAATCATTCTATGATTTTATGAAATCTTCCAAAAGAGGAAATAAATGCTGCATGCTGAGAACCTGGAACACCTTGCCCAGGAGGGTGGTTGGGGCCACATCTCTGGAGGTGTTTAAGGCCAGGCTGGATGAGGTTCTTTCCAGCCTAATTTGGGGTAGGGTGTCCCTGGGCATGGCAGGGGGGTTGGAACTAGATGATCCTTGTGGTCCCTTCCAACTCTGACTGATTCTATGATTCTATGTACACATTTCTCACAGAAGAAATGTCGAGTAAAAAAAAAAAAAGAGGGTGGCTTTGCCAATAAGCAAAGAGAAGAAAGTGTTTGGTAAGCCTTGGCTGTGCACAGGGGGATGGCCACAGTTCATGTCCCATCACCACAAGATGCTTCAGGGCTTTTCCCCTGAAGGTGGTAGCTCAGGCAGCACTGAGTACCAGGTGAGACAATGCCCAATCTCTTCCTCACCAGGTTTCATCAGAGAAGCAGGGCTAACCCACATCCCCATTTCTATTCCTGAAAAGAGTGGGTTAATAGTTCACAAAAATCAATAAAAGATTGCTGTGATAGGAGAGCTGTCCTGGAATAACAGAGTGGTTTTTCCTGCCAGCAATACTCTCACATTTACTAAGAGAGCAGAAGCTGTGATATCTAATTCTGACTCAAAGTCTAGCGTCCTCCACCTCCTCTCTTCCTTAACAAGCAGCTAGTCTTCTGTTGAGCCTGTAGCTGATGGTGATGTTAAACCAAAGAGCCAGGACTGTCCTGGTGTCCTGGGCACAAGCAATGGAGAGTGCAGCAGAGTTCATGCTCCCTGGCTGAGTTTCCTTGGTGTTACCAGCCAGCAACAGCTCATGCAGCTGGTGGCTGCAGAGAGTCCTGGATGTTGAAATGCACCCAGTCTCTTAGGGTTTCCCTCTTGCATAATCTGTCTTTTCACTCCTCATCTTTTCCTGCTTGCTTTTTTTAATTATTTTTTTTTCACCCCTCAGATGGGCCCACTAGAATATCCTGCAAGCACTCCTCTTTATGGCTATTAAAAAGACTGTAGACAGGGTTTATGTCCTTGCTTCCCATTTCAGTCTCCTTCAGCAGCCAATTTTTTTAAGGCTGCCAGAGCAGGGTCCCACAGGTGACCAGGGTTCAAAGCTCCTTCAGATGGTCAGTTGGTCACTCAGGAATTGCACAAGCTTTGGCAGTTGGAGAAAAGAACATTATTACAGCAAGCAGCCAGGATTAAGACACTTCTGCTTGAAGCTTGACCCAGCAACTTTGAACCCCATGACAAAACCTCTTGGAGTCCTTTGTGCATTTCTGGTGCCCTCACCACAAGAAGAACATGGAACTGTTGGAGAGAGTCCAGAGGAGGGCCACAAAGTTGCTCAGAGACCAGGAGCACCTCTGCTATGAGGACAGGCTGAGAGAATTTGGGCTCTGCAGCCTGGAGAAGAGAAGACTTCCAGGAGACCTTAGAGTAGCCTTCCAGTGTCTGAAGGGGTCTACAGGAAGGCTGGGGAAGGACGATTGACAAGGTCTGGTAATGACAGGATGAGGAGGAATGGGTTTAAACTGGCAGAGGGGAGATTGGAACTGGATTTTAGGAGGAAGTTCTTTGCAGTGAGGGTGGAGAGACACTGGCACAGGTTGCCCAGGGAGGTTGTGGCTGCTCCCTCCCTGGAGGGGTTGAAGGCCAGGTTGGATGAGGTCTTGTTCTAGTGGGAGGTGTCCCTGCCTATGACACAAGGGGATTAGAACTGGATGAGCTTTGAGGTCCCTTCCAACCTAAACCATTCTATGATTCTATGATGCGCATGGATGGGATCAGCTCCTCTGCTCCACCCCAGCCCTTGGCTCCAGCACGCACCAGGGCTTCACTTAGGGCCAATGACAATGACACAAGGTGGTATTAACGACACATATGCAAATCCACACTTTTGGCTAGATTGTTCTGTTGGGCTGATTTTAGCACAGATCTAATCTCTTCACCTTTGGCACCGAAAATGTGTTTTAATTAACCCAGGAGCAAAACACTAGGCTGAGACAGCCTGGTCATTTTTAACTTTATTTTCCTGAATGAAAACAATGCTGGCCAAATTTACTGTACACTGTCACCTTAATTACCTGTCTTAGACAATCCCTTTCCTACTCACTCGCAGTTTATCACAGTATAACACAAAAAAAACCCCAACCTCTTCCTCTAAGAAAAAAAAGAAAACCCCAACTTTAAATGCTTCTGAGATGCAATCCGTAGATTGCTTGTGCAGCTATAATCTTAAAAAACATCTGCTACATTTGTGTGGCAAAGGAAGTCTCTTTAGAATACAGCCTTTGATTTCTATAAAAGACAAATCAGGCCACATGTTTTTGTTTTGAATGCTTCTCATCACGAGAGGAAATTTTCTGCAGCTTGGAATTTTGAAGGCATGAAAAATGCTTTTTTTTAAAATTATTTTTTTTTTTAAACAAAAAGCATGCAGAACACCAACAAAACTCCTCGGAAGTGTTAAAATACAGTCCTCTGTCATCTTTAAAGAAACACTAATGCCTGCCTGACCCACATTTTTTTGATCTACCTTTATGTCTTAAATTTATCTGGGTCATACTGATGGCTGCACCCAAAGAGTGGCTGTCAATGGGTCCATGTCCAAGTGGGGGCCAGTGACAAGTGGAGTCCCTCAGGGATCAGTCCTGGGACCAGTCTTGTTCAACATCTTTGTGGGCGACATGGACAAAGGCATTGAGTGCAGCCTCAGCAAGATTGCTGATGACACCAAGCTGTTGGTACAGCTGACACACTAGAGGGTAGGGATGGTATCCAGAGGGACCCAGACAGGCTGCAGAGGTGGGCACAAGCCAACTTCATGAGGTTCAACAAGGCCAAGTGCAAGGTCCTGCAGCTGGGTCAAGGCAATCCCAAGCACAAATCCAGGCTGGGCAGTGATTGGCTGAAGAGCAGCCCTGAGAAGAGGGAATTGGGGGTGCTGGTGGAGGAGAAGCTCAATATGAGCCAGCAGTGTGCACTTGCAGCCCAGAAAGCCAACCAGAGCCTGGGCTGCATCAGGAGAAGTGTGGCCAGCAGGGTGAGGGAGGTGATTCTACCCCTCTACTCTGCCCTGAAGTACTGCACCCAGTTTTGGAGCCTCTATTACAGGAGGGATGTGGACATGCTGGAACGTGTCTAGAGAAGGGCCACGAGGATGCTCAGAGGGCTGCAGCACCTCTGCTATGAGGACAGACTGAAAGAGTTGGGGCTGTGCGATCTGGAGAAGAGGAGGCTCCCAGGTGACCTTATTGTGGCCTTCCACTATCTGAAGGGGGCTGATAAAAAGGCTGAGGAGGGACTTTTTAGGCTCTCAGATGATGCCAGGACTAGGGGGAAAGGAGCAAAGCTAGAGGTGGGCAGATTGAGATTGGATGTGAGGAGGAAGCTGTTGAGCATGAGAGTGGTGAGAGGCTGGAATGGGTTGCCCAGGGAGGTGGTTGGGGCCACATCCCTGGAGATGTTTAAGGCCAAGCTGGCTGAGGCTGTGGGCAGCCTGATGTAGGGTAAGGGTGTGCCTGGGCATGGCAGGGGGGTTGAATCCTTGTGGTCCTGTCCAACCCTGACTGATTCTATGATTCTATGATTCTAATATTATGTCCTTGATCCAAACATATAACTTAGACCTTAGGAGGTTCACCCATCATTAGTTCTGAAGCTGCTAATAGCCCAGAATAGCAGAAGTTTGGGAGGCTTCACTGACCCCTTTTTTTTATTTGTCTCTCAGAGAAAGAATGTTGGTAGTAGTGGTTCAACAAACTGGGTTTGACACCAGTGTGAATTGAAGGTATGAATCGATGGTACCTTGTGGCTTAGTGAGTCCAGAACAGATTTGTTTTGCCTGATTCTGTAGCAGCTATTTTTAAAGAGACTATTAAAAAATAAAAGCTTTTGGTTCTTCGCAGTGAACCCTTCATTTTAGATTCTAAACCTGTTTTATTGCTGCTCCTTTCTCTCACCTACATCTCTTCTCCATGGAGATAGCAGCAATGCCTATGCCAATCTATTTCAAAACCAACCACACATGTAGAGGACCAATCTTTTACACTTACCAAACCCCCCCCAAATTCTTCATACACTGCTCCTTTTCCCCAGAAACTGATGATTAGCTTTCAGCTAAATGGTCTCTGCTGTCTCCCAGCCACTACAAAGCAAGGGTCTGGTTTCTCACTGTGGAAGAACATAGCTCCATGCTTCATCCAAGAGTAACACAAATCCAAATCTTCCCATTGCAAGGCCAAGGCAGGGAGGTGCCTGGGGAGCTCAGCTATAGGCAGGCAGTCTAAAACGCAGCCTTTCACTGATGGAAGATGAGTCAAATGAGCAGCCAGTGTCTCACCTTTGACAAGCTTCTGAGTGCCAAGGTTGTTTTTGATTGCTGCATGCTAGAAATATGTTCTTGACATGATTTGAAATGCAAAAACCAGTGTTCTTCAAAGTGAGGAAAATAGTGATGATTGCATTTTACAAACTCAGGTGAGCAACCTCCCAGCAAATCTATTACATTTTTGGAGGTCTGTCCAGCAGGTAGGACTCAAAAGTTCCCTGCTGAGAGCAGCTGTGACCTGGACCACAGACTTGTAAGTGGTAACCACTGGCAGGGTGAGGAGACAAGGAATAGGGAGCAGAAAGGCACTTCAGTTGCAGCAGCCTGCACAACTCACATCATTTGTATTTTCCCTTAGTGGAAATCATTAACTGTCAGTTATTTTTGTTTTGTGGAGGAATTGTTTTCAGGTCACTCATTTTTCTTACAGTCACTCAGCATTAAGCAAGCCTTCACTCACCCTGTGTTTTAATGCCAAAGAAGTTTCCAAATTCACACACACAAGCCCTAGCCAACCTTAGGTCTGGTCCAGAGCTCCCTGAAGTCAATAAAAAGATACCAGTTACCTCCAGTCCACCTGTCTGTGATCTCTTCCCCCTGGTTTTTGCTGTTCTGCTCTAATAGTTTGTGAAGCACAATAACCACAAGAAGGACATGGAACTGTTGGAGAGTCCAGAGGAGGGCCACCAAGATGATTAGAGGGTTGCAGCAGCTCTGCTCTGAGGACAGGCTGAGAGAGTTGGGGGTTTGCAGCCTGGAGAAGAGAAGGCTTCCAGGAGACCTTAGAGTAGCCTTCCAGTATCTGAAGGAGGCCTACAGGAGGGTTGGGGAGGGACTGTTGACAAGGTCTTGTAATGACAGGACAAGGGGTAATGGGTTTAAACTGACAGAGGGGAGACTGAAACTGGATGTTAGGAGGAAGTTGTTTGCAGTGAGGGTGGTGAGACACTGGCACAGGTTGCCCAGGGAGGTTGTGTTTGCTCCCTCCCTGGAGGTGTTCAAGACTAGGTTGGATGAGGTCTTGGGCAACCTGTTCTAGTGGGAGATGTCCCTGCCAATGGCAGGAAGTTGGAACTGGATGATCTTTGAGGTCCCTTCCATCCTAAACCATTCTATGATTCTATGAAAGTGTGCTCTCCTTCATCTGAAGTTTCACCACAAAAGGGAATTAGCTTCCTTTTGCACATGGAATGGAGAAAGTTTGTGGAGGTACAATTTGAAAAGTGAGGAAGTTTTGTCATGCACTTGTTCAACATGAGTCTGACAGAGGTATTAGAGCCTAAGCAGAACGTACAATGGATCAGAGCTCTTCCTGAACCCCCTGCACACTGTCTTCTTCCAAGGTCCTCCATGAAGCCTGTGCATCTGTAGGAACCAGCCCAGCGCAAACGCACGTTGGAGTCTGCTGGTAAGCAATGGCAGATGGTTTCCATTACAGCAAAGGATTCTCTTGTGCAATTAAAGTCAGGGCTTTTTAAAAAAAAAAAAAAAATTGCATGGAATAACTATGTGTAACATAGTTGTGCAACTGCCTTTCTGATAGAGAATCAGATTTGCAAAACACGTGGTGCTTTTTTTTCCTTTTTCCCCTCCCCTGTAATCATGTCTTTCCCTTGTTCTCAGATGCAGAACTCCTTGTAAACAACTGTCTCCTCTCCTTAGTACCCTCATCTGGATCATGCATGGATCTCTTGATCCTGGCCTAGTTCTCATCCAAGCATTTCACCAAAGTCTGCAGGAATGCGTGGAAGCCTGCCCAGAGGATTCAGCGAGTTGTGGAGTGGGGACTGAGCTCTGGGTGCAGCGCACACACTGAGTAATTGACCTGCTCTACTTTGCCAGGTTTCATCTTTGATTAATGAATGTGCAATTTAACAAAGGTTCACTAAACCTTTTAAGTGCACTAGAGCTGGGTTTTGACTGAAGTTTTCACTGTTTCAAGCAATTTCTGTAGAAACACACAGTGAGAGCTTTGCTTAAAGTGGGGTATGCGCTGAGTTCCAAACTGTACTTTGAGAACAGAAGGGAAACCAATCCCTGGACTCGTTTTTGAGCTGAGTTTGATAGTCGTGCAACTGCCTTCTCCTCTGACATTTCCTACTTAGCTTCAGTCCATTCAGAATTTCGAGCAGTTCAGGGAAATTCAAGTTTTTATTGAGGAAGAAATGCCAACTGTGTTAACCCAGCAAATAGGCAGGATCCTACTTTGCTATCAGTCTTTTTAAAAAAACTGTCCAGATTTGGGGAAAACAGGCATAGGTTTACATTATACCACTGTAGTTAGACTACCAGCTTGTGATGCTGAGTTATAAGCTATTTAGCCCTTTTTTTTTTTATTTGATATATATAAATAAACTTCTTTCTCAACCACGGAGCAAGTGCAGGTAAGAGTGTGCCTGGGTATCACTGCAAGATTGAAAAGAGTGAGGCTGGTTTCTGCAGTCCTTCACACTGGATGGAGTTCTGACCTTTGTCTCCTGCGTTCAGAGATGGGAAGGACAGGAGCAGATCACTTCCAAAGAGCTCAGCTCCCAGTAGTTCCCATTATAAGATCGTGACTCAGCAGCCACCATGATCTCTGCCCCTGATACCAGCAGGGTGAAGTTTAAAAAAAAAAAAAAAATGAATACCCAATGACCCCCGAAGCAACAAGTCTTGCTGGTGGTTAAATTGCCAACAGCACTCTGTGGGCTTTGTATGTTAATTAGGTAGTACATTAATCCATTGATGTTGCCGAGGCACAGAGCATAGGTTCATTTCATAACGCCTAATTCCATTATCAACAAGGTAAGTTCAGCCCCCAGCTTACCCCTGCTGGCTTTAAGAGATGCCACATGAAAACATCCAGGGGCACTTTCTGCCCTGATGTGTTACATGGTGCTAACAGACAGCCATGGGGCTTTTTCCTTCCTTCTAAGTAAATTTTCCCTCAGGAGCTTGGCAAAGTAGAAGCTCAGACACTTTTGGGCTCTTTGCCCAACTCGAGAATGAACAAGGGGCACAAAAAAATAAAAAGGTTCATTTTTCTCAGCAGCTACGAATTTGATTGACATGAAGGGCTGGTCCCATTAAGCTGAGATCTGGCCTGGGTTCAGTGCAGTTGGAAGCCTAGTCACAAAAGCATTGAAACAACTTCAACAGAGGATTTTGTCAGCCTATCAAAGGCAAATCAAAAGTGATTTCCCTCATGCCTCTGCTCAATTGGGTAAATTTCATTTATTGACTTCAAGCACTGCGTGCTGGTAATTTTTCTCCCTGTCTTTTCCTCCAGAGGAATTTGACATGATCAGATCTACTCTGATGTCTCATAATCACATTTTCTTTCCCCTTCCTCTCTTCTCTTTCTCAGCGTTGCCACAAGGTATGCAATAGGCATATGTGTTGGTACATCAGAGACAGAAGATGAGTCAGACTCAGAAGTGTGCTTAACCAGGGTTAACTCTGTAAAATCTCCTTTAATCCAGCCTGCCCTGCACTTTCTCTGTCTTGTACCACACAGAGACCTTCAGAGTAGCATCTGCAGGATTGCCCAGGTGGAACAAGCTATTAAGAATGGACCTGGAATGGATTAAACTCCTTCAGCTTGGTGCACTTGCATCTTGATGCACTAAAAGTTAGGGGATGGAAGAGGAAAAGGATGAGAGATTAATTACAGCATGGAAGGAGGTTCATAATATACAATAAATACTTAAAGGGTGGGTGTCAGGAGGATGGGAAGATGTTAGGAAAGAGTTCTTCACCATGAGGGTGGTGAGACACCGGAACAGGTTGCCCAGGGAGGTGGTGGAAGCCACATCCCTGGAAGTTTCTAAGGCCAGGCTGGATGTGACTCTGAGCAACCTGATCTAGTGTGAGGTGTCCCTGCTCAAGGCTGGGGGTTGGAGCTGGATGATCCTTGAGGTCCTTTCCAGCCCTGGCAATTCTATGATTCTATGATGAGGACAGTCTTTCTCCAGTGGTGCTCAGTGACAGGACAAGTGACAATGGGCACAAACTTAAACATAGGAAGTTCCATCTCAGTGTGAGGAGGAAATTCCTTGCTTTGAGGTGTAGAGCACTGGATCAGGCTGCCCAGAGAGATGGTGGAGTCTCCATCTCTGGGGTTGTTCAAAAGCCACCTGGATGCTGTCCTATGCAACCTGCTCAGGGTAAACTTGCTCTGGCAGAGGCATTGGGCTGGGTGATCTCCAGAGGTCCCTTCCAACCCCTATTATTCTGTGATTCTGTGAGATGTGTGTTGGTATAAATGTCACTTTCAGGCAATGCTGATTAACTGGAGGAAATCTTCCTTTGGACGTCGGTGTAGGTGGGGTCAGTGGACTTCAATGCATATGCAGTAGAGCTGAGTAGGACTGTCCAAAGTAGATCTAAGTAGGACTGCCCAAAGGATTCCCAGCAGTACCAGAAAAAAACTAAAAGACCTCATCTTGCTGCCATATTGATTTTTAACTTGCATGGCACACCCTTCATACTGCTGGTCAGGAATTCTTCTCCCCTGGCCCTGAGGAAAGGCAGAGAGCTCCACGCAGGGGCTTCCAGTCCCACCTTTGAGGGAAGAAACAGTTGCAAGCACAAAATGATCCCCATGTCTCTCAGCAGTTTGCTGGGGCTTGTGTGGTTAAAGCTCAGTGTGACTGACACAGCTTGGCCACTTGCTTGGAGTCTGAACTCACATTTGCCTGGACTTTGAAGGCAACCCAGCGAACTTCAGTGGTTTCAGCTCTGCAGGGGCATTGGTCCCAGTGTAGTCTTCAGCATGTAACTCAGCCTTGAAATAAACCTTGTCCTACTGAGAGCAATGCAATTTTCTAAGCCAGAAGCAGTCACCTGCAATGATTCTAAGAGCAGGAGCAGCCTGAGCTCCTCCAGCATGAAGTCTTCCAAGCTCCCTATGCACGGGCAGAGCTGGCCTGGGGCTGGCTAGCAGGAAAAACATGCAATGGCAGAAGCGAAGGGCCAACAGGTTCCAAGTGCCCACGGGCACCCTAGGGTGCAAATGGGTGTTGCCCTCACCACCATCCTGTGCCACTAGTCCTGAAGATCAGTCAACCACAATGTGGTGCTGCCTTGGGTCTCCTGAAAGAGCATCCTCCCAAATGTCCCTGGGGCTGTGTGGAGCTGCTGACAGCAGGACTCTGGTTGTCCTTTGCAGCTGCTGCAGGCTCTGCTGCTTGGAGCGAGCCTGATGCACATGTCCTTTGTTCTTTCCCCTTCCTAGGGGATAAAACCAAAGCGGAGCAAGATTTAAGGGAGGTGCTCCAAGTCAGACTGTGATTCAGTGGTCAGCTGAGGAGGCAGACATGCTGTGTTAGCCACTATTCCTGCTTCCTCCACGTTAATGCAGATGGATTTATTCAACACGTATTTATTTCAGGGTTTCTTTTTCATGACATTTCCTCAATTGCTTGATTTACAGTTTTCATTATTGTGAAATTTGATTACAGAACCCTGCCAAGTCACAAAGCAAGGCATGTTGCCACCACGCCATTCCACCCCAAGCTAGTCCCGTTCAGCCCGAGGATTGCATGGAGAAAGGATCAATTCTGAGTCTGCCAACTGACATCATCATGGACAGGACGGAGAGGTGGGCCCAGGCCAACCTCATGGCATTCAACAAGGCCAAGTGTAAGGTCCTGCACCTGGGTCAGAGCAATCTCAAGCACAGCTCCAGGCTGGGTGGAAAATGGCTGAGAGTAGCCCTGAGGAACAGGACCTGGGGGTCCGGGGTGATGAAAAAGCTCAAGATGAGGCTGCAGTGTGAGTGCAGCCCAGACAGCAACTGTGTGCTGGGCTGCAGCAAGAGCAGCTGTGGGCAGCAGGGCAATGGAGGGGATTCTGACCCTTTGCTCTGCTCTTGTCAGACCTCACCTGGAGTACTGTTTGCAGTTCTGGAGCCCCCAGCACAAGAAGGACATGGAACTCTTGNTCCGGGGTGATGAAAAAGCTCAAGATGAGGCTGCAGTGTGAGTGCAGCCCAGACAGCAACTGTGTGCTGGGCTGCAGCAAGAGCAGCTGTGGGCAGCAGGGCAATGGAGGGGATTCTGACCCTTTGCTCTGCTCTTGTCAGACCTCACCTGGAGTACTGTTTGCAGTTCTGGAGCCCCCAGCACAAGAAGGACATGGAACTGTTGGAGAGAGTCCAGAGGAGGGCCACGAAGATGATCAGAGGGCTGCAGCAGCTCTGCTATGAGGACAGGCTGAGAGAGTTGGGGCTTTGCAGCCTAGAGAAGAGAAAGCTTCCAGGAGACCTTAGAGTAGCCTTCCAGTATTTGAAGGGGGCTACAGAAGGGGGCTACAGAAGGGCTGGGGAGGGACTATTGAGAAGGTCTTGTAGTGACAAGATGAGGAGGAATGGGTTTAAACTGGCAGAGGGGAGATTGAAAGTGGATGTTAGGAGGAAGCTGTTTGCAGTGAGGGTGGTGAGACACTGGCACAGGTTGCCCAGGGAGGTTGTGGCTGTGCCCTCTCTGGAGATATTCAAGGCCAGGCTGGATGAGGCCTTGAGCAACTTGTTCTAGTGGGAGATGTCCCTGCCTATGGCAGGGGGTTGGAACTGGATGATCTTTGAGGTCCCTTCCAACCCTGACTGATTCTATGATTCTATTATTCTGTATCCTGATCTTATTTGTATCTCACCACGAGTACTTCACACACTCAAAGTGCCTGCTCATTTCTTTGTCCTCTTCTTTTCCTCATATTCCACACAGAGAAATGACATAGGAGTGAGGGAACACTGCTCCTGGACTCTCAGTGACAGGAGCTACTTTCTCCCTTTGCTTTCCCTTTCTTTCTCGAGCTTGTGTTAGCACAGAGATTCCCCATCAGAGCAGAGTGTGCAGGATGCAGATCCTCACAGTGTCAGAATGCAGCTTGCTGGCCTGGAGCAACTCTTCAATTTTTCACATTTATGTGACACTAGGAAAGTAAGTAAGAGCCACGATTTTATCTGGTGCCCTAACAGCTAGAATTTACATAAACGTAGAGAGCTCTTGAAATCATAAATGCAAAGTGAAGTATTGCCTAGCATTAAAATAAATCACTGTCACAGAAGCCTAAAATTTAAATAAAAGCTTGCTTTCTAGAATCAGTCTGTCTGGGCACATAATGCAACCCACAAACATTTTTGCACTCAGTATTCTGCAGATCATATAAGTTGCATCAATCTCTATTTTTATTCTGCAATATCACATTTAATATCACGGAGTTACATCCCTTAACTATGTTTAATTTGGCTTTATGTTTGTTTATTTTCTTTGTCAAGTCATTTTTTCCTCTTGTTGTTAGTTTTCTTTGGCACTTCTATAACAACACTTTGGGAACATTAACTAATTAATCTTCCTAATACTCCTGGGAGGTGCTGTGGGCTACGTAAGCCTTACCCTGCCTCCCACTTCATGATGAAATAAGTAGGAGTTGTCTGATTTGCATAAGGATGAAAAGAAAATTGCCTGAGCCAAGACTCAACTCTGGGAATCCTTGTTTGGATTAGTCTTGTTTCCTTTTTACACTGAAACTATTCAACAATTTTTTGCTGGCTCAGATTAAGCAGGAATGGGGAAACTAAGGTGTTGTACCCCATTTTCTGAGCTCCTCATAGGATGGTACCAGCATTTGGGGCATCCCTCAGCTAAGCACACAGTGCTGCCATCCTCACCCAACAGCATCGCTACCACACAAGGGGAAAATGCTAATGCTTGTGTGACTGATGCTCATGGCATCAGTGTTACAGCAGTGTCTAGAGATGCAAATGAAAGCAAGACCTTTTCTGGTGGATATTATGAAAATCTTTACCAAAAATAATTATGCTGACAGACTCCTATGTCTATGCACCTTCCAGTTGAGTACTGAATCCACAACCTGCTGGCAGAGAACTATCATTCAAAATTGGAAAAGCAGTCTCTCCAGAGGAGAGAGGATGGAGCACCTCCGCTATGAGGACAGGCTGTGAGAGTTGGGGCTCTGCAGCTTGCAGAAGAGAAAGCTTCCAGGAGACCTTATAGTAGCCTTCCAGTATCTGCAGGGGGCCTACAGGAGGGCTGGGGAGGGACTAATCACAAGGTCTTGTAATGACAGGATGAGGACGAATGGGTTTAAACTAGCAGAAGGGAGACTGAAACTGGATGTTAGGAGGAAGTTCTTTACCGTCAGGGTGGTAAGATACTGGCACAGGTTGCCCAAGGAGGTTGTGGCTGCTCCCTCCCTGGAGGTGTTCAAGGCCAGGTTGGATGAGGCCTTGAGCTACTTGTTCTAGTGGGAGATGTCCCTGCCTATGGCACAGTGGTTGGAACTAGATGGTCTTTGAGGTCCCTTCCAACCTAAACCATTCTATGATTCTGTGATGGCTGGAAGAATAGCTACCTTTGGGATGTGCAATAGGCAGGCTAATATTACCAGAGGGAGAAGTAAGAGTAAGGTTGGGTAAGTCAACTCAATCATAGGGGTGAAGGCTACCCCAGGAAGCATAATGTCAGGTATATGCCTCAGGAAGGAGAAGGGCTGGCTTGTGCAACTGAGAGTGGGAGAATCAGTGGGGAGAGTGAACCCTATGAAGGCCCTCCAATGCCAAAGGCATCCAGTGCCTTGCCCTGGGGGCTGTATGGATCAAAATTGTGGTATGGTTGTGAGAGCAGGAAGATCCAAACACTGCATGAAAGGTTAGTGGGGTGAATCCCCTGGGGAAATACAGCCTACAGGTAGGGACGGTTCAGCCTTATGAGAGGGAGAAGGAAATGCACAGCCAGTTGTGCTGAGGGAGCCAACCACACTCCAGGCCATGCCCTTCACTTCCAACCAAGCTATTTCCACCCCAGGTTTTGTTCCTTGGGATGAATATGTCCCCCCTGATTAGCAAATTCTTCCAGTGAGCTTGTGTGTGAGCACGCACAAACATTACAGGGGCACCTCTCTTCTGCCAAGTTTTGAGTTTGATGATCCTCCTGCTTTCACCTTTGTGCTCATGCTACTACAAACCAGCCAGCAAGAAATGTGAGAGCCCTGCTGCACTGCAGCACTGGGACAGGCTCCCATGGAGGGTCTCCTGCAGCAGCAGCAAAGCCAGAAATGCTGAGAGGAGCAGCAGTATGGGTTTTCTGGCATCATAACTGGGGTGGATTGGATAGCCATGACTATCCAGCAATGAATCACAACAATAGCCCTGTGCATGCTCAAGCATTGCTGCCTCATGCACCAGCATGCACTTCTTAAAGAGTTAGTCAGTGGCCTGCATAGACAGCAGTGCAGCTTGGGGCCCGTTCACTGCTGCAGCATGGCTGTCAGGTCTCAGCTCAGCAGCCCTCAGCTCCTCAAACAGGAGTTCATTTTGCATCTGAAGACTGTTGCCAGCCCATTCTCCGTGTCTGCCTTCTCCAAGCAGGAGGAAGGTGAGCTAGAGACCACGGGGAACAGAAAGGGTTTGGGTGGGATATGCACGTGCGTGTGAGTTGAAAAGCACAGCTGTAAAATGGAAAAGCACAGTTTGAAATGTTTGAAATAGGCCAGTGGTGGGCTGAAATGTCAACACTTCTCTCCTTTCTTTTTTTTCTTTTTTTTTTTTTTTTTTTAATGTGGTAGTAGAATAAGATTAAATTCCTCTTAAATACCACAGTGGCTTCTGCCTTATTAGAATCATCTCTCATAACATTGTGTGGAATCCACTTAAACGAATCCCCGTGAAATGGAGAGAGCTGTTCGAATAATCTGGCTGCTGCGGACCCCTTCTTGCACAGCAAGGTTTTGCTGTGTGCTTGCAGAGGGAGAGCAGGCTCCAGCTTCCTAGCTATTCATATTTTAGTATCTCAGAAGGCACCGAGATAACTTGCAACAATATTGTATCACACTGATATTTGAGCAAGGAGAGAAAGAGCTCTGAATAATTAAAATCAATTAAAAGGCTAAAGGATAGGGATTCTTCTTGTCTTCTGAGAACACTTCACAGCACTGGGTAAATGTTTTCTTGCCTTTCCCAATAATTATCTCCCTCAAACACACCTACCCACACACAGTCCTGAGCAGCCGCAGTCTCTTCTGGTTCAGATTTTAGACGATCTCAAGGTCAGTTTTGTGAGCTCTCAGCACCCACGGCCACAGCCCCTCAAGCAGCCCAGATGGTGGCTTCTTGGGGAAGCTGGCTCCAGCTGCCACAGCTTGGGCACTGCTGAAGACCAAGATCTGCTCTCAAAAGTGAGTGTATTTGAATCCTCCCAGAATAAAATGGGCTGCCCGTACAAAAAAAACCAACCAAACAAAAAAAGTGAAATCCTGGTGCCTTGGTTGAACAAAAAATGACAGTGCTCTGTGTACATGAGTGTCTGGCTTGAATTTACAAGCTGGGAGCAGTATGGTATGAGAGCATTTTCATCACACCAAGCTGAAGTTTAGGAGATGAGGGTCTGTCTTCTTGGGGAAAAAAAGCCAAACCAAAGAGCTAATCCATCAGCTCCATCAGCCCATGGCTTCTCTGACTCAGGGCATGTCCACCTGAACGCCCACCTGATCTCTGCTGTTCCTGGTAGTGATGCAGCCCTGTGAAGCAAGACTGTGCAGATTGCATTACCTCCTGATGAGGTGGCACTCTGCACATGACGCAAACAGCATAAGCCCTGAGAAGCTTTCTGCCTCTTCATTCAGCCTTTACATGCTCCTATCCCTCCTAAGTCCCCCCCCACCTCTCTTGAGAGCCTCAAGCATTTGGTTTCTATAGAATCATAACATGGGTTGAGTTGTAAGGGTCCTTTAAAGCTCATCTAGTCCAACCCCCCTGCAGTTAGCATCTTCAACCAGAGCAGGTTGCTCAGAGTCCCATTCAACCTGACTTGGAATGGTTCCAAGGATGGGGCACCTACAACCTCTCTGGGCAACCTAGGCCACTCTTTTACCATCCTCAGCATGAAAAATTTCTCTCTAGTCTAAATCTTCTCTTTTTTCAGTTTAGAACCATCACCCTTTCCCCTGTCACAACAGACCCTGCTAAAAAGACTGCCTCTGTCTTTCGTATCAGCCACTTTAAGCACTGAAAGGATGCAATGAGGTCTCCCTTCATCTTTTCTCTTCTCCGGGCTGAACTCCAATTCTCTCAGCCTGTCCTTATATCAGAGGTGTTCCAGCATGTTCCTAATGACATGGGCTCTGGAAGGGTCCTGCACTGCCCAGTGTTGGTCCACTGTACGGACCAATATTGGTCACTGTGGAAAGGAGGAGAGGACACAGGAAAGTCAAGGATTCAGACTCAGGCTGCCTCAGCACTGGAAACAAATTCATCCAGGAGCCTAGCAAAAACCAGATTTCTGGGCACCAATAGTTGTCACAACAGAGAGCAGGTCAAGACATTTCATATAAATTAGTTTAAAGGTGTTGGCGAGCACATTTTCTGGACTTTAATAAGAACATCTTGCATATTATGTAGAATTGCCTCCTGAGCTCTTCTTGGGTTTTGGGGTTTGTTTGGTTTTTTTGGTTTTTTTGTTTAGTTTGGTTGAATAAGAACTTGTATACGATCTAGAACTGCCTCCTGAGCTCTTGTTGGTTTCAGGTTTTGTTTGGATTGGTTAAATAAGAACTTCTTGCCTATGATCTAGACCTGTCTCCTGAGCTCTTGTTGGTTTGGGGTTTTGTTCGGTTTTTCATTTGGTTTGGCTAAATAAGAACTTCTTGCATATGATCTAGAACTGCCTCCTGAGCTCTTGTTAGTCTTGTGTTTTGATTGGCCTCTGGTTTTGTTTTGTGTTTCATTTTGTTTTTTTATTTAGAAGACCATATGCACTCTTTTTTCCCCCTAATATTTTTAGCTCAGCTCCTTCAATAAAGCACAGACAATGCCATCTCACTCCTCTCTAGGTTCCTGGATAGCAGCAGCCTTGAGTAGTTCTCTGTGGTTCAGATGTGTTTCAAACATGGGACAATTGCCAGGATTTCATTAAGTGAACAACATGTGAATGTAACCACACAGAGCACTGCTTACATCCATGCAGCGCAGAGCGCCTGTGCATGGGAGCAGATGTTATGGAAACAGCCCAAGTCAAATAAGCAAGGGAGGATTACCTCCATAATGAGCTAAAAATTAGTTCTGTACCCTCTTAAAGGGATCACAGAAAGCACAACATGCTTTCACAAAATAAACAGAGTGCTAGTGGCACAGACAGGGGCAGGTACCAGCAGGTGGAAAGCATTTGCTCTCTCACTACCCCATCCATAAACATCTTAAAGATCAATTCAGATGCAAGCATAAATAGGTAAGTTACTTCTCCCAGCACACAAGTCATACCAAATAAAAACTCTCTGAATTTCCTGAGAGCCTGATTTATTATCTGGCTACCGGGAAGTGCTGTCATCACAGAGATGTTTCAACAGACTAACACAAACTAATTGCGGTCTATAAAATGATTAAGGTTGAAATATCAACATTTTACAGATATTTTCAAAAAGCATTATCTTTGACATATCCATAGCACACCACACATGTTGTCATTTGCCCACAGAGGGTATTCCCTCCAGCTTTAATAGGGAAATTTCACTCACACACACACACTTTATTTTCCCCCCACCCGCATCTGCCCTAAAATACCTTTTCTCCCATCACTCCACATCACTGTCCAACAGCAGTTGTGCTCTTACCAGTGGTGGTGAAGGAAAGGGACTTGCCCTGGCAGGCTAATAGAATTTTCCTTGGGTGGCATTAGTCTGGAACCAAGGTTGCTCTCATTACTATCACTGCTGATTCCAGTGTAGGATCTAGGTTTGGTTTTTTCAGTGGGGGGAAAAAAGAGTATTTTCAGTCCTAAAATACTTTTTTCCCATCACTCCCCATTGCTGTCCAACCACAGTTGTGATCTTACCAGTGATGGTGAAGGAAGGGGACTTGCCCTGGAAAGCTAATAGAATTTTCCTTGGGTGGCATTAATCTGGAATCAAGGTTGCTCTCATTACCATCACTGCTGATTCAAGTGCAGGATCTGGGTTTGATTTTTTTCAGTGGGGGAAAAAAAAGTATTTTCAGTCCTAAAATACTTTTCTACCATCACTTCACATCACTGTCCAACCACAGTTGTGCTCTTACCAGTGATGGTGAAGGAAGGGGACTTGCCCTGGAAAGCTAATAGAATTTTCCTTGGGTGGCATTAATCTGGAATCAAGGTTGCTCTCATTACCATCACTGCTGATTCAAGTGCAGGATCTGGGTTTGGTTTTTTTCAGTGGGAAAAACAAAAAGGGTTTATTGGGAAGAGGGAGCCTATGACTGCCAGTGTTACTGTCCCAGAAGCCTGGGGGTTCCCCCATTTTCTCCCTTGTCTCTGTCCCTCCTGAGCTTACATAAAAG
The DNA here is from genome assembly GCA_013396835.1 of Psilopogon haemacephalus. Lineage (NCBI taxonomy): Eukaryota > Metazoa > Chordata > Aves > Piciformes > Megalaimidae > Psilopogon > Psilopogon haemacephalus. The sequence goes on from VWZI01009181.1 coordinate 568,644, forward strand.
TCACAAAAAGGAGAAATGTTAAAGGGAAGTCCCTTCTCAGTTCTTCTTTACCCACATAGACACTTTCTTCTCTTCCCTTCACCACCCCTCAGTGATCCATCCGAGATACACAGGGAGGAGAAAGCAGGGATGGGGATGAGGAGGGGGCAAGATAACAAGTCTCAAAGAACAACTTATTCTCCTCATCAGCGGTGCTAAAAGGCTTTGAAAAAGCCTCTTTCTGCATGGCATGAGCAGCTACAAATACTGCTTGAGCTTCCCCTCTCTTCTTCCCAGGAGGAGAGAAGTTAGGAACCTGAGAGAAGTGGGTTGTGTTGTTTGATTTTTTTTTTTAATATAGCTCTTCATTACTTCAAAATGAACACTTTATTTCAAATTTCAGCACATTTTTCCCCTCTTTCTTTATTTCTCTTTTTCTTTTTAATGAGACATCAAATGAAAGGATGGCTTTATCCTTTTTTTTTTTTTTGTTGAAGCATTTTTTGGGGGGGTTGGGGAGAATCATTAAAACTTACTGCCTAGATACAGGAGTCTCTGCATTTTGCAATTTGTCTTACATTGAGTAATAGGTATTTGTCTGAGCCAAATTAATGTTGATGGATTTCTTTCACATTTCTTCCTCGCTCTGAATAAGATTTACTGAATGTAGCTTTTAAATGTCATTACATACGTGGAGTTAATTCACATCTGCATTTTTGTGCTGGGAGGGGTAACCTATTTTCTGCTTCCACTCTCCCTAGCAGGGCTCACATCTTTCAGGGGCTAGTTCTGCCATTCACTTCTTTCAAAGAGCCCTGATTGGCTTCAGTGGGAGCTAAAAGCACTTCAGGGCTTTAAGAAAGGGGTCTGATCAGTTTTTGCAGTGTTCAAAGCTGAATGGATTTAACTATTATCTGCAAGTTTGCAGAAGTTTCTTTCAGTGACAGGATGATCCTCGCTGCACTTAGACTGATTTTTTTTTTTTTTTAAAGGATTTGGTATATTGTGGCAATAACCTCAGAGCAAATGCTACCTATGAGGAGATGAAGTCAATTGCTCATCCATCAGAAAGCCAGAGTCCCTTGATGTGACACAGGGAGGTTGGGCTGGGAGATCTCAGGACAGCCAGGCATGTTGGCTCGCGGGCATGCTGGGAGCTGGAGCCTCGGCGACGCTGATTAAAATCCTACAACAAATTTATGTCATCTGCTCAAACCCTGAATTACCCCAGGGACCACCCCAGTTCGTCAAGACATCCATGGTCTTACCCTTCTGCACCTGCCCTAGCACAACCACAAGCTGGGTGCAGAATGGCTGAGAGCAGCCCTGCGGATCAGGACCTCAACATGAGGCTGCAGTGTGAGTGCAGCCCAGACAACAGCTGTGCCTGGGCTGCAGCAAGAGCAGCTGTGGGCAGCAGGGCAAGGGAGGGGATTCTGCCCCTTTTTCCTCCTCAGACCCCATCTGGAGCACTGTGTGCAGTTCTGGAGCCCCCAACAAAAGAAGGACATGGAATTGTTGGAGTGAGTCCAGAGGAGGGCCACAAAGATGCTCAGAGGGCTGCAGCAGCTCTGCTATGAGGACAGGCTGAGAGAGTTGGGGCTCTGCAGCCTGGAGAAGAGAAGGCTTCCAGGAGACCTTATAGTAGCCTTGACGAGGTCTTGTAATGACGAGGAAGAATGGGTTTAAACTGGCAGAGAGGAGATTGAAACTGGATGATAGGTAGAAGTTCTTTCCAGTGAGGGTGGTGAGACACTGGAACAGGTTGCCTAGGAAGGTTGTGGCTGCTCCCTCCCTGGAGGTGTTCATGGCCAGGTTGGATGAGGCCTTGGACATGTTGTAGTGGGAGGTGTCTGCCTATGGCACAGGGGTGTTGGAACTGGATGAGTTTTGAGTTCCCTTCCAACCTAAACCATTCTATGATTCTATGATTCCATGTTTCCTTTTGTGCCAGGTTTGAGTGGTTTCACCAAGGCTCGGTGAAGAAGCAGATGGTTGCTAACGTGGACCCAGCCAGAGGTTTAGTGTCTATCCCCTGGAAATTGCCAAAACACTTGAAAGAGATGAAAAATGCTTGACAAAGCACCTTAGATTTGGGGGTCTGAAGTATGATGAGCACATGTGCTTCCATGCTCCTGCGTGGCCCGTGTGATCCATCACAACACTTCAAAATAAGCACTTCTCAGAGCTTAAGCACTTGCGTGAGGCTTGGCATATGGTTAAGTGCTCGGCTGAAATGGGGCAACCATGGAAGCAAAAGCCCATGGAGCCCAAAACTTAGCTAATGGAGATTGGAATGGTGCCACTGATTACAAGGGACTATCCTAATTAGCACCAGCAGAGAGCCCGAGCTTTATGAAGCGTAAAACAGAGCTATGCAGCACATCCCACCAGAACTCAGCAGCCTTAACTCTGACCTTTAAAATCATATCAGTTGGGCAATTCCAGCTCCACCAGTAAAACGCTCTTAAAGAGATATGGCAGATATTGGGGCTTACAGCTCTGTGTATACGAAATACGCATTTCTCAAACTGGCAGAGGATTTTTCAGTTAACTCCTTATAATTGTGCATTCTTGAGAATATTATTGAATGTCTGATCTG
>VWZI01009181.1:571232-594006 GCA_013396835.1 Psilopogon haemacephalus
TGAGGTCTGATCGGAAGGGGGGGGGGGGAGGCAAATGCAAAACCATGTTGATTCGTGGCAGAATTATGCATGAGCAGGGCTTGGCACGTGAGGCTGATCAATATGTGTCATTAGCGCCCACATACATAATTTTTATGGCTCTTTTTAATAGGCTTTGCTTGATGTTTTATTTTGGAGAATTGCTAATGAAAGACAGCTATTTACTTAGAGGTCAGCACTAAGCTCACCGTGATGAAATATGCATTTTGCTTTCTTCCTACTTGATAAGAATAATGCCTGTAGGTTTATGATGTCGGCCCGCTAAGATTTATGGTGCCCACCACCATTAACGTCTTGCCTTCTCAGTGCTTAGATTTTGGAAAGGGGCTGATAAGTTGGTACAGTGGTGTTACTTGGCATCCCTAATAGAATTTTTTTTAAAATTTTTTTTTTAACCAAGTGCTTTCATTTTGGAGTTGCCCAGTTAATGCTTTTGGCACTTCTCTATGTGTTTACTTTCTATTTCCCGCTGCGGTTATTTTCTCCCTCCTTTTTAATCTTTTTTTTTTTTTAATTAAAAGAAAACAGGAGGACTGACAAGGAAAATGAGTTTCAGCCAGTGATCCACAGCTTCTCCTTCAGTCCTGATTTTGTTGGTTTTTTTTTTCCCCTTGCAGCCATCTTGTTTTTACAAGAAAATTGTGCTGTCCTCTCGCCATGACCTTTTCTGCAAGTTTTCAACAGCACAGCCTGCTGCAAAGTTTACTCAAGGCCTGTTGCACTGAGGCTACTGCCCAAGATGGGAGGCAAGCCAGTGAAGGCAGGGTAAGCTGGTGCTCCAGGTGGGGATGGACATCAGCCCCTAGCCCAAGACAGCGCACAGGCAACTAGACACCTGCTGTGGCTTCACATCACCAACCCCCACTTGCACTTCTGACTGTGGCAGGTCAAGGCATCAGCCACACATTCCCCCACCTAACCCTGTTTTCATAAGGGCTTGACACAGGGCTAATGTTGCTCCTATTAATTTTTCTCTGATCATTTTCTGGTTTTTTTTTGTTTTTTATTTTTTTTAGCCATGAGTTTCATGGCAGCTGTCAGGGTGTCCCTAAGTGCCTTTGAAAATCCACCTGTAATAAAAGGCTAAATGTTAAGTTGCACTCCAGACTCTCTGGTTTGCTGTTAGAACCTGCTTGGTTCTAACCTGCTGTTAGAAAAGATAAAGGAAATTAACACACACGCTCAATAAAGAAGAAAAAAAAAACCCTCCCTCCCAACAAATCCCTATGCTCCCATCTTAACACTGAAATGGATTTTCTTTTATAATTTCCATAATTGTCTGAGTCTTCAGTTGCCACAAGAGGTCACATCCTGTAATCACAGCTATGATGCTTCAACAATTAGAATAGAGTAGAATAGAATAGAATAGAATAGAATAGAATAGAATAGAATAGAATAGAATAGAATAGAATAGAATAGAATAGAATAGAATAGAATAGAATAGAATAGAATAGAATAGAATAGAATAGAATAGAATAGAATAGAATAGAATAGAANAGGCAAGGCAAGGCAAGGCAAGGCAAGGCAAGGCAAGGCAAGGCAAGGCAAGGCAAGGCAAGGGAAGGCAAGGCAAGGGAAGGCAAGGCAAGGCAAGGCAAGGCAAGGCAAGGCAAGGCAAGGCAAGGCAAGGAAAGGCAAGGAAAGGCAAGGCAAGGCAAGGCCAGGTTGGAAGAGACCTCCAAGATCATCCAGTCCAACCTACCACCCAGCCCTATCCAATGGTGCTAAGTGCTCCATCCAGTCTTTTCTCACCCTCTTTCTCCTCTAGCTCTTTGTGGGGGCACAACGTCCACAGCAGTGAAAGAACTGTCTCAGTTTAATTCCTCTGCCTTTTGCTTTGCTATGTCATGGCACATTCAATGCTTTTTGTCAGATGTAATTCTATACCGGTAATGAAGAGATGAGTTCTGAACCGCAGTTAAATAGTTTCATGGTGTGCGAGCTTGCCCCACACACAGAGGCAGGAATTACAGGCTCAGGAATAAAAGTTTTCCTTGTCAGTGTGATCTGAGAGGTGTCAGAGGAGCAGCAACTACCAGGAATGAAATAAGCCTGGAGCTGATTCAGCCTGGCCCCATTATGCAGGTAGCAGAAATTCACCTGGATCCCAAGATGTGTTTGGAAGTAAGGCGTGCAAAGGAAAGAAGCAGCATTACAGCAGGTCTGTTCACTGAAAAGGACCCCAGCTTAGTAAAAGTCATCCACACCTAATTTAACAAGCCCTGCCAGTAAGCTTAGGAGGGGCTGGGATATATCATCTGAACATCGCGATTGCCCCACCTTGCCCCAAAAGTGCCTCCAAAACACTAGAGCTGCACCGGAGTTCCACAGGCAGCTGAGAGCAGAGTCATCCCACCCAAGTCCGTGCCAGGCTAGGGTTTATAGCTGTGGTTTTTTGGTGGGTCTTCTGTTTGTTTTTTTTTTTATCTCCTGGTTTTGTGTGAATTCTGCTGAAGGGGAAAGGGTGTGGAGGAGTCAGTGCGGGAGCTCCTAAAGGTGTAGCATCCAGCAGCTGCTCAGGAAATCTCTGACATCCCCACGTCACCAGCTGGGAAGGGCAGGGAAGGGAAGTACAAAAGCCGCTACCTATTCACTGCAGCCAAAGGTGTTTCCTTTAGCTCCTCTTCAGTGAATAGTGGGGGAAGGGGTGGAAGGAGCAGCCAAAAACCTGAGCAAGCAGCGTGGTGCTCATTTGTAGAGGAGCCACTTTCACAGAGCAAAAAGGGAGCATTAACCCTTCGGCTCACAGGGTGTACACTGAGAGCCCTGAGTGTTTGGAAGGGAAAGGAGCATCTCTGATGGGGCTGGCATCTCTGCCTAAGGGTCACACACTGCTCTGTTTTCTTCCAACCCCCCTGCCCTGGGGGTCTGCAGGGGCCTCGGTGCTGCAATTATGCACACTTCCAGTCTTTTGCTCATTTGGGAATTAGGGACATTGTTTAGTTGAGGGTGGCTTTAACAGGTCATGTCCTGCCTCTCTCTCAGAGATAAAAAGTGAAAAGTGAATGTTTTAGTAGGCAGGCTGGTCAAATCTTCAGTGTGATGTGGTACCACACGACACCACTGCCGGCGTGAGCTGGAAGTGTGTCTGAGTAGCACTAGAAGGACACAAGTAGCAAAAAATAGAAGTTTCACTTTGAAGTAAAACTCTCATCAACTGAGAAACCAAGTTCTCTCAACTGCAACCACATTCCACAGCCACCTGATTTCACATAAACAGCAGATTTCTCTCAAATCCTGCCCCAAAGACCTCACTGAATCAAAATCTTCAACCCACTTTGACTTTTGTCCTCTTTTAGTGATAACCTTGGGGAACGTGCTTCCATTAGGTAGTCTCTCAGCAGCTTCTACGTCATCGGTTGCGGTGAGTTACCCAGAGCTTGTTGAAAGGTGTTGGTGCTGGGGGTGTCAGAAAGCTTTATGACAAAACAAGTGTTATTTTTTTCCCAGCTGGCTTGACCCAGGTGCAGCCAGGATAAAGCTCCTCACTCGTACACCTTGGCATTTTGCCTGCACAAGGTCTCCAAAATACCTAGTGGGTGGAGAACGGGCGCTTTTCCTTTCTCACCAGCTAAGCCACCATGGCCAAGCCACTCCAGTTTTAAAGTTATTTTTAAATCTAAACGCAATCCAGATGATGTCATCATGATCATGGGAGCAATGCCACATGGGACAGCTGGTGAGACAGCTTAGAAAAAGGCTGGACAGCCATCCAAAGCCCTGCTAGCATCAGGAACAGCCTCAGGAGAACTCCATAGAGTGCATTTCAACTGTGGGTATATGCACTGAGTGGTGGTCTTCACCTGCTCTGCCTCAGAAGAGGGTATGGCCATTTGCAGCCTTCCAGTGGACTGGAAACATTGTGCTGGGGAAATAGGAGAGAAGGCAATCACAGTGGGTTGCTTGAGTCAGAGTTTATGCTTTGATGGTTGCTCTTTCTCCTGAGATGTGTTACAACCTGGGGGAACACTGAGGTTAGTCCAGAAAGTATGGTCAGGCCTGGGCTGAGAAATCAACTGCAACTGTCACAGCCTGAATGTGATTTTTACCACATCAGAGATGTCTCCTGGCATTTCACAGTCTTTTTTTTCCCCAATGCACACAGTCCCACCAAAACTCTGCTTTCCTAGTGGAGAGCACATCTCCAAGGTGTTTCTTGTCTGTTCCAGGTGAAGAGATGCCACCAAGCTCCAGAAAATTATGACAATGGCTCTATGGCCAGAATCTCTTGCCATAAATCCCATGATAATTCACTTGTGTTGGGAATTAGAAAAACACTTACTTCTAGCAAGTTTAATTTATGGTGTTGGGGTGTTTGTTTGAGTTTTGTTTTGTTTTGTTTTGTTTGGGTTTCTTGTTGTCGTTTTGTTGTTTTATTCTTTCCCTTTGTTAAGATATATCTGAGTGGTCTGCTCCAGTCTCAGCCCAAAGCCTGTGCCCCCAAAAGCCTTGGAAGGCTCTCCACTGATTTTAATGAGTTGGAGAAGCTCACTCATTGTCATACCCAGAGTCAGGTCACCACAAGCAGGTGACCTGAAATGAAAGGTATACAGCTTAGACAGAATCAGAAAGCTCAAGGAGGGTATCAGTCCCTTTCTCAAATCTGAAGAAGTCAGGGAAAACTTCTCCCATCACTGCAATGGGATTTAGTAAGAGCCTTTCATAAGCATGGTCTGCAGCATGCTCACTGGCCCATCACAGTCCTCATGTCCTGGCACTTTGGTCTTCCTGAAACGTGGAAGGGAGGATATGAAAGAGGATGTTATGAGGTCAGGGCAGTAATTTTGTCTCTTGGCATCCTGCTTTGATAAGAGGAGGAAAAAAATTAACCAACACCATTTTCAGGACAAACTGCCTGGCAACAGCTCTAAAAAGAGGAGAGAAAAAAATCCCCAAGTGACTCACTACAATTAGATAAAAGAACTTAGATTCACATACCCTCAGAGCCAGTGAAAGCCCAAATGGTTGCACAATGGCCCATACTTTCAGAGGAATAAAACTCTTAATAATGCTGTGGTATCCTAGCAGCATAGAGGAGAGTCGCTTGGGCATCCTGGCTTTCAGAAGTCACTGGCCTGACTTCTGGTTTCCAGGAGAGAAGGTGGCCTTGCCCCAGGTCTGACTGTATTCCCACTGCCTTCAGTAGCCATCCTGTACCCTCTGAAACTAAGGAGTAAGAGAGTAGTAGCAGGAGGGCTCAGCCACATCCTAAAATTGTTACCTGAGGCTCTGGGGCAGGTGGTTGTAGGAGCATTGAACATCTGTGGGAAACTCCTTCTGCAGATGGGTGCTTTGCAGGTACCAAAGGGCTGGCTGAGCCTATGGGCACAGCCACAGGTGAGGGGCTGGCAGGCAGGAGAACCCCAAAATCTCTGAGTCACCATGCCTTCTCCTCACTCAATGGGGAAGGCAGCCTCATGGCTTTCTGAGTCCCTCTGATCAGAAATCAAGGCAATGCCCACATCACATCAGCTATGCCAGTCCATGCTGAGGGCAGGCAGTGCCAAAACTCTCGTGTTCCAGGCCTTTGCATGAGCTGCTTTGAGCTGCCTTTTTCCTTTCACCTGCAGAAGGCAGAAGCAATAGCAACCTGTGACAGGGAGCACAGCACAGTCTTCCTTCTTGGGCAACATACAGGCCTACACCAGACACCAGTGTCTGAGCTTGCAAGGGCTGCCTCACCTGGATACCAAAGAAGGTAAAGAAATACTGCCCCAAAACAACACATCTCCGGTGCTTTGTAGGTAAGCTACAAGTGAACAGCTGTGCTGGTTTGAGGCTAATTGGAATATCTTAATGAGAAAAATTAGATTGTAGGCTGAGAAAAGAAAACACTGCTGATGCCTACTGCACTCATAGGTTTACTGGGATGTACTAAAGCAAGGACAGAAACATAGATAAGACAGAGTAGCTCTCGTCTGAGCTCTGGCTGTTGGTGTCTCCCTCTCCCTGGCTTCCAGCTAGATCTGTGTAACCCAACTAATCAATTCTGCTTCTAACCTCCCTGGCTGATCTCCCCTGTTTACCTCATAAGGCAGATTCTGGGATAAGATTAGAGGGTGGGGAAAAGGTGGAAGGGTGGTTGGGAACCCCTCTTGGAGACTCTGATCTCTGGAAGGGCTGTGGTGTTTCTGTATTACCTTTTTTTTCTGTATACAGCTGTAAACATTTGTAATATATTGTAAATCTCTGCTTGTATATTGTGCTAAGATGTAACTGTAAAGCTTCATTCCTTAACTTCCAGCTGGCTGAGTCTAGTCTGGGTGAATTCAAACTTGTGGGGAGGAGGTGGGTGACTCCCAAACCATCACAACATCAATAGCCATGGTCAGTTGGACTCTGCTGTTTAGTGAGCTCTTATTTTAGAGATTAACTACCCAGTTCCTGCTGCTTCAATTTGCTTGGTCTCAAATACCATGGAAATGAAAACAATTAGGCTGCAGGTTGCAGTCACTGTTAAGAAATAGTGGCAGAACAATGAAAGAAATGTTTGAGAAGGAGAATTTCAGGACAAAGCCTTTGGCACAAGAAAAAAAAAACCTTGGGTAATAGTATGCTGATCAAAACATCACAGAGTTGCAACTTCACATAGAGAGGTGGCAGAGAAACTACAGTTAACTAAATAAGGATCAGCCAGTGCAAGCAGGAGTCAGAGGCTGGGTGAATAAACAGCAACTGCTCCCACAGGTACTCCCTGAGCACATTATTTATTATTTTCTTGGAAAAAGAACAATAAAGATTGGGTTTGTGCACAAAAATGCCATTTTCTGTTGCTTCTTTTTTTTTCTTTTTATTCTTTTTTTTTTTTTTGTGCCTGAAAGGGGGCTGTAATAAATAATGATCGGGGGGAAAAAAATGCTCTCTTGTTCAGGAGAAGTGAAAGGAAAAATGTTGTCCACCCAGAGTCTGAGCTGTCCATCTGAGGGCTGGAGTTGATTGACCAAGTCCACACCTTTCACAACAGAAAGCGACAGCATGCCTGGCCCTACCCTCCCTCCTCTCTCTCCCCAGGCAAATTAGGTCATCAAAGCTCTGTTGAAGTGTTGTTTTCCAGGGATTCTGCAGGCAGGTTGGTCCTGAAGGCAAAGTGCATTGATTTCAAGATATTAGGACATAAGGCAATTCAGAGGGCTTCTCCTCCTTGACTCGACTGCAGAAGCTGAAGAGGTTCTTGTTGTGACTCCAACAGCAGCGCCAGGAGATCTTTTGCAGTTTTTGGCTGGAGTTACCATCATATCCCTGAGGAAATGCTCAGATGACACTTCCAGTATTTTGTTGCCAGTCCTCGGAAGTTCCAGGCATCAACAAGGGACTCGGATGAGTCCCACCGTGACCTAGGGCCTGAAAGAAGAGAATGCTGCCAAGGGCTTCACCTTTCTGTGGATTAACTGAACGGTTGTGGGGACGTGTGCCAGCTTCTCATAGCCAGGCTGGGAAAGCACAGACCTGAGATCTGTCACATCTGCCCTCCTGCCTGCCTAATTATTTGCCCATATATTGCATGGCACTGCTGGGGAGTCCCTGCAAGCCCGTGAGACATCTGCTCCTTCCCGGCTGCTCAGGCTGAAGACTCAGAGGGAGGGGGATTGTGTAACATCACAGAAGCCTTCCAAGAGCAGCCTGTGTCCATACACCTGGGCTGGTTTGCAAAACAGGTGTGCTCTTGGCTAGGCAGGGTGGATCTGGCTGCACCTAGCACGTCGGCTGGCATCAAAGGAGGCACAAGGTTGAAAGTGGGTGAAGGAGACAAAAGGCAGGGCTGGGAGAGAAGCTTGGGTGGAGGACAAGAAGCGGGAGAGGTGGCAGATGAGAGGCTGGAGTGTGGGCTGTGGTAGCATTACGCTGTGCTCTGCCACGTCGCCTAAGGAATTAGCTGGAGAGTGAGTGTGGAGAGAAAGGGTAGAACTGTGCCAGAGCAGAAGCATTTATTAGATGCAATGTATGAATTTGCCACCCATGCCCTGGGTGTGCTCCACCAACAGGAGCCTGGCTCTCCACCATCAGGGGCTACCCTGCACCTCAGGGTGTCCCAAGCTCTTCAGTGCTCTGCTTTTTCTCATCACCCAGAGCCTGCCCAAAAGCTCACTTTCTTCCCTGACAGTGCTACTGGGGTAAGGCAGCAGTGCTCACTCCTGTTGATAGGACAGAGGTATCTTGAGCCCAGACCAGGCACAATCAGGGCTTGTCTGTGTGTAAAGGATTGGCAAGAGGCAGAGAAGGGATGCTTCAAGGACTGGCACTGCCTGCTTCCACCCCAAAGGAAGAAGGAGCTCTTCCACACGGCATATTCTGTCATTGCAGCAGTCTGACTTGTCCAGACTGGTCGGTGGCCTGTGTACAGCAATTAAACTTCACTGAAATGGTAAAAGGCAGTCTCTATAAATCTAGATCCAAACCCAGTATTTTTTATGATGGAGGCCACAGCTTAATGTAATTAACTGTGACTTACACGCTGGTTACTCTGGTGTGATGTCAGCCTCTCCACACTGTTTATTTTAATTAAAACAGAAATTGTAGGTCTGGAGTGCTGGTAATTACAGCCCGTGGACTCAATTTGCCAAAGCCCCTAATTAACCTGCTATATGTCTACCTGACTTGAGGTGTTAGTTGAAACATGACTGGTGCAGTGGCATTTTGTTGTCTGCAGTGATGGAAATACAGTAGGCAGGCATGACAGGCTCTGTGATGGGGGATCCATATTTTAAGCTCTTCTGCATGACATTCCTTTCACTTTTATGTAGATTACCAGTTCCCTACCTGAGACTTGGTAACTGATAGCCTAGCTGAGAAAATGGATTTGATGAGGCAAACCCCTTCTTCGGAATAATCATCTGCTGTACTTGCTCAGCAGGGTTTGGAAATGGGGCACCTTTGTGTGGCAGCAGGGCAGGTGGCCAGTGAGGCTGCATTTGCCTCTGGAGAAAGGCCAGTCATCTTTCACCTTAATGCTTACAAATTCTCCTACCCAGCCTTGGCAGCTCCCTCTGCCTCAAGACACTTAAAAATGCAAGAACTTCTCTCCCAGTTCAGCCACAAACATCATTCAAGTCTCTCTTTAATTTCCCATCTTGTGCCTGCTATCACATTTAATGTATTCATTCCCCCAGTGAAAGGCTCTGCATATTGTCTTGTTCCTCCATCTCCACAGCTACTCTAATTCCTCCCTTCTTGACCTGTGCAGACCAGCCAGCTGTTTCACCACCAGTGTGCAACAGGGAGCTTTGCTAATGCCTGCAGTGGTCCAGATCAGGTCCTGGAGACAGAGACACTGCCCTGCTTTTGTGCACAGCTCTCTGTAAGCTCAGAGCTGTGCTGAGTACAAAGAGAAATCATTTAAGCTGTGAAATATGTGCTTCTAAACCTCAGCTGCAGAGTTTGAACCTGTGCTTTTCAGGCAAAACTTATCCCAAGTACTGTGGTGGTTCGGCAGTTCCCTGCCCCCCACCCCACACTTTGAAATAATCCAGGCTAGGACTCAGTCAGCTGGAAGTTAATAAATGGAGCTTTATATTTACAACTTTGCACAATAGACAAGCAGACATTTACAATGTATAACAGATATTTACAGATAAGCTAATACAGTGATATTTACAGTGAAAAGGTAATACAGAAACACCACACCCCTCTCAGAGGTCAGAGTCCCTAAGAGGGGGTTCTGACCACCCTACTACCTTCCACCTTCCCGAATCTCCTCTCACCATCTGATTCATGCAGCAGATAGGCAAAGGTAGATGGGCCAGGGGGATTAGCAGCAGGAAAGAAGTTAGTGAAATTATTCAAATCCAGCTACAAAAAGCAGGGAGAGAGGAAGAGCCATGCAGCAGCAGCCACCTCCCAAAGCAGTCTGACTTATCTATGTTTGGGTTACAACTCTTAAACATTTTTTTTTTCTTTCTCGGTAAACCTGAGTGAAGTAGCACCATCAGTGTTTTCCTTTCTCATCCTATAGTCTAATTTCTCATTCAAATCCTCCAACTAGTTCAAACCAGCACAGGTTCAAATCAGGCAGCTAGCTCCTTAGAGTGGCCACTTCATTGTCTTTTCTTACAAATTTGCCCTCTTGCTCCTCCTCATGAAGCAATTTTGCCAATAACCTATGCAGGCCCAATACCAAATGCAGTTTCTTACTGGTCTTAACATAACCATCCATCTTTTAAAAAAAAAAAAAAAAAATCTTTGTTTGCAGTTGGAAACTTTTCTCTGGACTTGAAGTTTTAAAGGAAGTCAGAGTCTGCTGGTTTGGGTACAGTGAGCCATGGTACCTTAATTTGCTCTTTAATCAGGGGACGTAAAAATGCAAGGACTTAATTTCTGGGCTATGTATTTGGAAAGAGAAGACACTCTCTTCCACCCAGTTTATACTAGAGAGATAGAGACATGGCATTCTTTCCACAGGATGCCCTTTTTTTCAGTTAGAAGGTAGTATGGGCTAGTAAAGTTCCCCTTAACTACTTCAAGCACTTTGTTTCCCCTCCGTTTGGTGAGGAGAGGGAGCACATTGCTCGTAACCTGTCATCATTCAAAGCTTTATTAGTCCATGAGAGGAGAGCTGGGGGAAGGAGAGGGGGATGGAGGGGAAGGTACTCTCCGTGTGCATGATACATGTTAGCCAACATCTCACAACACATTAATCTTCACTCGCGAGGAGAGACAGGCCAGCTCCTTGGGGCTTTGCCACTATAACCCTCCCCTCCTCATTCATGAAGATAAATGCCCTCGGAGTGATCAGCCATCATGTATTCTTTATGCATGTGCCAGATGGCTGTCTTGTAAGTTAGCCAGAGAGAAATCTGCCCTACAGAGAGCAAACAGGCAGGATGGCGAGCAGCAAGCTTCCCACAGGTGTGACAGCCACCCGTCTGTCTGTCCGTCCCCACGATTCGCTGTGCTTTTGGTGATGAGCTGGCAGGTCGTCCATCCTCACCAGCTGGGTGGAGCTGGGCTGGGGTAACCCTGTTCCCTTGGAGATTGCTGCTGCTTCCCTCTGCGCCAGGGAGGTGTAAATGACAGGGTTTTCCCAAATCCATCCCCCGGCAGCTGCTCACGCAAGGTCGGTGAGGAAACAGAGAGGAGTAAAATGGGTGTGGAGCTCTCTGGGGCTTGAGGAACAAGCCATGACAGCGTGCTACCTTGGATGATCTCGTGCTTGCTTTCTCTCTTCCTCCCTTCTAGAGGTCAGATGCTGGTGACCTCACATCACCCTGCAGAGTGCCCAGTGCCACTGTACCCACACTGATTCTGCAAGCAGAAGCTGTTCTTCCCAGCTCAGAGGACAGGGATTGGTTCAGAGCACACTTACCCTGATCTCCCCATGCCCTCCCTCTCTCTGCTTGTCATCCCCACGGACTCACTACCTTATGGCTTTGACATATCCAAGCAATGGCCAAAGCAGGAAAGCAAATATCGCAGATGGATTCCCAGGGCCAGCTGTGAGGCTGGACTACAGCAAGTCCAAACAAAACCTCATCTGTTCATGCTTTGGTCACTGCCTCCTCCCATCCCAAGAATCTGAGTTACCAGCAAGGGCAGCCCAATGCAAAATAAAACACTGAATTAAAGAGAGATATGGGGTTTGTTTCAACAGTAAACTCTAAACTGTTTGTAACAGATGTAAGTCTTCTTGTACAGAAAGACTGGAATCATTCTTTTCCTTTGGAAGCCAACAACCAAATTCCCATCCAATGCTTCCAAGATTCTGACCTAAATTCTTTCATACATCAGAAATCATTCTAGGTGATTATATTGCTGTTGAATCAAGGGGGTGACAGAAATGGTAACTCTAAGTGTTTTTATGGTTATTATTGCTGACAGGTGCAAGGTTCTCACCAGAAGAGGAAAATCCAAGTGTCTTAGGCTGACACAAATGAGAGAAAGACCCATGGGCTCTCAGCTTTATTTTATGTCCTGAAGAAATACCCAGGAAACTAAGGCACACAATTAGCAGGATGCTGTTAGATCATTTATAATAGAACCCCCCAGCAGGTTCATTAAAATGGCCAATTCCAGCTGTTGAGTAGCAGCAAACTTTGGCTAAAAAGAATACTAATTCAGCCTCTTTGGTCTTCAGATTAATCTCTCAAAATGTTTCATTTTAGAGAGGTGACAGCTGCTCTGACCTGCTTCAGTGAAGGTGAATAGAAAGTCTGAAGCTTGCTGGAAGACAGTTGGGTTTCCACTATGGCCTTCTGGGAAGACCTTGTAGGTAAGAGAAGCATTAGAACACAGGTGACACCTTGCAGGACCTTGATTAGTAGAGGGAAACACCTTGATCGTTGTACTCTTGGGCTGTCTCAATCAGTTAATACCACCCCTAGGTTCCACGTTGCTTCTACACAACTATCAGTGCAGCTCTTCTGGGTGCAATTCCAATCTGCTGGGGTAGAGAAAAAGAAACCCCAGCAAGTTCATTAAAATGGCCAGTTCCAGCTGTTGGCAACACAGAGGGTTAACTGGAGCATTTCTCCTGCAGTGCTGTGGGACACTGCCTGGCAGGCTGGTGTGTTAATCTGCACACAACATCCATGGAAATCACCAGGCAGATCTCCATGAGCTGGATCAATCAGAGAGCAGCAGCAGAGCTGGCTTCTTCTTTTGGCTGCCATTCATATGTACACATGCCAGGGAGAAATAACTTTGTCCTAAGCTGCCGTGTATCAATACATCAGCTTGTAGACATGTGCTAGACAGCTTGAGGAAGAGAGTGGCATGAATCAGCCATATGAGAAGGGTTGTGATTTCTAAATGGAAGCAAACAGCTCTGGGCTCAGGTTTGAGGCTCATGTTCCAGCTGAAGACCAGAGTCTCATTTATCTGTGAGACCCACTGTTTTCCCACACATCTTCCCACCTGCACATGTAAGTATCTAGGCTGGTACCTCCTCCTGGTTAGGCAACTTAGGGCAACCATTTCTCAATCGCAGAGCCCCACTGAACTCTGACGTAGACCAATACAAGCACTGGGATCCCTGGAGTCAAGAGGCTCAAAGACCTCTAGGTTATGGGTCAGGAGTCACCATACAGCAGCATATTTAGGTCACAGGTTCCTAGCAGTAGGGACCGTTGCTCTGTTCTGTGTTTGGACAGTGTCCTGCCTGTGGGGCTGTGGCTTCAGGTTAGGGCCCTGCAATGCCACACCAATACAGTGAAATTAAATAATAAATAGCACAATAACCGTAGTAATTAGCTCTTGTTTTGACTTGTTGTCACAGACCCATCAACCACAAACATTAGTCAGGATTTATGCCCATGTCTTCCAAGCTGCCAATGCTTGCAGAACACCTACTCTCTCTTCACACATAGAGAAGGGATGAAAAGTTAGAAAAACAATTGCCTACAACATTTCTCATCGCACAGATTCCTCTGGCTTGCCAATATTTTCCTCTAGCTGTAAAAAGTCTCTCCCCACTCTGGCTCCACCAGGGCCATGGGTATTCATCTCCATCAGGGAAGGTCCTACACTCCATCCCCAGTGGGGAAGGAAAGGAGGGATGATGCTCAGCTGCATTTCTTCTGTCTGTCATTGAGTATCAGCCACAGCATGAGTTAAAATGGGGCATAATAAGATAAATGAAAGGGAGTGATTGAGAAGATGTGGGCGACGTGACAGACAAGTGAGCTTCTTGCATGTTGATGAGAATGGCGTTATCCAAGCGACGGTTGATTTCTTTTTGTGTCTTGTTTAAAGGGACAGCCTTGGATTTCTTGAAGGATAATAGTTAACATTGCAGAAAAATCCCATGTCTTCCCAGTGAATCAAATCCACATTCATTGAACACAAAAAAAAAAAGCCCACAAGGCAAATTAAAACAAACCGTTTCACAAACAACGCTATGGGACAGGAAACCTTCACGTAAGTCATCAAAGCCTCAGACACAAAGAATGGGTCTGTGAATAATGGCAATCCGTTGTGGGGCAAGCTGATATTTCTGTGAGTTTTCAACAAACCCAAGCATCAAAACAATGGAAAGTCTGCCAGCCAGCACTCGGGAGCTACAAGTGATAAAGCCTCTTGCAGCCTTCATCAGAGATGTTTGCTAACGCTGTCACAGGGTGCTGCTTTTGTAGCGAGGGCTTTGCACGCATGCATTACTCCCAGGCATTTACGGCAGCCTGGCAGTTTGGAGAAGCACAGAACACCAAGCTTCACAGAAGCAAAGTGCGTAGACGGATCCGAGAGCAACTCTTGCCGAAGGAGCCTGAAGGCTTAGGTGTGTTTACAACCTTGACAAAGTTACAGAAAGATGAAAGAGAAGGGGCAAGAAAACATATAATTAAGGTAGCGTGATGTTACCGTACACTCGCAAGCACGGAGCGAATACGGAGTGCTTTTATTGCAAGAGGTGGTGCTCTGTTGTCACCAGCTCGCCCCACACAGAGGCCATGCAGATACAGGATGGCCAAATTGAGACATCAAGGTTTCTTCTTCTGCGCAAGGTGCATCTCAAATAGGAGTCCCAATAGATGCCAAGAGATAGTTTGGAGAGAGTGACAATAGTGAACAACTTGGTTATGAAACAAAATCCTCCAGAGGCATTATGAAGAAGGCGGTCTGGGTCAGAGCTGTTGTGATGGGAGAGAACTTCTAAATTGCTCAAAGTTTAAGGGGACTCAATGTTCTTTCTGATTTAGGAATGAGTTCCAGCTGGAGGTGGGCCAGCTTAGGATCTCCAAATAGGTACTAACTCAGGCGATGACAGGAACTGGTAGTTGTGATGAGACTTCACTATATCTATCCTGATAGGGACAGCAACCCAAACTAGATGGCTCTGGGGTAGACAGAAGAAGCTATTCCACATTTAGGGATGTTTTCTTGATTCAAGGTTCTAGCATGAATCGTAAGAAAAATCAATGAGAGGAACCAATATTAACCAGGGTGATGGTCCTGATGTTGGGAGATTGGATGAACTGACCTTTAAAGTTCCCTTCCCCAGGACATTCTATCATTCTGTGATTCTACAAATGCCATAGTGCTAAACACAGCTACCACCACTACTGTTATTATCAGCAGGACTCTCTGCTCCACAGTGTGTTTTTTCCCAAATGAGCCAAACACATCACAAACTATGCTATACTCCATCAGTACTGCTGGAAGTCAATTCTCTCATATAAACTAAGAGTAGCAAGAGTGACAGCACAGTGCTTGTAGGGAGGGAAAGGCAAAATGTTTGCCCCAGCAGTGGGATGAGTTGTAGCCGTCTTTGTGCACCTCACCTCACACTCTTGAAATCATAGAATCATAGAATCAGTCAGGGTTGAGAGGGACCACAAGGGTCATTAGTTCCAACCCCCCTGCCATGGGCAGGGACACCCTACCATAGATCAGGCTGCCCACAGCCTCATCCACCTGGCCTTAAACACCTCCAGGAATGTGGCCCCAACCACCTACCTGGGCAACCCATTCCAGGCTCTCACCACTCTCATCCTGTCCAGTCCTCTGTTAGCATCTCATAGATCTGTGATGTCTTCATGTATGCCCTCCAAAGTAATCATCTGATGGTCATACATAGACATCTACAGCTGTGTTATTCTTTTACACAGGTTAGACATCACCTAGTAAGATGTCTAACCTCTTGCCAAGCCCTTACCCAGTGCTCCACTGTCCTAGCAGCTGGTGGAAGCGAGCTGCTTTTGCCAGCTTTTAGCTCCCCCCTTGTCAGTGCTTGATCCAAAACAATCCACCAAATGGCTCCCAGCAGTGACAGCAAACCACTGAACCTCATGTGACCCGGAAGAGAAACTCACCTAGATTTTGGCTTATTTTCTTCTTCCACAGCACTTCCACTCTCCCAAAATGTCCCTGCCACATTGTCTCCTCATCCAGAACTGGCTGCTCCTGCAGCAAGGGGGCCTGGAGCAGAGCCACAAGACCATCCCTGCTTGTCCATGTCTGCAAGGAGCAATATGCTCCAGAGCACAGCTCAGAACAAGGTGCCCGATCTCACCTCTGCACATGCCAAACTCCAGCCTTATCATCTACAGTGGGAGAATCCAAAACTTCAGCTTTCAGGCAGTACTTGACAGGCAAGTCACCGCCGGGAGTTTGACTGATGCTAGGGACTGTGCAAGATGTCCCGGCCCTGACTCCCTGTTTGCATGGCTAAAGAAGAAGAGTAATCAGAAGAGTAATCTAGTGAATTGTGCATTGAGCAGATTTTTAGGGAGCAGGAGCAAGTTCTCTATTGTAAAACAGATGTTTCTAAAAACTCCTAATTGTCTCAGTCTGAAATGACATCTTTGACCAATTCTCTTGTTGCCCTTGGGAAGGATAAAGTTTCTGTGTTCCTTGCTCACTGACTGGAGCACATACAGTCGATTTCAGGAGATCTGCTACATACCACAGCTAGTGGTGTCACAACCACATGGGTGAGGTGTTCACCCAGGGCAAAATGATATCTGAAAGAAATAAAAAGCCTGGCCAAAGGAGTGGAGGCCACGGGGTGGTGCTTCAGCTTGCTGAAGGCACAACAAAGGACAAGGATGGGGCTAAGAACAGAACCTCAGCCTCCCCAGGGCCAAGTCATCCTTCCAGCACTGGTCCAGATTCAGATCTCTTCTGAGAGGTTTTATGTCCATACCAACAATTTCATTCATGCCCTAAATGAAGCAGGAGCTCTCCTGTGTCTGTGGAGATTCTGACAGCATCTTTTGGCTGGGTGGAGTCCCAGGTATTTTTTTGTCCCAGATGCCATCCAGAAACATCAGGGATACGAATGATACCACTGCTGAGTGTCCTTAGCTGTCATCAGTGATGCAATGACTATTCCTTGTGTGAGCAGGTTACAGCTAAGGCAAGACAAGGTGTGAGGGCTGTGTTTATTTCACTGTATTTTAATGAAGGAATTGGAGCTGCTGTCAGCATTACCCGTGGGTGCATCAGCTACAAATCAACACTTCAATAAATGAACCAAATGACGTGATGTCAACTCCACATTCACAGCAAACTTTTTGGTCAGAGCACAAGCTGAACACTTTAGAACACTAGGACTCTCCCCCAAATAACCCTTTGGGTAAGAGCCTGAACTAATTAATGATGAGACTGGATGAGGCTGTGGGCAGCCTAATCTAGGGTAGAGTGTCCCTGCCCGTGGCAGGGGGGTTGGAACTGGATGATTCTTGTGGTCTCTTCCAACCCTGACTGAGTCTATGATTCTATTCTGAACGAAAATGAACTTGGGGGACACAAATGTTAATATTTAATATCACCAAAACTAATTGGCACCAGAGATATCTATGAAAATCTACATCTGGCACTCCTCACCCTCACCTCACTGTTTGGTGAGTGGTAGCCACAGCAATGGAGCAGGAAGAGGGAGGCAGGTGACTCAGAAACCCAGAGCACTCCCATCTTTGAGAAGTGAGAGCTGGTGCCATCACAGGTGACTAAGGCACTAATGCAGGTGCCTTTGATAGATGCTGCAGGCCCTTTGTTCCCATCACCATGTCTTTTGCTGAGGCACTGGGCTTGGTCAGTCCCTCAAGCAGTGCTGATGTCTCCCAGTATCCCAAGGGACTGTTGCAAGAAGAGCACTTTGTACCCCAGCACCAGGAGGGATTGCTCTGCTACGTCAGTGCACTAGCTGCTGAGGACAGGCTCTGCCACTGGTTTTGGAGGGCAATTTTCTCCAGACTTCCCCATGCATCACCTCCTGGACATGGGGCACAACACTTCTGACATCTCTCCTGGCCTTCTGTACCTCACAAAGAGCCTGACTGTCTCATTCAGCACCAACATTTATATAGAAAGCAGCATGCTGGCTGAACTGGCAATTTTCTGTTCAGCAGTAGCAAACTTTGGCTAAAAATAATACTAATTCAGACTTCTTGGTCTTCAGTTTAATCTCTCTGTTTCATTTTAGAGAGGTGGCAGCTGCTCCGATCTGCTTCAGTGAAGATCGAAAGAATCATAGAATCATAGTACAGCCATTTGTACTCCCAAGACAAGTGCCACTCTCCCAGGGCCATGAGGATGCTCAGAGGACTGCAACACTCTCCTATGAGGACAGACTGAAAGAGTTGGGGCTGGTCAGTCTGGAGAAGAGGAGGCTCCCAGGTCATCTTATTGTGGCCTTCCAGCATCTGAAAGGGGCCTACAGAAAAGCTGGGGAGGGACATTTTAGGCTCTCAGGTAGTGCCAGGACTAGGGGGAATGGAGCAAAGCTGGAGGTGAGGAGATTCAGATTGGATGTGAGGAAGAAGTTTTTCAGCATGAGAGTGGTGAGAGCCTGGAATGGGCTGCCCAGGGAAGTGGTTGGGAACAGTTTAAGGCCAGGCTAGCTGAGGCTGTGGGCAGCCTGCTCTAGGGTAGGGTGTCCCTGGGATGGCAGGGGGGTTGGAACTAGATGACCCTTGTGGCCCCTTCCAATCCTGACTGATTCTATGATTCTAAGATCTCCTCCATGGAGTTTGGGTGTCTCCCTCCTGGCTGTAATTTAGTGCTACTTGGCTAAACGATCTTACTCAATTTATATGTGATACTTTCCTGGAAGGCTACTTAATATAGGCTATTTTCCAGAGATAGAAGCTTTTGAAGCTGTTCCAGTCTTTCATATAAGGATGCATTTAGGCAGCTGCAATAAATAGGAGGGTGAAGAGTTTTCTGTGAGTGCCCTGTGAGGCCATCAGAGGCAGATGGAGAGCTCTCAGCACAGTTGCTTTTGGTTTTGATGGCCAAGTTGTTCCTCTTAGGGATTTTGCAGAAGGCCAATGACTTTCACTAGATGCTTGTGCAAAGCTGTGATCTGGTTAACACAAACCCTTGGTGCCAGGCAGTCAGGGACTTTCCATGAGTCTATATGACATGAGAAATGTTATCTTCAAATGTGCTCTCTTCCTCTTACCCATTTTGTCTTCAGTGTCTTTAGATATTGAACAGTCTTCATGCATAACAGGTCAGAGCCCTTTCTCCCACCTGCCATTTGTGCAAATCCATGCACAGAAGAAGACCACTCAGGAACCTTGTGGCATGAAGATGACCTTAGGGCATACAGAAGGACCAGGTGAGGGTAGGGTTGTCTACCCACAGAACTCTTCCTCGATTCTTGCATTACTTTCAGTTTACAGCAGAGGCAAGCATCAGTCAGCAATGCAGAAGATCTGTGATCAAGACAGAGGGCGAATGAATCAGGCTGCTGCAGTTGCTCTTCTGTCAAGCCTTTAACCTCTGGAACAAGTAACTGCCAATTTAGCTGCTTTGGCTGTGGTCAAAGCTGAACTAATCAGCTGATTGCTGCAACAAGTAAAGAAGCCACTCTGTGACACAAAACAAGCTTACTTCTTTCTTGGGAGGGAAGTTCAAGCTCTTGTATATTAAGAGATCAAGGGAGCAGCCTCCAGAGGAACTTGCTCGGGTCATTTGATTTCTCTATGCAGAAGGAGCTCTGTAAGTCTGAATCATGAAGTGCAGGCAGGCTGAAAACAGTGATGGATTATGGGGATTGAGGAGGCATCTGAAATCAGAGCCCAGCTCTGAAGTGGCACTTGACTACTCTCCAGTCATAGCCAAATCTTGATGTGGGAAGAATTGATTCCAAACACTACACATGGTCCCGAGTTCTATATATGGTCCAAACTGATTTTTTTTTTTTTTTCATTCTGAATACCACATCATCTACAACCCTTGCATCTCTAACTTAGGCATGCTTTAAGATGGGGATCAAGTTCTCCTCTGTCACTGAGCTCTGAGGAGAGATTCAAAAACTCAGGAGGAGACTATTAAGATATTTTAGGGCAGGCTGCCAGCTCTTTTGCCAGCACACAGACTGCTACAAATTCTTACACGCACATGCATAGTTCAGACTCGCCCTGCGCAGTGACACCCAACAGCATTTAATTCCTGTGCATACCATCTCTCTTTGCCAGCCTCCTCTCCTAAGGTTTTTTCCCTTCCTTCTCAACAAACACAATCCAAAATTCAGGCCCTGAGTTTCCATTAAAGACGAGGAAAGCAGAGCTTAAACTCTGAATTGTTGTTTTTTTTTTAACCCATTTGCTCCTGGATCATAAAACTTCCTATTTCTGTCCCGATGACTAAGGAAACTCCTCCAATGAAGCCCTGAAAAAAAAGGAGGAGGACTAAAAAGGAATTGGTTTTACTAAGGTGGAGCAATTTCTTTCTCTGGTGTGGTTTTACTTGCAGATATGTGAGTTACAGGAATGATG
Organism: Psilopogon haemacephalus; assembly: GCA_013396835.1. Taxonomy (NCBI): domain Eukaryota; kingdom Metazoa; phylum Chordata; class Aves; order Piciformes; family Megalaimidae; genus Psilopogon; species Psilopogon haemacephalus. The sequence continues at coordinate 591,428 of VWZI01009181.1, forward strand.
GTGAATAGAATCTTAAGAGTGATCTGATAGTCCTGTGAATGATCCTTTGTAGAGCACACTCCAGCGTACTCTGCTCTGCACTCGTGTTGGTGCTTCAAGGTCAGGTTGAAGATGCTGACAGCACAGCTCAGATCCTGCAGCACCTGCTCAAGCCTTGGCTCTGAGAATTTTTCAGCAAAAAAAGTAACATGAACAACTACAGGGGAAAAAAAAAATTAATTCCTGACATGCTACGCAGTCGCATTTTTATTTCATTGTTCGTATTAAAAACAGGGCACCAGCTGGAGCACAGGTTTGGTGCATCATTTGGCACTGAGGGAGTTAATTGTGATCCCTTTTCCTATGGCCATCCACCACTGGGTGACTGCAGCCGCATTGTCCATGATCACAGCTCTGTGTTAAATGCGCTGCTCTTCCTGGAGCCCTAATGTGAAATACTCAGGGCTGTACTAACAAAGACCTTACCCTCTGTTTTGCGTGTGAAAACATAAAGCTTTTCCACCAGCAGCTCCTAGCCCCTCATGGCATCCTGGTGTGGTCTGTGCTTTTACAGCTCACCGAGAGCTGCCTCAGCAGATCCAACACCGCTGTCTGTTTTCTAGGATTTAAAATTGGGCTGTGGAGGGGGCAGGGAATAAAGAACTAAAACCCACCAAAACAAAGCAAAACACAACTTGATGGGCTGAAACCTGACGTTTCAAGATTCATCCGAGGAGGCAGATTCTCATATTGCGCCAGATCCTGGCATCCTCAGAGGGCCAATTGCTGTTTCTTTGCAGCTGGAGCTGGTGCCGAGTCACCAAGAAAGGAAGAGTGAACAAATCTGAATATTAACTTCAGATCAGGCACGTTCCAAATTGAGCAACCAGCACTTTGTGTATCCGTACGTGCAGTACTTTATTTCCCCAGCCGAGAATTAGTTATTGATAAATCCACAGTGTGATGTAGCAACAACTTCCAGTGCTCTGTAAGATAAGGGCTAGCATTTAATCAACCAGGAGCAGATGAAGGGGCTCCTGTACAATAAGTGTTATTCTTGTGGAGGTGCCAACTCCAGCCCAATAACTTTAAATTGAAGCTTGTTGATGTTTTTTGTCACTCTGGGTCTGGCCTGGGCTCTGTTGCCTGTGAAATCATGAGGGTGCTTCTCCCTGCAGTGTCAAAAAGAGGGTTTCCATCACTCTGCACAAACATCTCCTTTCACTCCCCACAATGGGCAGTCTGATCCTGCCCTTCAGCCTGTTCACACCAGCACTCCCTCTCCTCCTCTCAGCCACCCTGGAGACAGGCACTCCAGAGGCTTTGCAGGTGCATGTGTGTCATTGAGTGGCAGGTGGGAGATTTTTTTAGCATCATCTGATACTTTGATTGGAGCCTTTTGAAGAAATCACCCACCAGGACAAGAGCTGCCTGTTTCACAAAGAATTTACTTCTGTCCTGTGGCAAGAAATATCCTAAAATGGCAGATACAAGTTGAGCATTTGAGGCTATGAACAACAGGAAAGGGCCTATCACCATATTTTTTTCAAAACTGTGAGGTTCCTGCAGCTGGTCAGAATGATGCATAGAGTTCAGGGCTAGCACTTGCTTTGCAGGAGCTTCCCCAAGGTTTGCCATAGTTGCAGAGGAGACAGCAGCAGCTCTTCTGCAACAGCTGCAGATCATTGCAAAGTATTCAAAGGTAAGATTTATACCAACTACCAATACAATTTCTTTGAGACAGTCAAGTGCATTATCTGAATTGTATTGCTAAAAGCTTTCAATAGAGGTGCAGACCTTTCAGCAAATGGGTGTTTTCCTCTGTGGATATAGTCACAGATGTTTGGAGTTAATGACAGCACTTAAATATTGTTCAACAGAAAATTATCCGAAAAAGGGAAATCTCCATCTGGGATGTAGAAACAATTGAAAGAAGGAAGATTTGCTTCTGTCCTGTGACTAGAAATATGCCAAAGGTCTGTTTGCCTGCCCAACCTTTGCTTTGCTGCAACTAATGCATGCATTACTCTGAAGCTCTGAAGGTGTTGCTGCTGGCAAGGTTGAGACCAACAGAACTTGCACAGAAAGCAGAATATTTTGCTGCACGAATTGCAGTGCATTCAGAGCCCAGGTTTGCACCTGTGCTGTTACTTTGATGAAACACCTTGGAACACCTCTCCTATAAGGACAGACTGAAAGAGTTGGGGCTGTTCATTTTGGAGAAGAGGAGGCTCCCAGATGACTTTATTGTGGCCTTTCACTATCTGAAGGGGCCTACAGAAAAGCTGGGGAGGCTCTCAGGTAGTGACAGGACTAGGGAGAGTGGAGCAAAGCTGGAGATGAGGAGATTCAGATTGGATGTGAGGAGGAAGTTGTTGAGCATGAGAGTGGTGAGGCCCTGGAACTGGTTGCCCAGGGTGGATAGCTGGGGTCACGTCCCTGGAGATGTTTAAGGCCAGGCTGGATGAGGCTCTGTCCAGACTAATCTAGGGCAGGGTGTCCCTGGGCATGGCAGGGGGGAGTTGGAACTGGATGATCCTTGTGGTCCCTTCCAATCCTGACTGATTCTATGATTCTATTCTAAGTTATAAAAAAAAAAA
>VWZI01009181.1:597485-619991 GCA_013396835.1 Psilopogon haemacephalus
AGGGAAGGGAAGGGAAGGGAAGGGAAGGGAAGGGAAGGGAAGGGAAAGGAAGGGAAGGGAAAGGAAGGGAAAAGAAAAGAAAAGAAAAGAAAAGAAAAGAAAAGAAAAGAAAAGAAAAGAAAAGAAAAGAAAAGAAAAGAAAAGAAAAGAAAAGAAAAGAAAAGAAAAGAGAAAAGAAAATTTAGGGAAGAGAGGTTAAACAAAGCAAATAATATTTTTCCAATGTATTAAGTAACTCCCATGTATTCCATGGCTGTGCTTACTGCTCAGTAGGGGAACTTATTTCTAATGGAGGATAGCAAAGTTAATCCTGCTCTGTTTTCTTTTGCTTACTACAAGAGCTGAAAGACAAGCCTTCATTAGTTGCATGTACAGAAAATGCACATGCAGAGCTCCATTTAGTCCCCCAATGCTATAAAGATGCCAAGGAAACTGGGAAAAATTAGGGAAAGAGGTGGGGAAAAAGAAATTCCCATTGTCTTTATTATTTTTTTTTTCTAATCAGAATTTTTTTCAGGTTGTGTTGGAAAACCCAAATGTTGATAACCATCCTTCAGTTGCACTCTCTAAATCTAGGAGCTTCTGTCAATTCAGCATATCCTGTTTCATTGAGCTGTGGCAAGACGTTCACTGGCAGGAGGAAAACGTCTTTATTACACAGGGGACTGTTTGCTCTGCCACTAGCTGGTTGTGCTAACAGGAACTCCCAAAACATTCTTAGGATCTAGCATTTCAGCCAAAGTTCTTCTGGAAGAGCTCAGGCTGGAGAGTAGCCCTGCAGAGAGGGACTTAGGGGTGCTGGTGAATGAGAAGCTCAACATGAGTCAGCAGTGTGCACATGTAGCCCAGAAAGCCAACCAGAACCTGGGCTGCATCAGGAGGAGTGTGGCCAGCAGGTTCTCCCCCTCTACTCCATCCTGGTGAGACCCCACCTGGAGTATTGCGTCCAGTTTTGGAGCCCCTAGTACAAGAGGGATGTGGACATGCTGGAGCATGTCCAGAGAAGGGCCACAAGAATGCTCAGAGGGCTACAGCACCTCTGCTATGAGAACAGATTTGAAAGATTTGGGGCTGTTCATGTTGGAGAAGAGGAGGCTCCCAGGGGACCTTATTGTGGCCTTCCAGTATCTGAAGGGAGCCTACAAAAAAGCTGGGGAGGGACTTTTAGGCTATTAGGTAGTGCCAGGACTAGAGGGAATGGAGCAAAGCTGGAGGTGGAGAGATTCAGATTGGATGTGAGGAGGAAGATTTTCAGCATGAGAGTGGTGAGAGCCTGGAATGGGTTGCCGACGGGGGTGGCTGAGACCACTTCCTCGGAAGTGTTTGAGGCACAGCTGGATGAGGCTCTGTCCAGCCTAATCTAGGTTAGGGTGTCCCTGGGCATAACAGGGGGGTTGGAGCTGGATGATCCTTGTGGTCCCTTCCAACCCTGACTGATTCTATGATTCTATGATTTCAGCCAAAGGCCTTCTGGAAGAGCTCAGCAGGTTCTCTTTAGGCATATGGCTGCTGCCTGGCCATTAGGCTTACCATAGTAAGACAGACAGATGGTGGTCATGTTGCATGACAAATTGTATGCATTCTGCCAAGATGATTTGCCCAGTATAAAAGCTGTCTTTGACCATGGTTTCATTTCTGAGCCATCCCTGGATGCTGGCATGGTGCTGCTCTCTGTGTTTCTGTCGCTCTTCTGTCCAAGCACAGCAAGTCACACACAACCAGCAAAACTAATATTTGGAAATTTGGGAGTTTCAGCATAAGACGCCAAAGCCAGCACTTGAGGAAAGTAATTTTTCAAATATCTGAGTCACCCATGGGTGCTGCTGTGTGCTCTGCCCCTTGGAGATCACTTCTTGAGCTGCTACAAGCGTGAGAGTAGCTGGTGATCTTAGTCACCTCCCTGTTAAAGTCTTGCCCTCACGTCATCGATGAAAGACTTGATCTTTAGCCTTTATTTTTACAACAGGAACACTTCCCTCATCACTTCCCAACGTGCCACAGCAGGACAGAGCTATGACCCATCCTCTCATACTTGCCCTTCTCTGGCACAGAAGGTTCTTTCAAGGGCACAGTTCTATTTGAGGTTTCTTTCCTAAGAACTCAACCCAGCAGCCATCTGTTGTGCTCTCTATGTTGGTCTGTAGCAGGACACAGTAAATTTCACTTCTCCCAGCCACGGGTACACGGTGACCAGTGGCTATCTCTTCCCTAATTTTGATTTGTTTTGTTTATAATTCTCTCTGTGGTTTCACCAGCAAAGCTCCCTTTGGGTCTCTGGGAAGTCCCTTTGCTTCCTTGACACAGATTAGCCTCACACAGATGTCTGTAAGAGCAAGGACATGTAGCTTCCACCATGGTACTGTGATGGTTTGGGAGTTAGCCACCCCACACACACTTTTGAATTCACCCAGGCTCAGCTGGCTGGAAGTTAAGGAATGAAGCTTTATATTCATTTTAAGAAAGAAGTTGAGGTGCTGGAATGTGTCCAGAGAAGGGCATCAAGGCTGGTGAGGGGGCTGGAGCACAGCCCTGTGAAGAGAGGCTGAGGGAGCTGGGGGTGTGCAGCCTGGAGAAGAGGATGCTCAGGGCAGACCTCATTGCTCTCTACAACTACCTGAAAGGAGGTTGTAGCCAGGCAGTGTTTGGTGTCTTCTCCCAGGCACCCAGGGACAGAACAAGAGGACACAGTCTCTAGCTGCACCAAGGCAGATTTAGTCTGGATGTTAGGAAGAAGTCCTACATGGAAAGAATGATTGGCACTGGAATGGGCTGTCCAGGGAGGTGGTGGAGTCCCCATCCCTGGAGGTGTTTAGAAGGAGGCTGGATGGAGCACTTAGTGCCATGGTTTAGTCAATTAAAAGGTGTTAGGTGACAGGTTGGACTCGATGATCTCAGAGGTCTTTTCCAACCTGGTTAATTCTGTGATTTACAGCTTAGCACAATTTACAAGCAGATATTTACAATATATTACAAATATACAAGTTAAAGGTAATACAGAAACACAATAGCCCTCTCAGAAATCAGAGTCCCCAAGAGAGGTTCCCAACCACCCTTCCACCTTCTCTCCACCCTCCAACCTTATCCCAGAATCTACCTTACATGCAAGGTGAACTGGAAAGGTTGGCAAAGGGGCTTAGAAGCAGAATTTATTAGTTGAGATACACAGATCCAAGCAGAAGCCAGGGAAGCAGACAGACACCAACTGAGCTCAGACTGTCTTATCTTTGATTATGTCTATGCTTTTATACATCTCAGCAAACCAATGAGTGCAGTATTCATCACCATTGTTTTCTTTTCACAGCCTATAATCTAATTTTTCTCATTAAAATATTCCAGTTAGCCTCAAACCTGCACAGGCAACCACACTGTGCATTGACTTCTCCCCTTGCAGAGGAGTTTCAGAAACCTTAACCAACTGCATCGCTTTTCCGTTTTTGTTCTTAAGAGGAACTGGTGTGTTTACATGCCCAGAGACACTGACAGGCATTGACAGACATCTCAAAGGTCAATCTGTGTCTTCCAAGGATGTTTAGTAATGGCTATTATAGCCCAGCCTGTCAAAAGATTGGTGTCTATATCTGGGGTGAAATCAATGGGAATTAAACTGAAAAGATCTCACGTTCTAGTCTGCTGCAAGACTCCAGGAGAACAGGGGACTGCTGGTACCTTGCTGAAGATTTTACTTTAAGGCATGGAATATCCTCCTTGTGTAGCCTTCTCAAATGTTAGCCCTCAGAACTGTCATGCTCAAATGTTAGCCCATAGTAGAAGAGCTAAAGCAATGCAGAACCCAAGACTGATCCTGCTTCCTGTAGGAATGAGAATTCAGGTCTTGCAGAGGCTGGGAGGCAGCACAATATTTCTTGTAACAGTTATGGTGCTGCTCCTTGAGCAACCTGTTCTAGTGGGAGGTTTCCCTGTCTATGGCAGGGGGTTGGAACTAAATGATCTTTGAGGTCCCTTCCAACCTAAACCATTCTATGATTCTGTTCAGCACACCCACACCTCTGTCTGTAAGTCAATAGGGAGAAAAAAATCCCTATATTGCTGGTGTCCATTCCTCCAAAGCAATTTTGGTTTGATTTGGTTTTGAGTTTTTTAAAGTAAATTAGGTTTTTAAAGGTTTGTCATTTCTTTGTGATCCATCCTAAATGAGCACAAGAAACAGCATCTATAGAAAGAGGCTAGAACTCAATCTCCTCAAGCATTTATCATGACAATCCAACCTAAGAAAACTTCCCAGGAGACTAGTCTCCAGCTCTGCAGTGATTCTGCTGGGTGGATGTTTTCTTTAAGCAATCTGTGCCTTCATAGATGTGCATAGTCCTTTGCCCTTCACCTGGACTGTGGTATTGTTTGCCCAACTCATCTAAGTTTCCAGTTCCAGAGATATGGGAGTGGAGGAGGTAAATCCAGCCCCACTGTGATGCTACAGTTCCTGCTGGGGTTCCCTCAGAGACCAGCCCATACTTTGATATTTTTTGCCCAACTCATCTAAGATTTCCAGTCCCAGAGATATGGGAGTGGAGGAGGTAAATGCAGCCTCACTGTGATTCTGCAGGTCCTGCTGGGGTTCCCTCATGGACCAGCCCATAAGTTCTTCTCATTTTCTATAAGTTTTGAAGGGAAACATGTATTTACCCACCCCTTTGGCTGACTAAGACTTGGCTTGTCCATGAAGGCAGCAATGGTCAGCTGGATGTGAGAGAAGGAATAATTCCTCCTACACACTCAAAGACCACACTCTGGCTTGGTGAGTGAAAGGCAAATATGGGCACTTGGGAGAACTGGGTGGTAGCCACCTTATCCAGAGGCAAAATTGGAGCCTCACTGTGGGTGGGAGTTGGAAGACAAATTGGAGGGGAGTGGGAGAAGAATACAGCAATAAAAATGAGAAGGGGTGAAAGGTTCATCAAGTCATTAAAAGGGAGCCTTCTTATTCCCTCCTCATCAACTGTTGGCACTACAGACTGGACACAGGCGTTTGGCAAGCCTCAGAGTTCAGGATGCACACAGCAGGGACCTACCCTATTCATTACAAGCACTGCAGGCCTCCCACCCACAAAACTTCTCCAGGGCCCTCTCTGGGTTTATTTCAGCTTGAAAACCCACCACAACTCTGATGTTATCCCCCACTGGGGCTTGAATTAATTTTGAGTTGACTCGTCCAACACAAAAACTTTTTAATGTATATGTGAGGTATATCTACGCATCATAAAACAGCACAGAGGATGGAAATGTCTAGAGAATGAGTGATAAACTGATGCCAACTATTTATACAATAGGTTCAGAAAAAGGATTTTTATTGATTGAATGCATCAGGTTTTCCCATTATACTTCTGGGGCTACTTATATCCACTCTGCTCCACGGACTGAGATTCCACATATTGCACAGAACTCAAGCATGAAGACCAGGAGGAAAACGAAGAGCTGAGCCAATTAATGCACACAACCTCACAGTTTTTAGATGCCTTTTGAAACTACTGCTTGTTGCTTTCTGAAACAAGACTTGAGGCTCAGTCACACAAACACTCTGACCGTGAAGCCTCTCATAAGTCTGGGAGCCAATTAACCATTTCACTTGCATGAAAAATCCGTAAGAACCTTTGCTTTGTGAAAATTGCTGAAGTTTTGTCATCAGATAGAAAGAATCTGAGATCATTTTAATGCCCACAAGAGACTTTGCCAGTAAGAAGTGAACGTTTTGTCCCAGCAGTGATAAAGCTCCTGTACAGCTCTTGTCTAGGACTGGGCTTTGCACTTTAAGACGAAGCGGTGCTGATAAACAGGAAACACAAGATTATGGTTTGTAGCTCCCATTATGTTCTCTTGGCTTTTCAGTGGTGGTGGCGGCTTTATCTTCTAGGCAGGGACAAATATTTCCTCAAAGCTAAGGTCACAATTTGTTTATTTATTGGGAGGCATTTTGCACTTCGCGCTGTGAGCTGCTGCAACTAAAAGAAACAGAGTTTGGCATGAGAAAGGGAGGAGGAGTGAGGGCTATAATGGAAGAAATGTTGCTCAATAATTAAAATTCAGTGGTACTTTAAATCCCAATGGAAACAACAATGTGTCTTTGTGTACAATTAACTCTGGGCTCCAGTTCATGATAAAAAATTCTAGCTTGTAAAAAGCCTTGACCTCAATACAGGCAGCTCAACAGAGGTTCACAGATCTGGCTTTAAAAAAAAAAATATATAAATAAATAAAAAACAGCTTTCACAGAGGGGAGATAAATAATAGCTGGACTTGGTCCCCTAAATACGCTCCAATTATTCAGGGCGGTTGATGATAAGAAGATACAGGAGAAGTAGGAAGGGGGAAACCAGTCCCACAGCTCCAAGTACAAAACGTTGTGTGAGAGAAGATTCGCCCTCCCCCTCTTGTTATCCCAATCCCGCCCTGTGTGTTAACAGCAGGGTCCTGGAAAATCTTTATTATTATTAGTTTAACTTATTTTTTTCTTCTTCTTCCTCTTCTTCTTTTGGTTGTTAACAAAGCAGACAAAACGAGTTGTTCATTACAGTGAGTGACTGACAGGGAAACATGGAGGACTATTCATTAAGTAATTACTACTTTTAGGCAGAAAAAGTTACTGCACTTTTTAAAAGGGGGAAACAACAGTACAGAATCAAATTGCCTATTCTTTTTTTTTTTTTTTTTTTTTTTTTTTTTTTTTTTGGTGGGGGTGTGTGTGTGAAAGGGAGTAATGTCTCCTGTGGGGGAAGGGGGGAACACTTCTACAGTTGTCAATCAGTTTGACAAGCAATTATCAACTTTAAGACAGGGACGTAGACTGTGGGCTGTGGAGTACCTCAGCTCAGGCTACCTCAGTTTCCATGCAGTGTAATGGTGAACAAACTGGGACTTAGAATCATAGAATCAGTCAGGGTTGGAAGGGACCACAAGGATCAGCCAGTTCCAACGCCCCTGCCATGCCCAGGGACACCCTACACTAGATCAGGCTGCCCACAGCCTCATCCAGCCTGGCTGCAGACTCCTCCAGGGATGTGGCCCCGACCGCCCTCGGGCAGTCTGTTCCAGGCTATCCTCATTTCCAGTCTGAATCTCCCCGCCTCCAGCTTTGCTCCATTCCCCCTAGTCCTGGCACTACCTGAGCCTAAAAAGTCCCTCCCCAGCTTTTCTGTAGCCCCTTTCAGGTACTGTAAGACCACAAGAAGGTCACCTGGGAGCCTCCTCTTCTTCAACCTGAACAGCCCCAATTCTTTCAGTCTGTCCTCACAGGAGAGTTGCTGCAGCCCTCTGAGCATCCTCGTGGCCCTTCTCTGAACATGCTCCAGCATGTCCACATCCCTCTTGCAATAGGGGCTCCAGAACTGAATGCAGTACTACAGGTGGGGTCTCACCAGGGTGGAATAGATGGAGAGTAAAGGACATTTCTGCCTAGTTCGGATGCTCCTGAGCCCGGTTGAGCTCAAACTTGGGTTTGACCATAACTTATACCATAGAATGTGTTGGAAGAGCACTGTTGAGCCTGTCCTTGAATATCTCCAGGGATGGGGCTTCAGCTACCTCCCTGGGCAACCAGTTCCAGTGTTTTACTGCTCTCACAGTAAAGAGCTTCCTACTAACATCCAGCCTAAATCTATTCTTCTCTAATTTAAAACCATTGCCCTTGTGCTATTGCCACAGTCCTCTGCAAACAGTTCCTCTCCAGCCTTCATGCATACCACCTTCAGGTACTGGAAGACCTCTGTTAGGTCTCCCAGGAGTCTTCTCTTCTCCAGGCTTAATATCAGCCTGTCCTCATAGGAGAGGTGTTCCAGCCCCTTAATCATTTTCGAGGCCAGTGAGTGCTCAGATGCTTTGATTGCAAGGCTATTTATTAGGTGCTTCAAATACAGCTTAAACAGAGAGAGATGTGATCTCCATGCCCGTGGAAAGCTATAAAAAGAAACAGTTCTGCATTTTAATCACTATCTTTTGATCCTCACCCATCGGTGGGTTTAGGAAGGACCTTGCTTGTGTACACTGCAGGGTGTTAGCCCTTGGCATCTGGATGGCTTACAGAAGGAACAGAGCAGCCTCCAGCAGAAGTAGCTCTTCATGGTAAGAGGGAAAGAAAGCTTAAAACAAGTGGAAGTGTGGGGAAAAAAAAAGCACTCTCATGCAAATAATCTTTACAGTGAAGAACTCCATCTGCTCTGGCCCTGTGCATTTGAGCTTATTTTATGCCACACTGTGGAATACATATCCATGCAGATTCCCTGGGAAATTGCTTAAAGGTGTGGCTGAGGCTTTTGCTTCTCCGTACATATCCTTAGTGGCACTTAAGTCCAGTCTCACCTCAGCCATGAAAAACCCTTGCACTTGGTGGGGGTCCCTCCGGAGAATCATTTCCAAGGAGAAATGCCATTGGCATTTGATCCATCTTAGGCAGAAGAGGAATGCATCCACTTGTGTTCCAGGTGGCTGGGCATGCGGAGAGCGGGTGACAACAGTGACAACCGATGGCATAAATCTTACTGATCCCAGTGGGGCAAGAGCAAGTCCTTAATCCCTGTGTTGTTTCCAAGCTTCCTGTTTTGAAATTGCCGTAATTAAATCCTAAAGACTGAGAAAGCACCAAACAAGTTGCCAAGTTTATGTCAAGCTTTATCAGCTGATCTCATCATAATCCGGTAAATAGCATATCAGGAACATCAAATCTAATTAAATCCTCTCGAGATACGGGCTAAAAAACAGACATAAACAAGAATCAAACGTTTCAAGCCTGCCATTGTATAGTCAGAATTAATCCGCAGGGAGAAGTGAATTTCCTTGAAATCTGGACAAATGAGCCTTCTGTGTTCTCCTTTCCCCAGTAGCTCACGTTCACTCTGGCACACACAGTCAGAAGGAAAATGCAGTTACTGGGGCCTCACGTTCAGCATAGGTCGCATGAAATACACCCCTGAAGCCTGTCATCTGGACTGGAATGCAGGATGAAGCAGAGTAAAGGACACATAATTTATTTACGCATTTGTCTCCTGTACTCTCAGCAGCACTTTAGGTGCTGCCCATGTGCAAAAGGATGATCTCTAGCCATGGGAAGCACAATATAAAAAGCCATGATGTGAACTCAGAAAGGCAACAGTTTGCTGTTCTTAAGCCAGTCTCTTGATCACAGGCTCACAGGATGTCAGGGGTTGGAAGGCACCCAAAGAGATCATTGAGTCCAAATTCCCTGCCTGAGCAGGACCAGACAATCTAGCTCAGGTCACACAGGAACACACCCAGACAAGCTTCAAAAGTCTCCAGATTAGGAGACTCCACAACCCCTCTGGGCAGCCTGTTCCAGTGCTCTGTGACCCTTACAATCAAGAAGTTCTCCCTTCTGTTGAGGTGGAACCTCCTGTGCTGCAGCTTCCATCCATTGCTCCTTGTACCTACCAGGCACCTTTCAAAATGCATCTCTCATGCACCATAGGTGCCTGTGTGCCTACATAAGCCCTTAAGGCAACACCTATGCTGCTGGTAAATTAAACAGTAGCAAGCAATATTCCCAGGCATTGGAATTTGATAGTCTATATTGTTAAATACCTACAACCTGCCCTGGCACATTTTTGGCCTGAATCAATTAACATTCTCCCACACACATCCCAGGAATTAAGGAGTTAGCGTAGCCGGAGACTCTTCCCAAGTGATGCTGTCCTGTGTGGTGACTACAGGAGCTTAATAATATGGACATGGCTCATTCCAGGTCACTGTCCTCCTTGCCAGAGAACGTCCCTAACGACACCTAATTTTCTAATAATAGCTGTTGCCTACCTGCCCACGTCATAGCCTATATCTGCTGTATCTGGGTACTTCGTAAGAGTGCTCTAGCCTGCAGCCAGATCACACCAAGGCTTCAAGAAAGAGCAGTCCAGGACTTTATCTGGGGGATGACTTTATGAACTACAGCTTTCCTACACCTGGGCATGGGCTAATCTCAAATCCAGCCCCTCCAATAAGCTGCATTAGGTTACAGCAGAGCTGAATGTGTTAAGTGGGTTTCTTTGTTCCCATCTCTTTTCCTTGATGTGAATTATCACATTCATGGTCTCTCTGAAAATCAGCAAGAAGATGATGTTTGCATCTCTAGCAGTCCTTCAGTGAACTTACTCAGTTGATATCAAGCAGTATAATTTTACCCTGCCATGTAAGTTATCCTTTCTCCTCCAAGAATAAGCTAAAAGTCAAAGCTGTGAATGGCTTTGCCCCAAATGAGCAGATGCCTCAAGTGGTGTGGATTCTCCCCACCTAGCTTTAGGTGTCTAAAAAAAAAGTCCTGCTTTGCCAAGGCTTCCTCTGCAGACAAAGGAACTTCTTTTAAGCAAGATAGTGTTTAATAAATTTTAAAAGAAGGGAAATTTAATCTTTGAAAAGCAGTGTTATTGTTAATAGCAATAGATAGTGGTAACACCTTGACAGTTCACAGCTGATGATCAGCATTAGCTGACGATAAGCATTAGCTGAAAATCAGCAGTAGCTGACCACCTCTTTTGTCAGCTTAGTCCTACCTTGGCAGGGAGGTTGGACTCGGCAATGTCTGGAGGTCCCTTCCACCCCCTAACATTCTGTGATTCTGTGTGATTATGGTCCCTGGGCTCAGCCTGCACGTTAGCTTACATGAAGTCGCCAATCAGCTGTGCATCCTATATCTGCACTACCTTCAGTCACCATTATTTTAATATCAAGGCAAGGACACAGGATGACAATTGTACCTTGGCAAGTTTTTGATGCTGGGACAGTTGTGCCCTCAACATTCTTCTTTTTCTCAAAGACAACCTTCTTCCTGCTGCCAGAGATGTGGCAGGGGATATATGGTTGACACCTAAGGGACACATCCCAAGTATATCAACATCGTCTTGATTCTTCCTTGTACAGACAGTTGCTGCTGATGAAACCTTTCTGCTCAATCTACAGGATGTTTTAGTTCTTGGCAGGTGATTAAATTTCTGTCTAATGTGCCGGTGCTTCTCCACGTTTTGAAAACACAGGTCAACATTGAAATCATACCTAAAGTGCACGTTTTCTCTCTGAGTTTTGGAGTTCGTGCTCCTTTTCAGATGCAGAAGTTGAAACTCATTCTTACGCCTAAATCAGAAGCAGATTTAGATGCCCCACGCAAGACTTGCCAAGGACTCCAGTAAGAACCTTCTGTCTGCAGCAACTTTGCTCTGTGAATACAAACTTGAAGTAGCACCCGAGGCAATGTTCACTTCCCTTTCACCTCTCTTACCTATGGAAGTATCATTTGGGCTAGTTGTGGGTGACCCAGATGACATTGGGAGACATCTTAGGTGTATCCTCTGTGGCTTAGCCCTGGCATTCAGTGCTATGCCTTGCAGTCTCTCTTATGACCAATGTAGGGCAGACACAACAGCCTTGAGCCCTTCCTGCAAGGGACCAGGTACTGCTCCAGGCAATGGCAGATAGGATTTACCAGCTCACAGAGTTCTGGCTGTCTTTAAAGAAAATGCCAACATGAGGTGCTTGGCTTCAGGCTATCCTCAGGGTAGTTCATCTTAGCTAGGTGTAGACATAGCCTTTGGCCCAATGTGAAGCAGCATTTGCTTCTCTCAGATATTCTGAAGAGATTCACAGAATCACAGAATTAACCAGGTAGAAAGAGACCTCTAGGATCATAGAGTCCAACTTAAAGGCAGTGGAGAGGAACATACTGGAGAACATGGCCACTCACCTCTCATGCCCACCTAAAAGTGAGGCACTTGTGAGGTACCAGCATTAGGGGAAAAAAGCCTTTCTCAGAAGCATAAAGCTTGGGGAAAACACCACTCTTCTCCAATAATGCTTGAGTTTAACTTCATTTACCCTGTAGCCAAAATACAATTTTTTAATGGCAAATACTCACTTCTCTGCATTGCAAAGTTCCTGCCTGCTTTAATCTGGATACTCATTCCTGATTAAAAGAAGCTCAGGAAGAAGTGAAACAAGATGCAAGCTTATCTGTCCCAAAGCAACTTGTGGTCAGTAGAAAAGCTCAGTGACAATGAAGTGTTCTACCTTGAGGAGAGATTGCACAGTGTATGAAAGTCCTGCAACTACAACCCTCTGCAAACGCCTTTGAGTGAGGTGAGAGCCTGGAATGGGTTGCCCAGGGAGGTGGTTGGGGCCACATGCCTGAAGGTGTTTAAGGCCAGGCTGATCTAGAGTAGGGTGTCCCTGGGCATAGCAGGGGGGTTGGAACTAGATGATCCTTGTGGTCCCTTCCAACCCTGATTGATTCTATGTCTATCTCGCTCTTCATTCATGTGTCTCAGAAACAGCCAAGTCACCTTTTTAGTGCTATATACTTCAAATAAAATTCGGTTAACACATCCTCCCTCATCTCTCTTCTCTGACCCCCACCTCCCTTCTGCCTGTTTATATTCTGGTTTTGTCTTTCTGGCCACTTCATCCCTGATGGATGCCAGCAGCCACTACACAGAGTGTGTGCTCTAAGTCTTCTTCCCTTTTCCAAAGAAATGATAGTTGGGTTTGGATAAACATGGTCAGCATCACTGAAGTTTTGCAGAGTGCATCTGTGCAGACCAGTCAGCTCTCGAGGGAGGTTCTATTCTGTTCTATTCCTCTCTATTCTATTCTATTCTATTCTATTCTATTCTATTCTATTCTATTCTATTCTATTCTATTCTACTCCTCTCAATTCTATTCTATTCCAACAACTCAGGGCTGCAAAGCAGTGGCACTTCTCCAGCGCTGTGTCCATTAATTCCACTGATCCTTCTGTTACTACCTGATACCAACATCCCTTCAGGTTGGGAGCATTAATCACATTTAATGAGTCATTATCTCAGACCTGAAAAAAAAAATTATGGAGAAAACACAAGAAAATAAAGATGAGAAAAAAGAAATTCCATTCCTCTTACTTCTAAGGAGCAGACAATTTAAGAAGCACAGACTGTGTTATTCAAATCCCTTGTAGTTCTTGGTGCAAGAGACCTTGCTGCAGCTTCACGAGTTGGTGTTCCAAAGACTCAATATAGTGGTTTGGGGGTTTTTATGGATTTGTTTTGATTTGTTTGGGGTTTTGGGAGGCAAGGTTGGTTTTTTGTTTGTTTGGGGCTATTTTGTTTGTTTGGGTTGTTTGGGGGGTTTTTTGGGTTTTTTTTATTTGTTTGGTGTGTTGGGTTTTTTTTAACTGAATTGAAGGAAGGTGCTGAATGTACCAAAGCAAATACATTGCAATGGCTGCTTTGGGTTGTATTAAGGTTATTTACCGGAAGTTTTTATATCCTGTTAACATGTCATGGCTGCTTCTCTGCTATATGCCAAGACCTCCACAGGGGTTTCAAGCACCTAGCATCAGCAGCCCTGTTCCAACAGATGTCTCATTTAAGCTAAGGACTCAGGCATGGTCCTCAGGTACGACCCAACTGTGATGGTTTGGGAATTACCCACACTTTGAATTCACATAGACTAGACTCAGCCAGGTGGAATTTAAGGAAAGAAGCTTTATATTCACAGCTTAGCACATTTTACAAGCAGATATTTACAATATATTACAAATATTTATAGCTTTATACAGAAATATACAAGCTAAAATAAATACAGAAACACAATAGCCCTCCCAGAGATTAGAGTCCCCAAGAGGGGTTCCCAACCACCCTTCCACCTTTTCTCCACCCACCAATCTTATTCCAGAATCTACCTTACTTGCAAAGTGAACTGGAAAGATTGGCTAGCGGGTTTAGAGGCAGAACTGATTAGCTGAGTTACACAGATCCAGCTGAAAGCCAGGGAGAGAGCGAGAGACACCAACAGACAGAGCTCAGACTGTCTTATCTTTGATTATGTCTATGCTTTTATACATCTCAGCAAACCTATGAGTGCAGTAGACATCACCATTGCTTTCTTTTCACAGCCTATAGTCTACTTTTTTCTCATTAAGACATTGCAATTAGCCTGAAAGCAGCACAGCAAGGTTAAAGCCGGGTGATGCTGGCAGTAGAGGGCAGTAGTGTACACCACCCCTAATCCTTACAGGGACAGGTAGGTCCTGCTTGGCCATGACCATTTCCTGGTGGCCTAAGAAGCAGGTTCAGTAAGAGTTTTTTCATCATCCAGAGGCCCAGCAAACATCCTGCCACCAGTGCATGTTTAGTTTTCCCACTTGAGCATCACCACTTCCCAAAACCGAAGGCAAGGTCCCATTCTGCAGCAATTAGAACCTTTTTGGGTTCACGTCAGCAATCACAGGAGTGGATAGAACCCCCAGCCTTTGGAAGCTCCCACCATACTTAGGTGATGCTGAGCACTTGTGGATGCAAGGACTCAGTTTAGTGCCTGCCTGGAGAGCTGAGCTTCCCAGACCTAAATGAAAAGGCAACAGCCAGGAAGGTACCACAGGCCACTAAGGTGAATGAATTGAAAGCTCCAGGCTGAAAGACAAAGGACAGGAAAATGAAAGGCAAAGCTGATGAACCATCCTCAGTATTAGCCCTTGTCATTCATTTTCCCCTCCCAAGAAGATTTAAGGCCTCTGTGGCAGCTGTCAATCTCACCTCCCCTGCAAGAGGGGCTTGGTTTAAGTCATCCCTTGACTGTAACATCAGGGGAGGATGGCAAAAGGGATTTTCTTTTGATTTGTTTTTTTCTTTTTCCCCTTAAGTCATAAAAGAAGATCCTGTGTCTTTAACCTTCAGGATAACCTTGTTTTAGTCTGGTTCTCATTGCTGGACTGCTCCTTGATGAGCTTTTTATGCCTGATTAATTAGTACACTGAAGAGAAGGGGGGAGGGGAGGAGAGCTGGTTCTGTTTAGCAGCTTCTGCCTCCTTCCGACTAATCCACTCCCCAGCGTTACAGCTCCACGAGGTCTGCAGTTGCCTCTCTCACACCTCTGTTGTGGGGTATTATCACTTCTCCCTGCTTTTCTAGTGCATTGTTTCCTATTGATTTGGACTACATTTATTGAGGGCTGGCTAGAGAAGAGATTTATTTCAGTTTTATTTGGCTTTATCACAAAACTTCTCAAAGAAAAAGAAAACCTGGATGCAGGACTGAATGTTCCAAGTTTATGGAGCATTATCTTCCAAAGATTCACTTTTTCCAATGTTATTGATGACAAGAAATGTTTGTTTTGGTTTTTTTTTTTTTTTTAATGGGAGATGACTTTGCATATCCTGTTATTGCCATTGTGTGAACAATCAAGAGAACTGGAAAAGCATTTTCTGCGCTCTTTCATTTTTTATACATAATGCAAGTTGTGCTTGTGGTGGTTTGGCTGTTATCTGCCCCATCACACATACTTTGAAAAAACCCAGCCTAGGACTCAGTCAGCTGTAAGTTAATAACTGAAGCTTTATATTTACAGCTTTGCACAATATACAAGAAGATATTTACAATGTATAACAGATATTTACAGATATATGCAGTAAAAAGGTAATACAGAAATACCACAGATCAAAATCCCTAGGAGGGGTTTTCAACCACCCCTACCACCTTCCCCCCCTTCCCCAATCTTATCTCACCATCTGTTTCATGCAGCAGATAGGTGAAGGTAGATGGGCCAGGGGGGATTAGCAGCAGGAAAGAAGTTAGTGAAATTATTCAGATCCAGATAGGAAAGGCAGGGAGAAAAGAGCCATGCAAAAGCAGCCCCAGCCCAAAGCGGTCTGAAATGGTCTCACTTATCAATATTTGGGTTACAAATCTTCAACAATTTTTGTTCTTCTTCAGTAAAGCTATGAGTGAAGTAGCATAATCAGTGTTTTTCTTTCTCAGCCTATAGTCTAATTTCTCATTCAAATCCTCCAATTAGTTCAAACCACGACAGTGCTAAATCATTTTGTGTCCCAGTACTCCCAGGGGGTTGGGGAGGGAATACTGACCCTCTTTCAGCTCTGCCAATAATGAGTACTGGATTAAAGCTAAGCACTATCACTGAGAATAAAAATAAAGGTGGATTTTTGCACAATTTTTTTTTTTTAATAAATCTGTAAAAAGTCAAACTATAAAACAGATGCAAGTGTACAACAGAAGCCTCTGACTCCTAGAGCCAGGGGAGATGGTGGTTTCATCATTTGGTCACTCTCTAGAAGACGGGATGGTCAGGTGCAGATTCACAGGGAGAAGTAGTGGTGCAGGAGTCCCCTTCAGATAGCTCATGCAGCATGAACTCCCCTGGTCACACAATGCAAGACCAGCCTTGAGGCTGCATCATCCTCTTGCCTTTCCTCTTTTCAGGTCGGGTGAGGGCTTTACACTTGATCAGACATGAGTTAATGACTTTATGTAGACATACCTGGGTGAGGTTCTCAAGCCTCTACAAGGGGGCAGGCAAGGTGAGGGTAGTAGTCTCTCCTGATCTGGAGAGCCTATGAGTCAATGAGCTTAATGTTAGCCTGAGGGTTAACACTGATAGATACGTTTCAGTTGCTAAAAGGAGGAGAACAAAACTCGAACAGTTTGTGGGGGGAAAAAAAGCAACAAACAAAACTGCCAAACTTCTTTCTGGGACTGTAACCCCAACCTCTCTGAGGGCTACTCTTGAGCTTTGGTGATTATAGAATAGAGTCATAGAATCAGTCAGGGTTGGAAGGGACCACAAGGATCATCTACTTCCAACCCCCCTGCCATGCCCCAGGGACACCCTACCCTACATCAGGCTGCCCACAGCCTCAGCCAGCCTGGCTGCAAACACTTCCAGGGAAGTGGCCCCAAACACCTCCCTGGGCAGCCCATTCCAGGCTCTCACCACTCTCATGCTGAAAAACTTCCTCCTCACATCCAATCTGAATCTGCCCACCTCCAGTTTTGCTCCATTCCCCCTAGTCCTATCACTCCCTGAGAGCCTAAAAAGTCCCTCCCCAGCTTTTCTGTAGGCCCCCTTCAGATACTGGAAGGCCACAAGAAGGTCATCTGGGAGCCTCTTCTCCAAACTGAACAGCCCCAACTCTTTCAGTCTGATGCTGTCATGCTGTTGTGCCCTCTGGTGTAGACCTTGACTGGAGCTGCAAGCTGATATTTCTGTATTCCAGGGAAGAACTTATTTCATGCCACCGTCCTCGTTGCTTCACTGAGCATGCAATGGCATGTGTGAAATTCACAACTCCAAAGGTCCAAAGGACCTAATTCCCTTCCCTTCTGCAGCTCTGGCCTTGAAGCTGTGAAAAAGAGTCTGGAAGGGAACTGGAAAGGTCAAGTAGATCACCTCAGCTCCCTAAGGCAGGGTCAGGTCTCCTTAGAGTCCTCCTTGTCTGCTCTCAAAACAGTCTGGGGATACAAATCCACACCCTCCCTGGGTGCTCTCTCCTGGTCCTCACCTGTGCCTTGGCTCACAGCACAGTGAATTCTCCCCACCCCAATGCAAAGAGAGGTTGAATTTTGAGGTGAAAACATGCCTTATACGGAAGGAATGGTTCAAAAAAATAAAATTAAATAAATAAATGAAGCTAATACCTGTGTACCTCACCTGTCTGGTATTCAGACACCCAATGACCCTGTATAACCTAGACGAGGCAGTTTAACTGTAAATAGCTTCACGAAGCAAGGGGAAATCAGCCCCCCCACCACCCTCCCTGTTTTGAAAACACCATAATTTTCCTCAACCTGCTTTGGTAGGTTGCATTTCAAAACACTGTCTCACTGGTTGAGTGACACACGTAGCCCTGTTTCACCAGACAGAAGTTCAAGGCTCGGCTAACCCCAGCTGGGGAAGCTTTAGTTCAGCTGAACTTTGTTTTCTAGTCCAATGCCTGAAACAGAAGAGTTCAGGCTGAACTGACCATAAAGGGAAAACTGAAAAACCTCATTCTGGGTATCTTCTACCTCCAAAGTACATGAGTAAAGTTGCCTATTTCCCCTGGAAAAATCCCCCTGGCTTCTGAAGTTGCTGAACTGCACAGACCTCTGGAAACCTTCTGTCGCCCTGGAGAGCTGCACTGTTTGGCAACGCTGGACTTCCACAGGCACTGCCAACGTATGTGGCACAGTTGTGGAAGCAGAGAAGCACCATCAAGTGAGACACATGTGATTTTCCATTCTCTTATCCTGGGTTACTCTGAGACATGGCCCAATTAAGAGCAAAAGGAACCAGGGTGCAAGAGGCACTTCCTCTTTCAGGAATTCCTCTCCAGCAAATAATAAGTCTCTCTCCAAAAGATCAGTCCTGAGCCATGCTGCCAGGTGCTCAGGAAGGACAAACGCTATTACACAGAGCATGGGTGACACCTGTGCACCACAGCCTGCGTTCTGCAGGGAGTACTGGCTCAGCACAGGGCTCAGGAGCACCTGGGAGCCTCCTCTGAAAGGACATACCTCTGGGTCTCTGCTTCTGCCTAACCTTGCAAAACAGGGGCTGCAAGGAGGCACAAGGATCCTTCCTGTCAAGGGGGAGGATAACAGGTTTAAACTGGAAAAATATCCACTGCACAGCACTGCAGAGGAATAAACTATTCCCGGTGGATAACAAGTTATCCATGGCACAGCAGTGGAGTCCTCATAGATAAAAAGTTATCCATGGCACAGAAATGTGCCCTTGTGGCCACGAGGGCCAATAGGATCCTGGGGTGTATTAGGAAGAGTGTGTCCAGCAGATGCAGGGAGGTTCTCTTCCCCCTCTCCTCTGCCCTACTGAGACCTCATCTTGAGTACTGCCTTCAGTTTTGGGCTGCCCACGTTAAGAGAGAGAGGGACCTGCTGGAGAGGGTCCAGTGGGGCTACAAGGATGCTGAGGGAACTGGAGCACTGCCTGATGAGGAGAGACTGAGGGAACTGGGGCTGCTTAGTCTGGAGAAGAGAAGGCTGAGAGGGGATCTAAGAAATGTTTCTAAATATCTGAGGGCTGGGGGTCAGGAGGAAGGGGACAGGCTCTGCTCACTTGCTCCCTGGGATAAGACAAGGAGCAATGGATGGAAGCTGCAGCACAGGAGGTTGCAGCTCAACACAAGGGGGAACTTCTTTCCTGTAAGTGTCCCAGAGCACTGGCACAGGCTGCCCAGAGAGGTTGTGGAGTCTCCTTCTCTGGAGCCTTTCAAGGCCTGCCTGAATGTGTTCCTGTGTGATCTGAGCTAGGTTGTCTGGTCCTGCTCTGGCAATGGGGTTGGACTCAATGATTTCTTTGTGTCCCTTCCAACCCCTGCCACCCTGTGAGCCTGTGATTTGTGGAGGATGTCAGATTACAAATTTCAAAAGCAGCAGCCCGTTGGTGTCCACGCAGTGCTATGCCAGGCCATGCAAATGCTGGCAACAATGTTCCTTTTGCCATGAATTTACTTGTGGAATACTTAAAGCTCTATCACTAAGCAGAAGAATATGCACAGCCAGATAGGCTCCTTCCTTGCCTTTCAAGACGGGGTCGAGCACCCAGTTCAGCTCATGATGAGAAAACAGGTTACTGCCAGTAATTGCTTCACAGTTTCCATCTGCAGAGGAAGTGAAACACTTTGGTGGGCTCCGAGACTCCTGATTCCTCTTTGCACAGAACTCGAAGAACTTTCCTGCCCCTTTCACATGGTTGCTGCTCCCAGGCACAGGGGGACCTGCTGCCTCCCAGCTGCTGCCCCTGCCACCGACTGCATTCTCAGGTGTGGCAGTGCCTGGCTGCATGCAAGTGGACGAGGCAACAGCAATCAAAGCAGACCTTTTGTCCCCATGATCTTACATTTGTTTGGCATCTTGGGAGGATAGAAAGAGTTGTGGGGTTTTTTTTCTCCATTGTAGCCTTTTTTCTCCATTGTGGCCTCTCCACTAGATATAAGCAACTGATGCCTTCATGCTCAGCACTGAGTGCAGAAATATAAAAACCTACAAGCAAAACCACCTGCATGTGGATTATGGCAGCAAAGGTACTCGTTGTGCAGCCTGGTTAAGTGCAGGGTGGGGGGTAATACACATGTGCAGGGAGCAGAGGGGATTTAGTTTGAATTAAACTTAATTTCCCCTTGACTCCCTGTAGCCAAACTGAAAAATAAATTATTCACCGAGGCTTGTTCCAAAGGCAGCCTTGCAGGACTGCAGGCCTGGGCCACTGCCCTGAGTGAATGCAGTGTAGAGTTCAACTTGATGGCAAAGGCAAACACTTTGCTGTCAAGAGGAAACAAATTCATTTTCCTCCTCTGAAACTGGGAGATACTTGCATTAGGCCATGCATAAAATAAAAATGAATGGGGTCTCAAAAGAAATTACAAGCAGCAATAAATACCCCAAGCCATTGCCTGCTGAGAGATGAAGAAAACAGAGGGTGAGATGAGAAGAAAATATAGTTTTATTCCCCCTTGAAACACAAAGTCTTATTAGACCTTATTAGGCTGAACATGGCTGGCTGGCTGTGAGTCAGGGCTGTTGGCTGGGAGTTAAGGGAAGACAGCAGCAAACAACTCGCAGTGGTTGTCCTCCTGAGCAGCCAGCACCAACTCTGAAATGTGCTGAAGAAACAGAACCAAAAACTCCCTGGGCCAGAGCAGAGCGAAAGGGACCTGGCATAGTGAATGCTGTGGCACTATTCAGACATGCAGGAAAAGCCTCCTGATGTGGGATGGAACATCCAGCATCATGTTTATTAAAGGGCTGATTATAAAGCTGTGATTCTATAGAGTCATAGAATAGTTTCAGTTAGAAGAGACCTCCAAGATCCTCAAGTCCAACCATCAACCCACCACCACCATGGCCATTAAACCATGTCCTCAAGTGCCATGTCTGTGTAAATTTTTAACACGTCCAGGGCTGGTGACCTCCCTGGGCAGCCTGTTCTTATGCCTGGCCACCTTTTCAGTGAAAACATTTTTTTTCCCAATATCCAATCTAAACCCCCCCTGGTACAGCTTGAGGCCATCTCTTTGCGTTCTACCACTTGATACAAAGGAAAAGAGAGCAACACCCACCTCACTACAACCTCCTTTCAGGTAGTTGTAGAGAGAAATGAGGTCTCCCTTCAGCCTTCTCTTCTTGAAAATCTTGGGACCAAACTAGTGAACTTCAGTGACAAGTGTGTATTTTTTTGTGGGGATATTGCAGTGAATGAGCCAGCAGTACTGAGACCCCTCCTGCATTGCAGCAAAAAATTGTTTTGTTTCTGACTAAAGCAAAATCATTGCAGGAAAAAGAATGTCACTTACCAGGAAGTTTGCTGCAGATTTTTGACAGTCCAGAGGTGATTTCTGCAGGGAACATCTTGCTCTGTCACCTGCAGGTGTAGGCATCAGCCCTGCCCTCTCTCCTGTCTGCCTTGCAGCTTGGTTTAGAGTCAGAAAGGGCAAAAATACCCTAGAAATGTGTGCAGGTTTTATCCTGCCTCTTGCTTTCCTCTGCCAGGGCTTTCAGACCCACGTCACCAGTAAAAAAATTACAAGCTCCTGGCCCCATCAAAGCCTTGGTGCCAGTGCCAGGGCTGCTTTCACCACTGAGATGTGGGGAGCCATACACCAGGGCAGTGCAGCTCATCACCCCAGTGACACGTGTCACATCAGGGTCACACACCTTCAGGGGCAGGGGAGATAGGAGGAGTTCAGCAGAAACTGTTAACTCAAGGAGCTGCATCACTCTAAGTTCTGACATAGCTTAGCAGACACATTTGGAGACACTTTTAATTAGAGAAGATGTCTGCAAAAAAAGGAAAAAAAAAAAAATGGAAGGGGAAAGGAGTAAAGTGGGCTGGTTTCATTTTGCTACATATCTCTTTCCAAGAGGACGTTTTTGATCAGCTTTCCAATGTTAATGCCCTATTAATGGTGAATAAGGTCTGGCGAAGTAATAATAATTATTTTCTCATTTATGCTCTCGAAGCACTTAAATAATTTCTGGCATAAGTCAACGGAATCGAATTAAACAGGGAGAAAATAGGGGGCAAATTTTCTGCAGTCTGGGTCATTGCTAATAAATTAACCAGAAGAAAAAAAAAAGGCAAAAGGGGTCAGGAAAAGTGAAAGGCAAGGCAGAGCTTTGCAGGAGTTAGGAAACTGCCATGTGTCAAAGGAAGGGAACAAAGTGAAAACCAGACAGTGAATCATCGTCACTGGTGTGTGCAAAACCTGACTGGGAATTCAGGCAGGTCCTCTTGGTTTGCTTTGCCCATCCCTTTTATTCTTTTTTACAAGTTATTCATGGTTTTGCTAAGCAGCTGTCTGAGGTGTCCCAGAAGTCGGCTTCCTTTCCCTCAAGCCTACCTGCAGCCATTTGTCTTTCACGGTGACCTTCCCCAGTCTCATCTGACTCAAACCATTGCTTGTCGCGGCATTAGGAGACAAGAAGGTCTTATGACTGAGGTCACTGAGAGTCCTTTCCAACCTGACTGTCTCTGATTGATGTCCTTGCTCTAGCCTGACATTAGGACAACTTTTTAAAGATGGAATTTAATATTTAAGTGCACATTTAAAAAATAAAAAAGAAAAAGAAAAGAAATAAAGAAAAGGCAAGAGAAGAGAAAATTAGGAAGAAAAGAAAAAGCAGATAAGGTCTCTCCTAAAAGATATGTTGTGTCTCTAGATCTCTTACAAGGGACAAAAGATACTGGCTGGCAGGAAGAGAAGGGAAGGGAAGGGAAGGGGAAGGGGAAGGG